>CABEEJ010000386.1:196988-297301 GCA_901482245.1 Timema douglasi | reverse complement strand
GTAACAGGTGGTTTGATGAGGACACTAGACAACAGCCAGCTTTGGGGTATTGTAACAGGTGGCTTGATGAGGACACTAGACAACAGTCAGCTCTGGATCATCTGGGATAAATGTTGGTGCCACCGGGATTCTAAGCGAAGTTTTACATCGATAAGGGGTCAGGGGTGGTTGGTCATGGCTACGATGATCAGGACCATGGTCGAAATGTACCTATAGTCCACTTTTCACAGGATGATCCCGCCTTATTTCACAGCTAGAAAAATTACTAAAACTACTTTCACGAATACATACGTTAAGTCACGTGGTCTACAACTGTCACTTTGGATGGATACTATCAATACCTAATAAAGAGCAATGATATATTGTAAAATAAAGTAATTGTTCACCGGAAAATAAAATAAGTCTTTATATGTCCTAAAAGTCCCTTTTAATGAAGATTCGACTTCAAAGGCTAGACAGAATGTTTCTTCCTTATGACCGCTCGTTTGGGTTGTACTCATATAACACTAATTACCCAAATGTCTTAGGGAGTAGAAATTTTGAATTTATATTAAATGCACCTGCATTTTCGTGGAAGGAGAGTGGAAAAATATATAGAAAAAACCACCCTCATTAAATAAACCTAATATAGATTCGAACTCCAATACATCCCGTCATCGGAAGACCCATTCTATTGCGAGAGTGACGCGTTAGACGATGCAACCACCGAAATGGGTCATAAAGCTATTTTGAGTGCCAAGTGGCATCGAGATGTGGAAAGCGTTTTTCAACATATTTGAACGTCCAAGCAATTATGAGCGTTTGGTTGGTTGGGCGGAGATCTGAAAGCTCACTAACATGACAACATGACTTACTTTGGTACTAGCACGACTCGCTAATTGGTTCTATAATACCCGCTTGGTCTAACGCGCTACTCTCGCAGTGGACTAGACTGCTGATGACGGGGAGATGAAGGTTTGAATCTTGGTCGGGTGTATTCAGGGTGGTTTTTCCTCTCTCTCTCTGTCTCTCCTCGCACATGCGGATACACTTCCTCTAAATCTAATCATCCTAATCCCTAAAATCATCTGCGTAATTAGTAAGCAAGCGCATAACATGAACGGGTAGTTCGACGCGGTGATGTAAATACAAATATTTTATTTTATTTTAAATTTATATTTTTAAAATTTTTAATGTTCCGACAATTCAAAATGTGTGCACAAGATTAGATTATAGAAGTTGGCATTTCTATTTTCAATAAAAAAAAAACCTACACCAGCATTATTCTATTTCAATTAACTAGCGGCGCATTTTTGTTGTGTTGCAGGCTGAGAGCTCCAAGATGGCGCTTCTAGAGAGCGCTCTCCACGTGCTGCTCGTCGTCTGCCTGACACCAGCAGCTCTCGGAGAAGGGTCAGTAACGCTCTTAAGACTAGTAAAATGTTTTACCAAACTTTATGGGGTCACGTACAGGAGGAAAAATACTTAATGACGTTTCGTCAAAACATGTGCTCATTTGCTTATCAAACTGTTATCTATAAATCTCTCTCAAACATACACACATTCATTACATACATACATACATACATACATACATACATACATACATACATACATACATACATACATACATACATACATACATACATACACGTACGCACACACACACACACTGGTGGGAAGCACAGATCCTTAAGGTGCTGAATAGTCGAGCAAAAATTTCTAAACGCCAGAAACCAAGTGTTTATGATGTTCCTGGGTGGAGCTGTCCAACAGTAGGAGAACAAACAGGGAAGGAGGAAAATACAAATTACAATACAATGGTTTTTTTTTTACTAAATTACATAATTCTATTAATAAAGATCCATTCTACGCTCGTATAACAGTTAGGATACCTTTCGTTTCCCGGGTATTTAGCTCTTAATGATCAATAAAAATATGTGGATTCTTGTACTTTTCAGAGGTAAAATGTCAACATTTAAGCTATGTTTACAAGTCTATATATGTATAGGGCCATAGAACATAACTTTGTGTTCATTTCAGTAAACAATAAATGGGTAGATTGTTAAAGGTTGTATCAGTATTCAACATAAGCGCAGGATCTGATTGGCAATAATTACACTACCAAGGCAGCTGCCATATTGAGACGCTTACAAAGACAAAATCTGGATTCCTATTTCCTTTTCATGGTATTTGTTTTTTCGAGTCTAAAAAACAACAAATTATCATCAAAATAATTATTATTATAGCCATGACCTCCCTTCCACCTTAAATAGTATTATCTTCTTTGACAACAAAAGTCCCGAACACGAAGATCCCGAGACTTGTTTCCGGTTGACGTCGATACGTGCGGGCCCTGAATAAAACCTATCCCATTGTGTCGTGGGTGAGTTCCTTGTGATCTTCCCACGTCGAGGCTTGGCGGCCATCTTGGGAGTGGCCCTGACACCTGGAGAGAAAGAGGGAGATAGGAGTGGAGAGTCAACAATGAACAGCGAACACGCTGGAGTGTGACTGATACACTACACTTTTCATAGGAAGACTAGGGATGTGGTATCCAAAGAAAAGTATCGATACTGTACTAATTTAAAATATCGGAAGAAAAATATCGATACCGTACTAGTATCGAAAGTAAAGTATCGATAAAAGAAGGTATCGGTATCGAAATTCTAAGTTTTACCATACCAGCTTTCAAAATGTCTATGAAAATGTAGCTGATGGAAAGTTATTTAATAGCTGAATATGATTAGTATTATACCTATATTTTTTCACTCTCTTTTGTACCCATCGTTAACCATAGTAAACAGTTAATCTAAGCATGAGTAAAGATAACAAAAAAAGTTGTTTATTTCGATACAGATCCGATACCGGAGTGTGAGTACTAGTATTAGTAAAAGTATCGAGTAAAAATACTAGTATCGTAAGTAAAGTATCGATACTTTATTTTCACATCCCAAATACTACGCTCCTATTTTCATAGAAAGGGTCTTATCTGGCAGTTGGAAAAGTTACTACAGTAGGATTCTGGTAGAAGAAACTTTTAGAAAATACAAACATATTTTTATCGCTCAAGATTGATCATATTTTACAAATTTAAATGTGTTATTTTATAGTTATTGATAATATCCATCAAAAGTGACAAGCTGCAGATCACAGAGCTTGACGTATGAATAGGCTTACGTGAAGATTTTTTCGTAAATTTGGTAGCTTTCAGCTAAAAGTGTCTTTTTTTCTGAATCTAACTTTAAATATCCCGAAGTGTTATAAAAGTTATTTGTAGTTTGGGGCGAGACGGAGAGAAGGTGTCAGTAGATATCTTGTTTTATTCCAAAAGGTGCAACTATAGTGTACGAACTTGTAGATCAAATAATACCAGCTCGGAAGCTAATGTCCGTCACTTCCTGTTTCTGCCGTGACTACACCACTCGCTGACTCCCTAAAGTTTAACCAGCATAGGAGTGTTGGTAACTGACAGCACAAGATCTTTTACTACAGTCAATAGTTGAAAGTCACTAATGTAGGAATAGTGTATGTTTCCTTAGTAATACTATATTATTAATAAAAAGTGTTAGTAAACGCTTCTAATAATACTTTCCTAAGTATTGCTATATAATTAGCGTTTTTGTTCCACAGTTGTGGCAACAAGATATATTATATCACATGAAATAATAAATGGAAAAGAATTATATTCACACTTGTATCTTGCAATAACTTAGAAAAAGAGCCATACAAACTATTAGTTTAAAATTAAAAAAAAGTTTTTTTAATTATTTTTTTTTGTAAACCCGTGCACATGAACACGGTCGAATACGGGTTGTATGACGTCATAAACCGCGATCATTTCATCCGGTTCGACATCTTTATAAATATTAAAGAGAAGGCATCTTTTTAGAAGCTCTCGTTTGTAAAGTATTTTTTAAGTGGACCACAAACCGCTTACACACACACAAAAAAACACAGCTAAACGGTTATTTTTAAAAGTTCGTGTTTCAATAATGTAAAAACGCAAATATTGTCAATCCACGGTTCTTGCAGATCTTAGATTAGATCAAGGTAACTTCTGCTAGCTGTCAGTAACCACCACTCTTATGTTGGATAGACTATAGCTCTCCTCCATTGTCCATCCATTCCACCTGACAGTTATTAATAAAGGGAATTGAGGACATATCCTGGATGGCAATGCCACTCACACATTACTTATTAATTATATTCAAACACCGTTTGATACATCCTTGAGTTTGTACAGGACATCAACTTGAAAGGTGGAACTGTGGGCCCAAGGCACATTATCAACTGTTTAAGCCTTGAATCACGAGAAACTTTCGTCCCACTTAGCAGTGGCGTAGCGAAGATTAATATACAAGGGGAGGATCATTTACCACTTGTTTATTTGTGTACCACTGCTTACAATTTAGAGAAAATTTACTTGCGTTTGCGAGTAGGGTGATTAGGAAACTATCTTAAGGTGGGGAGAAGGGGCATCCTGAGAACATCTGACCTGGATTATAACCCCGGTATCGTCATCATCAGCAGTCCAGTCTATTGCGAGAGTGGCGTCTTAAACCATTCGACCACCGATGCGGGGTCTACGCAAGCTGTTGAATCCACCCCGTAGCCTAATATTACGTTAAAGTATTTATATAGTCCAATTTTCATATAAAGGGCCTTATTTGACGGCTAGAAAAGTTACTAGATATATTTTCACGTATTCATATGTCATATCTGACAGATATTATCAATTCTTATTAAGTGAAACTAATAAAATCAAAACGTTATTAATGTTGACCATTAAAAAATATGTTTATATTTTCTTATTTTTTTTTAAACATGGTTCTACTACATGTTAAGTCATCTACTTTCAGAGATACCAAAATGTACTGCGCTTATCGGTAGTGGATAATTTTTTGCAGATAATCTGTGAGTGAAACTATTTATTAAATACTGCTAATCAACAGTTCTGGAATTATGTTAATCAAATAACTTTTACATTTTCTTCAGTAATTAATGTCTATCTAAAATCTTTTGATAAACAAGGTAATGTTGTTAAGTGAGAAGTGAAGTAATTGCCAAGAGAAAACGACTCGAGATAAGGCCACCATGACTACGTATTATGACTGTTTGATTAGAGAAAAAGAGGTGACACTTCCAGTCATAAAATATTATAGTTTTACAACGTCTGGATTCTTACAAGGTCCGCTTTCCTCCTGGGAACAATAAGCTTCAGGAGAAAGTTTGTTTCTATGATTCACCAGAGTTATTTTGTAAACATCACATGCCACTTAGTCATCTCTAGACTAACTGATATTAATATTGCAGTTCATAAACAAATAAATGGCACGGTGCGTCGCGCATGCATTTTCGCCCATTTACCTTAAAATGGAGAAGACCTGACGGTCTAGGGGTAAGGTGTCGGACTTCTGTGTTAGGTGTCCGGGTTTTTAATCTCGGTCCCGGCACAGATTTATCTGATTGCCAAACCCTTCCTTCACTTCTGACAAGACGTGTATTAATCACAACTTGTGAATGTGTGGAATGCCAGGCCCCCACCGTGGTTCGGAACCCACGTTAAACTGTAGGTCCCCTCTGCTTTCCATCATCATCATTCTCACGTATCAATCTACCATATGAGAATTTTGTTTATCACAAACTATATCAACTTGGTTTCTAATATGTAACCCGAAACGCCATAAAATATTACTGTTTAAAGTTTTCTCCATCTGTATATTACATTCATTTTTCCTTATTTAACTACCCTGGTATCAGCTCTTATTATCTAATACTAAAACTATTTACTTTTTGATTCCCCTATTTAATGTCGTTGGTTCCAGTGGATCCACCCCGGGTATTTAATTTCCCCGGTACACTCCACCCCTGGCACTCCCAGTCCTCACAGTTCCCAATAAACATCGGGCACTCTCCAGAAGTGCCAAGCGTTCCCCTCTCCGCCACCTGGGGAGGCGTCCTATCAGAGATGATGCTCCGACTATTTGCTAGAGAACCCACTGCCAGATAATCCCAATTATTATTAACTATCCTAAGCTATAAAAGTTACAATAGTGAGTTTATTTCCTAATCTAACCTATTCATTAACTTATATATAAAATAACCTAACTAATTAGAACCAACTTATACCACTACACAGGTGCAAATAGTCAGGTAGTAAAGTAGTCTTCTTGTGCATGCGTTTAGGACTGGTCGTGTTAAACTAGAGTCGTGGACACGGTAACCAAGTATCGTACGGGTATATATTGATGTATAACAGTTGTACCAATGTTTGTACTCTTTAGTGTAAATATATATATATAATTTGTAAATAGTTAAACACGCTATATAACCTTCATCGGAAGATGAAACCTACGTTGTCCAATGCTTATGATCTTTTGCATCACTGTGAGGGACTTAGCGCACACCTGTCCAGTGTGAACCTGTAAATTCCTCTTCTCATCTGGGGTTATACCTAAATATCTGATCATCGTGGCTGTCTTCAAGATATTGCTTTCCACCCTAATGCTGGGATCCCTTCTTTGTGTACCCTTGAAGACCATAAAAGTTGTCTTATTTGGAGCAGTATTCAGCTTCACTCTTTGGCACCAGTCATTAAACTCACCAGTAATCCTATTACGCCTAAAACTCCATTTCTCTGCGTGAGTTACCATTCACGACAGTCAGTAGATCATATGCAAATGCCACAGCCAGATCCCTGTGGACATCCCTTGGTGACTTTCCTTCCTCTCTTTATACCAGTACATCTCAACGTCGCGTAGCGGTCCCTGCTATAATCCCGAAATCTTATATATAGATTTCTCAGGCACCGTGTTTTCCTGAGCCGATCAAACAAGGCAGGCGACCCCCACCACGAATTGTTAAAAGCTCCTGATATGTAGATAAAAAAAATTGACCACTCTATATTTCATATCTGCTTGGTCTAACAACTCCATTGCCCTGCCAATCGCATCTTCTGTTGATTTCCCCTTCCGGAATCCATACTGTTAGGGATGTATTCCAAACAGCTCTCGATGCTTGAGCAATCTTGAACATAGTAGCTTTTCCTATATCTTCCCAAGTACATTTAGCAGGCATATCGAGTTACAGGACTTCAGGATTTTAGGATATATTTAATCGCCCTTGCTTAAGATGACAATATCCCCTTGCTTCCATATTTTTTTTATCCTACCCTGTACCAGACATTCGTTCATCAACTGGGCTAGAAACGGGACTATCAAGTCAGTTCCAGCATTAAGTACTTCCGTTGAAATCCCATCTGGCCCTGGTGCTTTATTATTCTTAAGATTTTTGATTATTTTCTCGACCTCACTATGACAAACGATACTGCCTCCTCTCCCCTGTATTCTTTGTCCATAAGTCTACAAAGCTCCAGATGGTCCTCAGATTATCTTTCGTCTGTGTCATCAGGAAGTAATGTACTCGTGAGGAGACGAGCCGAATCTTCCCACAAGGTTGTCACCGACCCGTCTTCCTTCGGTAAAGTAGATATAGTGACCGGGGGTTTGATCTTTCCTGTAGTGATTTTAAACGGAATGACCCAGGGGTTTGTCTCCAGCTCTTCTTTCACAAGCCGCTCCCAACTACTTCTTTTAACTTCTTTTAATGTTGACTCGAATTTTTCTTTTCTCTCTCATCTGGGGCTAATGGAATTCACTTTAATGGTGTCCCCACCTTAGAAATGAATTCCTCCATACACCAAGATAACAGAGATAAGATAAGGTAGAATGGACAGATCTAGAGCATTAGCTCATTGGCCCCACTCCTACCAAAAAATGGAGACATTTACTTAAAATCTGTAAAAAAAAAAATTAGGGTGTTCGAAAACAACGGGCTTATTTTGTCCTAGAACCTTGTTCAGAACGGGAACTGGCAGACCCAATGGGAAGAGACCAGTGGTAAGACCTCGACGCAGATGGGAGGATAGTATTAGAATGGACCCGAAAGAGATAAGGTGTAATGAGGTGGACTGGATATAACTAGTTCAAAATAGGTGACGTACTTTTGTGAGTGCGGCACTTAACTTTTGAGTTACTAATGCCATTGTGTAAGTAAGATATGTGAAACGAAATAGTAGATACTGTTGCAGAAACACATGATTTGTTTTGTACATTTTCAACTCCCCATTTCTCAAAGCTATATTTAAAATCATATGAATCTATAGCACGGAAAAGTAGATTTCAAATAAAAGTTGTTGGTTTTGAAGAGTCCTGAAACTTTTCAATGATAGTAGTTGATAAGCTATTTCGAATTCCAAAAAGTTGCAGAGATTTTATAGTTGGATTTTTTCGACAATCACAATACTTTATTTCTCCGAAAATTATTATGTGTTTGAACCGGATATTATAATGGCCATACTGCGACCAAATACAGAATAAGAAAATAAACTGTACCTTAGAAAACCATATGATATTATTTTTTTAACCTTATTTGTTATTTATTTAAAAGTTTTGCCGTATTTTTTCTATTTGTTGCACAATAAGGACCTACCACTATATTATTTACAGATTTTTTTTTTATACCGAAATACAGCTTTTTATTTAACGAAATCAAATAATGTAATGTACCACGAATCAGAGTTTCTACAACATCCCGTACTTTTAGTGTTGATCGCCTTCGAATCCAATAACAAAACCTGCACCTGAGGAGGATCATCCGCTCGAACCACTCTCTTCCATACACAGGTTTGGTCTCATCTATATTATTTCAAGGGGGGAGACTAGGGGGTAAAAAGTGGCAGTCCATCCTTACGTACAAAGATAATTATAAGGGAATTTCTGTCTTTTTTTTAACAGGCACAATTTAAATATTAAATTTGTAGAAATCTTATATTTTGCTTGGAAAGCCTTAAGATGTGTTACTGGAGGAGAATATAAAGGGTAAAGTCGCCAGATAAGATGATTAATGGAAATAGAATCAGCCTTGAGGTGACTCTATGAAGAAAGGAAAACTGGACATTATGTGGAGAAATGTCATATTGTGTGACGTCATAGAAGGCAAGTAATAAAGGTATCAGTAAGACCACGAATGCAATGGATGACCTCAAACAAGGAAACAAGATATAATTCCAGCTGCTGGTTAGGATCTATTGGAGGACTCAGTTTGGACAAGGGAATGGGTCTGTCGAAATACAGAACATCTAATGTTAATTTTGGGCCAAATGGTGACCCAAAATCCCACTGTGAAAGACCCTCCTGAACCCTATGTGTGTCCCTGGAGGGGCTACCAACTGTAACGGCGGCAGTCACCAAAATTTACCAGCAGTTACTCTCGAGTCTACGTGATGTACTCTTTTTGGAAGTAGCCTACAGTAAAATTCCGACAATCCGGGGTTAGTTAGTATTGGGTAGTGCACAGATCGTTTAATACACGACTTTTTCTTTAATGTTGAAATATTGATTATATTTATAGTTTGGATGATCTACATTAATAAAATGAAGAGTTTGTTTGTCTGTCATAAGCTTTGGGCGATATCTAAAGCCCGACGAGGTCTGCAGTTTTAAAATTACAAGCCCCTATGTACAAACATGCGTACATAGAATCAGGAATTTAAAAATTTTAATTAGATTTTTTTTAAATTACTCAAACACTAGGTCGGAAGGGAAAAAAAAGATTTTTTTTTTCTGTTTGTTTGAAGCAAAGAAAAGCGTTAGCCGCATTGCATTGCATAGTCAACCCAGGCAATGCCGGGTACTTTTTGCTATTTATTTAAATAGAACAGTTTTACATAGATATGGGTAAAATACAATGCGGCATGGTATTTTTCCCTCCGTCTGTTTTGTTAAACATTCATGCTTTCTTTTCTGCAAGGAAAGTTACGAGTGGTAGGGGGCAATGGCTGTGTTCACAGCACTACGTTTACTGCCAAGGGGTTTTATTTTATTGAGAAATACGAAAAATACAGCACAATTTATTTAAACACCTTTCTTACGGTGGGAACGTGTGTGAATAGCGCATTGAAGTCTCCGGTGTCCGGGCATGCGCAGTAGTCCCTTTATCCACCAAACATTCCTGCACTCAGATCTATATAGGGACTTTTTTTTGTTACAGTTATAAAAGTTACTTTGACGTATTCACACGTCGAGTCATATGAACTGCAGCTGTCACGTTTGACTGATGCATATAGGATAATACCTACTAAAAATATAATTAAATGTGTATCATTGTTGAGTGCAACAATGTATTTTCTGGTCCTTTCTATCAGAATTCCACTGTACAATAATTTAGAAACGCCGACATGAATATTATTTACTCTACTACTTCTACTACTACTATTACACACACACACACACACACACACACACACACACACACACGTACTCTTTCATTTAATAAATGTTGCACACATTCCTCCGTATCTTACTACCCATCCTGGCTAGTTTTCATATCTGGACTAATGTGTAAGAGAAGATAGAATTTATAGCAAGTGTAACCTAAATGGCTCGACGGGTTAAGGGGAAACTATTAAGGGGGATGGGGGGACACCCCAGTATATGCGGCTGTGATTCGAACCTCGATAATTTATTCTTACAAAATGTAGAGTAGTACCCTAAAAAGGTACAGTCTGATGTTCATAGGAAGCTTTTGAAACTGTGAAATTTTGTTGCAACAATGGTTGATTTATAGTTGTATTTACATTCATGGTCCATTTAGTTAATAGTTAGGCCTATTTAAAGATAAATTATACGGTAATCCATAGGTAAGAATTATTTGGAAGCTTTTGATAACTTTTTAGACGAGCTTTATAGTAATTAGTTGGCCGCATGGTCTAACGCGCTAATCTTGTGTTAAGCCTTACTGCCGATGACGGGGAGATCGTGGTTCGAATCTCGGTTGGGTGTACTTAGGATGGTTTTTCAAGAAGTACTTTCCCCTCTCTTTCTCGACGCAAATGCTGGTAGAATTCCTTTAAATATAGTTTCCCTAAATCTCCAAAACCAGCATAATCAGCATATAAACGTATAACCCAAATGGATAGTAGGCTAAGACGCGGTGCCAGGAAAAAATCAAATAAGACATTTTCAAAATGCCAAATTTTAGTAACTTTCAAACAATTTTGGGGTGCTGAATGTGGGCTTCCTATAAAAATCGGTGTTTGGTGAGCTTACCTTACATTGTTCCATTATGGCGTAGCTTAGAATGTTAGGGCCAAAGTGTACAGTCCAAACAAGGTAAACCTGCTACTTTACAGGGTAAACGGAGTGTACATTTTAGTAATAAAAAATATTCTTATGGTTCAGGACGAGGAGAGGAAATTTTAAAGAAAGAACGGGCTGAACCACCTTTTGTAAAATAAATTTTAAGACACTCGTGTAAACGTAGGTCATATGACAGACTCTCGTAGCAGAGAGTGACGCCACACTCGCATAATTCCCTACTAAGAGGACATGAAGAGCGACCAGGATGGTGGGAAGACAGGTTTGGTCTCACCCCATCTGGGGCCCCATGCCTCGCTCTGTGAACAACCACCCCACCCACACAGACCGTGAGGGTCTATATCGCTCGCCACGGTTGACCGACCCATGCGGCCATAACATGGTTGTGATGGAGCTGAGAGATCATGTTTCATTTATAACGGGCGGTTTGGTTGAATCCTGTTGTTTTGAACTGTTTGCATTTTAATAACTATTACTAATTTTGTTGCTTTCAACATTGCGCTATAAAAACGTTGTCTTAGGGTTCTTAAGAGCTCGCATCATTACACACATAACACCCAACCAAGATAGGTAATACAGCTCAAACCAGACGTCTTAAGAGAACGTCTCACCCCTCAGATAACACCTAACTTAGGTAGGTAATACAGCTTTAACCACGGATAACACCTATCTTACAATTAATTATGTATCATAGGCAGTGGCGGCTAGTAGCTAAAATTAGTGGGAGTGCCTTTGTTTAAAATTGTGTAAAAGGAAAGAAAAACATGTATAAAAAAGAAATTTATTCAGGAACTTTATAACATCTTAACAAAAAACAAGACGTTTTTACTTACTTTAACTTAAATTACTACAGTTAAAGCTTGATCTATTCATTTAAAAATAAAATCCATTCCTCTTGTTTTAATTTGCGCAAAAATTTCAATAATTTGCTCCTTGATCTTTGGATGACAGCCGCAAAGCCAACTTTTCCGTTAGTACCATTCAGAATTAAAGATACGAATATATTTCTTGTTGTTGCTTTTGCCTGGCTGAAATATTAGAATATCAGGTGTTGAACGACCTCTTTTCTTAAATGTAACTTTCTCATGGAGAGATAGCTGTGAAAACTTAAGCTGTTGAAGTTCACTTACAGTCACAAAACTTATTTCTTAGGGATGCAAGGCCATGGTTAAAGTTTTCTGTTAAATAAAAGAACAGAAAAAAAATGAATCAAATAGAATAACTGGAAGCAGAATAATAATCTAATTCTACACTCTTCTACACTTTATCACATTCAAGAATATGGTACACGGTTTTTAAGCACAACCCACGCTGAGTCAAAAAAACAACTTCCTTCCACCATCATGCCAGAGCCGGCAATGCAAGAGCAACAGTGCTCTCTCTCTACCTGGAAGTCCTACCTTCCTCCCCACCCCCTCCTGTATGCGCATGTGAACAACAGTCAAACACCACGTCGCTGGCACTGTGAGGCGCACAGTTCCATACAAAGATTCTTGTATAATTTTCATAAACTGGGGGATGGCTACTGAAGTACTGACATTAAGCTTAAGGAATATATATTGTACTACAAAAATAAATAAAGAATTAAAGAAAAAATTACTCATTATATTAAATGTTCTCGATAATATCAAGTGGGAATAGGGGGTGCTGCAGATCCGCAGTGCCTATACACGAGCCGCCACTGATCATAGGCATCCTCAAACCTTTTCACTGGTACTTTTGATTGACATTTTAAAAACACAAAGATCTATAATTGAATAAATGGCTTATAGAAGAAGCACAAATCAAACCGGCCCACCGGGGTAACTTCCCAGTGTCGGGTGGCCTAGTCGGTCACGGGTACTTCCCCCATTAGTATCTTGATGATATCACCTCTGCATGACCTTGTATACTTAGTGCCTGTACATCCGGCACGGCCAGCTGGAAGATCACACTCCGTGTGTTTGAGAATGTTCACACAAACTCTCAATGGCAGCCATTGTTGAACTAAGTTACATAACACGTCAACAATAATCATACAGAACCCTCACAGCTTCGAGTTTTATCTCTGCCTGACCTTGAAACATTCATAATGAAGGACATATTTTGATGTCGGATGGTTGCTTCATCTATTGTTGGTATCAGTCACGTCTTCTCACATTATGTTGGTGATGCTTTATAGAAATAAATAAAAGTGTGTTACACTACTGATGATATTCTATAGTTGAAAATAATAATGCCACAAGTCTAGTAATACTATTTATTTTGTAGAATTTCTGAAAGCTAATTTACTTCACTGCATATTTTTTTAGATACTCAAATCAAACATTAACTCGAAAACTGCTCAATACTTAGGTAAAAATAGAAAATAAAATATATTTTTTTCTTAAAAGATTGTTTAAATCAGCGTTTCCCAAACTATGTTCCGCTCAGCACTGGTGTTCTGCGAGGTGTTTAGGTGTTCCGTGGAAAAATCGAGAAATCACAAACAAAAAGATAGTTATTATTTTAGTAGTCTGTGACCCTTTTTTTACCATAACGTTGTCCGTGCCTGGCTACAATGTTGTTTTTCAGTGGGCATTCTTTCAAACAGCAGCCACCATGGCACGATGGCACTGACCATGAACAGTTGAGCATCGAGTGCGGGCAAGTCATGCAATGCTACCAACAAAACTAACTTCACTCGATTAATCATATTTGTATACTTTTTGTAGAAAAAGTGTTTCTAAATCAACACGGATTTTTGTGATTGAAAGAAGTAACTTTAAAGCTAAAAGTAAGTTTATCTGGTACTTCACCTGTGTCTGAAATAAATTACAAAAGTACTGTGGCAGCTCAAAGTGTCAATGAGAAGTGCAACGAAAGCAAGAAGTTGATAAAAGACCAAAACGAAAGTATTATTAAAATGATTTGTCTTTCTGTTTTATATGTGTTGAGAACAAAGATGCTCCTGATGCGCAGTGTGTTGTGTGTAACAAAATACTAGCCAGCATTTCTATTACTCCTAGTAAACTTCGTAGGTATTTGGAAACCAATCATCCTGAATACCAAAACAAAGATTTAAATTTGTTTTAAAAGGAAGTTCGATTAATTGGAAAATTGTCAACCTTTCATGATTAAAATGTCTAAAATAGACAATGAAAATGCAACAGAAGCATCTAATTGTGTAAGTTACCGTATTGCGCTTGCTGGCGAAACCCACACTATAGGAGAAACTCTTATCAAGCCTTGCGTGAAAGATATTGTAACATGCATATTGAATGAAGAGTCTGCCGATTACATGGAAAAGGAACTAGTTTGCCGATTGAAAAATTGCTATAAGTATTGTTTATAGTTAGATGAGTATACTTACGTTTCGGGACTTGCTGTGTTACTGGTATTTGTCATACATAGTTATAATAATGTGAACGAAGAGGACTTGCTCCTATGTGAATCTTTGCCATGCACCACAACTGGATAAGAAATATGTAACTGCAACAACAGTTTTATCATAAAACATAACATTAGTTAGGGAAAATGTATTGATGGTGCACAGGCAATGGTAGGAAAGATGGCGGGAGTTATAGCGTGAAAAACTAATGTTGCACCACAATTCACTAAAAGTTATTGTGTTCTATATAGGCAATCACTAGCAACTAAAAGAATACCAACATGTATGAAAATTGTGCTTGATGATGAAAAACAAATTATTAATCATATAAAATTTCGGCCGCTTCAATCCAGGCTATTTAAAATGTTGTGTGAGGAAATGGATGGTCAGCATAAAGGGATTGAACTTCGTAGTGAACTACTTGTATTCTTCCCTTCAGATAATGCAGGACCAAAGTTTAGTGACAAATTCCTCGTGGCTAATGAGATTTGCACACCTTGCAGATATTTTTGCAAAATTGAAATAAATAAATCTGTCCCTGCAGGGAAAGAATCTGACAATGTTTTACTGCAATTGATAACAGCTGATATTTAAAAAAGAAACTGGAATTTGGGACAGCCTCTGTAGAACAGAATAACTTCAAATGCATTTCTACTTTGGACAAATTTCTGACAGATAAATTCTTCAAAATAAATTCTTCAGTCGATGAAGAAGTTTTTAGCGCGATCTTACAACACTTATGTGACCTACAGTGTTCTTTATCAGAATATTTTTCTAATATTAATGATGATAATGCTTGGGTAAGGAATCCATTTATAATTCCAGCCCAACCGGTGGGTTTTAATACGCATGATTATGAAAGACTAATTGACTTGGTTTCTAGCTCTGATTTAAAACAAAAGTTTAAATGTCTTCCATTGAATATTTTTTGGGGGAAGTCTAATGGAAGAGTAACCCGCCTCGGTCGCGTAGTTGGTTAACGCGCTAGTCGTATTGAGCTCGATTGCTGAGGACAGGGAGATCGAGGTTCGAATCTTGGTCGGATGAACTGGGAGGGTTTTTTTCTAAATGGTTTTCGACTCTCCCTCCACGTAAATGCGGGTTCGCTTCCTCTAATTAAACCTTGCCAACTCCCAATTCATTAGCGTAATTAGTACTTAAAGCGTATAAACTGAACGGGCAGTAAGACGCGGTGCTAAATAATAATAATAATAATAATGATTATGATAATAGAAGAGTACCTGAATGTGGCTAAGCGTGTGGCTCGAGTGCTCCTTCCTTTTGTTCCAACTTATTTATGTGAGACTGGATTATTATTTTGCAACGAAAAGAAAATATAAAAATAAACTTGATGCTGCACTTGACATGAGGATTCAACTTTACAACATCATTCCGAATGCTAAACCAATTTGTGATGAAAATGAGCAAATCATCCATCCCACTAAGAGTAAGTTTTATTTATGTTTTAAAGATTGATTTTTGGTTTGGTAAAATAAAATGTATTTGAGTATTATTACCGTAACTTTTTTTATTTGATGACTAAATGTAAGCAAAATTTAACAAAGATAAGAAATGTTCCGTGAAAATTTACTAATATGAAAAGTGTTCCGTGACCCGATAAGTTTGGAAAACGCTGGTCTAAACTAAAGAATATAAACATTTTTCTCAAATGAATAAAAATCCAAGCGATGTAGATTTTAGTTTTAAAGAAACGTTCCAGAAATGTGTCTGGGGGTCGAAGGGAGGCTGGAAAGTAGTGGGAGAATATTTCCATAGATGCGTCTTGGGGGAGGGAGGCCATAGGGGGTTTGGAGGAATTCTTTTTGGTTAAGGTCTCAAGGGGTACCCTCCACCCCCCACACACCCACACCCGAAGATGAGCCTCATAGCCTCATCGGTTCCAAAGATGCGTCTGGGATGGGAGAGAGGGCTAAAGGGCGTTGGGGGAGGGGGGATATTTTTCAGGGTAAACTCTTAAGTGGTACCCCCCACCCGAAGATGAGCCCCAACAGTTCCAAATGTTCCGGAGATGCGTATTGAAGGGTGAGTTGTGAACTTTTCGACATCCGGTAAAAATTGTTGTAATTTTAATAGCTGTTTCCCATCGTCAGGTCAACACATTTTGTCTGTCAATTAAAAACCATTAACGATAATGTCACTGACAAGAATATACACTTTTGTATTAAAGAGATGGATATGTTGTAACCTGCATCGGTGGCCGCATAGTCTAACGCGCAACTCTCACGTTAGTCTAGACTACCGATGACGGTGAGATTGAGGTTTGAATCTCAGTCGGCTGTACTGAGGAGGATTTTTCCAAATGGTTTTCCCATTCTCCTTTCACACAAATGCGGGTACACTTCCTCTAAATATAATCTTCTTAGTCCCTAAAACCATTGGCATAATTAGTACATAGGTGTGTAACCCAAATGGGTACTATTAGGCCTACTATGTCTATTTAATCGTAACTAGATGCGGTGAAATTTCTTTTATTCCTTTATCATTAACTATTCATCCACTTATTATTACTGTTTTTATTATTTTGCTTTTTACATTTTAGCGTGGTTTTTTAACAACTACCATTATAATTACAATGAAATCTGATCAATGGAATCTCTTAACCAGGATCCAAACCATGAGTTTCACAGAGTTGTGTGTTAGAGCCTTGAATTTGAATGCCTCGACGTTCTCAACCACAACGTAGGCCTACACAATACATAAAAAAAACTCCATGGTGGCAGCCTGCAATTGAACCATACTGACCTCGCGTCCCGCCGTCTGTTGGCAAAGATAGTGGCAACATTTGCATATACAAGGTGTTTTGTGGTCAGCACAATGAACGTCGTTAATCTCAGTTTTCTATATTGGAGCCGCTACTTATTCATTCTTATTTGTCCTTACGAGGCCGAGTTGACCTTGTTTCAGAACCACTGCACTTCACAGAAAAATCTGGAAGCGTCAGGGGTCGAACCCGGGAACCGAGTCACTTTTTGGTGGGTCGTGAAGCGTTTTTAAAATGTGATTTTTTTTTAAATAATTTAAAAATATAAAAATCATTAAAAAGGAAAGTGTAATGATATTGATTTGGATTACTATAAATTATGTAAATATCATGGATGAAGGTAAATTTTATTTAAAGTAATGTATGTAGAGTATCCTTTTAAGATTCATCCATGAAGAAACACGCGCTTCTCAGAAACAATGTAAAAAGGATGTCACCACTAAAATATATATTTTATACCATCTTTCCTGTTTAAAGAATAACTGCGTCAATTCCTGTTAAGAGGAACAACTTCGCAGTCGGGCCTATTTGGCAGAAGAAGCATACATATTCCCTATACCAATAAGAAGCTAGCCTTCACAAAACCTGTCGCCAGGACTCTTTCTATTAGTTAGTTTTTACATTGTTGACAAGGGGAGAAAAAGGCAAGGAGTATGTCATATATAAACCATTGTGCGTATGTTTAAGGCATCTCCGGGATCCAAACATCTACAACGGGAGATCCCGCTCACGCACAAGTCAGTCTAACACAGTATAAAATAACTTACATTAATATCACAAGGGTGCAGTAATATAAAACATATAATTGGAATATGTATACGTAATTAACAGATGTTATTTAAATAAACCGTGTGTGAATAAACTAGCCATCAACAGTTCTCTTTCTTCAATTTTATTAATATACCAATTTAATTAGTGCTCGAACACGGAGCTATAGACAGCTGGTTAAAGGGTATCTTTTCCGTATAGTGATGATAGGCGCTCGATCACGGAGCTTTAGACAACCTAAACATCATCACAGCATTATTATATCAGGGAATTAATCCTTAGTGTTTCAATCGAAGCCCAAAGCGGGGTGATTGATTCCATAGTGTTACAATTGACGCCCAAAGCGCGGTGCGATTAATCAATAGTATTACAATTGGCGCCCAATGTGAGGCGCCATTAATCAAAAGTGTTACAATTGGCGCCCAACGTGGGGTGTGATTAATCAATAGTACAACAAAAGGTAAAAAAAGGTGCATTTAATTTTGTAGAATAATTATATCTTATACTTTCATTTATTAAAAATGATAATTACTAAATTTAAAATAATCTTTCTTCCGCCTTTGCATGCCCATTAAAGCTATTAGGTGGATCAAGAAAGTTTTGTCATTCTAAGAATTGAGTTTAGAATGCATTGATATAGATGAAGCGCTGCAAAATAACTTATCAGCATCATGTTGTCCATATTAGTTCCTCAACTGTCCTTACTGTTACAGGTTCTACACGGTGGTGGCCCCCAAGATCCTGCGTCCCAACACAGAGTACCACGTGGCAGTGACGACCCAGGGTGCCTCTCAGCCCACCAGGGTGACGGTGAACGTGGGAGGGAAACAAGACGCCGGAGGAATGTTCCGGACAAGCGACACTGTCACTGTCGAACCTTACACCACACACATTGTCAAACTGGAGGTAATCGCCATACTTTCCGAACACTTTAAACTCAAACAACTGTGGTTTCTATTTAGTGGGGAAACAACTGGTTTTTTGTGTCAGTTTTGTAATACAAAATTGCATGTTATACTCTTATTTATTATCTGGTACCCCAAATAATACAAAAACTCATGCTACCATTTTCGGAACTCATGCTGGGGGCTGGGATTTGTGAGGAAGAGTGGAGGAAATATCATGCTACTTTTTAAAACATTATTGACTGTAACTTACAAATACTGTACTCTATGATATATAAGCTCAAATTAAAGCTAATATATTTATCTCCAACTTTTGTTTAACCCAAATGGCTGACAGCATGTAATTGATTTATTATCTCCAGAAATATCAATAACTAATAAAGATTTTACTTTTTTTCTATTATTTCTGATGCAAATTAATGTTTTTAGATAAACTGATGGTAACAACTATAATAGTGTAGAATCCACCATTTACCCCTTTATTGACACCCATTTCAGCATTTTTGTAAGGTTTCGTACGAGAATAATCGCCAAACTGTTATTTGTGAAGCGATTTTTCAGCTATTTCTATCATTTTTATCTGCGTGCTGTTATCTGATATAGAGGAATATTCTTGTTCAAGTGAAATAATACATTCCTACTCTATCTATCAGGTAATATCAGAACTACCTACTTGAGTGGTCAGATGGTCTAAGGCATCACTTTTGCGATAGACTGAACTGCTGATGATGGGGATATTTGGGTTTGAATCCCGGTTGGGTGTGCTGAGGGTAGTTTTTCCTAAATGGTTTTACACTCTCCCTAAACGCAAAGGTAGTGAGTGAGAGGTTCTGACAAAAAAAATATATTAATACAATAAAGAATTTTTGAAATGTATTGATTGTTGACACTGATGATGCTCAAGTATTGTAAATTTTAGTCCAATTTTCATAAAAATAATGTTTAAAAAAAATACAAATATATTTTGTTGCAGCCAGAATTGATACTATTATACTATATTATAGTTATTTTATATTTATTGATAGTTGTCAGATAATGCTCTTATTACTAAAATTGAACTGATAGATATTATTTTAAATTCTTATGACTTAGCTTTTATCAGCGTCAATCACCTAGACACTTTGTGTGTCAACTAAATAAAAAACTAAAAACAAAAATTAAACCGTTGTGTAAGGTAATAAGGTTTGATATTATAATGTTCCTACTGTTCTTAAAGAGTAAAATGACTCAAAAGATCACAGTCAGCAATATGTAGTTGGCCATGATTTATATTTTTTTATTTCTAAAATATTGAATTTATAATGGTTTGCAAAGTTTCAAAATATCGATGTTAAAGGTCAAATCTCCTTCTCTTTGACTTTTACACTTACAATAACCTAATGCATCTTCAAAACACAGGGCCGTAGCGGGGGGGTGGCGAGGGCAGCCGCCCCAGGCGTAATCGAGATGTAGATTTTAAAAAATAAAATGTAAGCTTGCGAAATTTATTTAAACCCGTGGTTAAAAAGATGTATACAATTCTCCTTTAAGAATAAAACTGAGCCCCATTTTGACACACACACACACACACGTGGAAAAATGCACTAGTTCACACGCAAATCAACCAATAAAGTTAAACAAATCTACAAACACTATTAAATAAATATCACCACAGTGTCATGGCAACGAGCAAATTTCACATTTCACATTTCACATTTAAACTGTCACATGCTTCTCAGCTAAATTTGGATTACGTTGAAAACAGAAAAAACAACAAAAGGCAGATACCATTGTCCAAACCAAGCATTAGCAAAAACCGGGTTGGGTAAAGAAGGTGGATCTCTCAACCACTGCGCTACCACTTTAACAAGGTATTGAAAGTAGGCCCTCCATCTACACTTTTAGAAAATGAAAACTTTACTAAAGTAACAAAGAATGTAACTGGTAGTGTAATTGTAGATTCAGAGGGCTCTACACAAAATATTAACCAGTCCTTTCCAACATCTACTCCTTATGAAGATGTACAGGAACCGGATTTGAAAAATGAACCAACCAAAATTCAACTAATTTTAGTGATCCCACAACATGGTCTGATTTGAATGACCATGTGAGAAGCTTATTAGTTGAACATGGTCCAGAACAAAATAAAACTGGTAATTTTCTCTTATCAATTAATGCAGAGAAAAGGCATTTTACAGAAAGTTGGTTCCATAAAAAACTTTTGAATGGAGAAAGTATAGAGCAAAATTGGTTAATTTACAGTGAAGAGAAAAAATCTCTTTACTGTTTCCCCTGCATGCTATTTGGCAAACATTCTAATTCATGCTTGTCTTGCTTGACTGGAAAAAATTACACCCTCGAATTCCAGAGCATAAAAATTCTGTAGAGCACCGTGAATGCTATGTTACTTGGAAAATCTTTTTAAAAAAAGGACTAAAGAGGGCAGTACAATTGATACTGAACTAAAGGAAATGTCGGCACATTCTAAGAATTATTGTTGATTGCATTTTGTTTTGTGCAGTCAACAACTTGGATTTTCAACGTTCAAGTACAAATATACGTGAGTCCAATAATGGTGGATTTTTTTAAAATTTGTTAGAGTTTGTTTCTCATTATGATAACCAGCTAGAAGTCTTGAGCAAAGAGAAAAAAGTAATTCTAAATTTTCTACTTTTCAGAAATATCATCATAAAATAATATAGCTTGATTTTTTTTTTCTAAACATTTCGCTTTGTATAGATGCACTTAATGGATAGTTTTAAAAGTTGGGTTATGTGTCAACAAGAGAAACCTAACCGTTGACTTCAGCTTCAACTTTACTTCACATATTTTAAATTTTGCTTTGACTTTGCTTTGCGATTTCTTACACCTCTATGAAATTTAATTATTTATTTAAGGGTAGTGTTATGTGTTAGCAACAGAAACCTTATCTTTGTTTTTAGCTTCAACTTTTTCCACATATTCAAGCTTTACTTCAACTTTGCTTCACATTTATAAAGTGATCTTCGTAGACCTCAATGAATTTAATCATTTTTCACGTGTTTATACACTAGGACACGACAATTTGTAAGGCTACTAAGCCCACCTCCTCATAAATCACGTTTTTGCCCACAGATTGGTGACGTGGGTCCCGGCTCCTATAGCCTAACAGCGGAGGGTACAGGCGGAGTTGATTTCGACAACTCCACGGACTTGGAATATGTCCACAAAAGCTACTCGGTATTCATCCAGACAGACAAGGCCATCTACAAACCAGGTCACAAGGTTCAGTTCCGAGTCCTCGTACTGACCACACACCTCAAGCCCGCTGTTACGGGGGCCCTGGGAGTATTCATAATGGTGAGTAGGGACACTGAGGTTTTCTCTTAATATTACTCTAGCCCATGTAAAGCATTGTTTGCGTCACCACGATGTTAATTTAGTATTTATCTTTGGAACAATATCAAAATTATCTGCTTTGGCGGTCACATGGTCTAATGAGTTACTTTCTTGTTGTTGAGATTGCAAGAAAATATTGACATATAAATATTTATACCGATGTTTTATCATCCAGTATATCAATCAATTTAGACTACGCTTTAGGGCTTGTGAAACAAAATAAACTGAGTTAATTTTTTCCTATTTTTTATCAAACTTATCTGCACTTTTTAACAGCTAAATAATGCATTAAAAAAGAAAAGCGGTGAAGAATAGCATTACATAGCAGCAGAAATCTTAATACCACCATTCCATTTCACCCAGAGCAATGCCATTCACTATATTAGAAACAACTGATGTATCACTACAATTTGATTGATATATTGTCTTTGTTGATATATGTATAATCTTGCATTATACCAGATGACAAAAAAAGAAGAGAGAGAGCGAGATTAATATTGAGTCCACAAGGGTTAATACTGTGTATTCAAATTTTGACTTCCGGTTAAAATCTTTGACATTTTATTAGAGGTTGCTGTTCAAACATTTCCCCTAAGAGATTAAAGAAAAAAGAGCATAAACTTTTTGGGAGACTTACTAATATTTACTTACTCTGTGGTATTAGGGAATTATTGCATTAAAACTTAAGTAGTCTCTGTAAAACTAAAGCTCACAAAATTGTATTAATATATTTGCCAATATCTCCAAAACTATTGGTTTTATAAATATATATTTCAAACAAAAGTTTTTATTTCTAATAGTACTACAATTTCGCAATGATAAGATATCTAGTATCTTTAATAGTTGCAGAAATAAGGAAATTTTTACTTCTGTAAAGAACCCTAAAAGTCATTTTCATAGGAAAAGGAAAATAACCATTTTGTTTATCACCTTAATCAACGCTTAGGTATGAATTTTAATTAAAATCGTTTGAGCTGATTTTAATAAAATTGATTTTTTCTCTTTTCGCTCTTTATTAAACTACTCTTATTGAGGATTTATGCATCAGAGCAAAATCCTTAAAGTCATTTTGCTGAAACACTGTACCATCACTGTGTCTCTCTATAGGATGGTAAAGGTAACCGGGTGAAGCAGTGGAGTCGCGCCTTGACGACGAAGGGGGTGTTCTCAGGGGAAGTGCAACTGTCTGAGTCCCCGGTTCTGGGTGACTGGAATATCACCGTCCAGGTCGTCGACCAGACCTTCCACAAATCCTTCCAGGTGGCGGAGTATGTGCTACCCAAGTTTGAGGTGAACGTCGACATTCCCGCTCACGCGACCTTCAAGGACTCACAACTCGTTGCTACCATCAGAGCCAAGTAGGATCACAAGCTTCAACTATGTATGCTCTGCGTGGTTTGATATGTTCACTTAGAAATTAGTAACAAACTATATAAGGCTGAGCATTGCATTTTGAAAAGACAAAAATTAGCACTCATTCGCTTAGACTTAAAAAACCCTAATTTTCTTCACATCTTTGAATATATTTCACGGTGAGTTTAAAAAATTGACAAAAATGGCAAACAACACAAAATTTTTAACCAAACAAGGGATACTTTGAATGTCAAACGATTGATTGATTTTGTAATATTCTTTTCCAAGGTTTTGAATTATCCAAGGCTTTGTATTATTCAAAGTTTTGTATTATCAGAGTTTCTGTATTATCCAAGGTTCTGTATTTTCCAAGGTTCTATATTATCTGAAGTTCTGTATTATCCAAGGTGGTAACACAATTTATATTTCGTGAGAATTGTCCAGGAAATGATACTTACTATACTGGTTCAATCAGTTATGAGTAGTGGGGTGAATCATTGGGTGACTCATTGTTTCTACATACTGTGTTGCCGTCATTATTAATGTCTCCCTTTCGACTTAATCAAGCCAGTTGCCTGCAGCTTATATATTTTTTGTAATTTAAATAGTGTTTCATATTGTCAAATCCTGGTTAGATCATTGGTAGAAGGTTGACTCACTAAACCAAGGTTCCCCATGTACAAGTGTCATTTTTCTAATTTACAAAGATGACTCTTGATGAGGCTATATTCGTAACCTGTAGATCATTTTCATCTTCTAAACTTTGCTAATCACTTACAATTAATTGTTTTAGGTGTTTTTATATTACTGTGAATGCCCATCTAGGTACACGTATGGCAAACCGGTGAAGGGCGAAGCCACAGTGACTGCTTACCCCACCATATTCTCTGGGGTGCTACAACCGATCTTCCAGACCCCTGTCCGAAAGGTCATAAAGATTGACGGGAAGGCAACAGTAGAGTTTGATATCGTCAAGGAGTTACAGTAAGTATGGTCACAATGGCGGTGGAGTCATACCAACAGGATAGATCAATCTGGATGAACAAGGTGTTTGACCCACTTCGGTGCCGAGAGGTCTAGGTTGTTGCCATTCTGGCAATATAATGAACTGCCGATGGTGAAATCAGGGTTTGAATCCCAATTGGATGTACTGAGGGTGGTTTTTCCCAAATGGTTTGCCACTATCCCTCCATGCAGATGCGGTTATACTTCCACTAAATACAACATTCCTCACCCCTACCACGTTAGCTTAATTAATGCATATGCATACAACCCGAACTGGTAGCAAGACACGGTGATAAAAAACTAATGTGTTTGGGGAGGAAATAAGAACTTCCTATTCCTCCTCCAACTCCTCATCATCATAACTCCACTCTCATTCCTACACCTCCTCAACAGGTACTCTCTAATCAATTCCTCATCTAATCAACTCTTTTTATATCTTCCTTGGTCTCCCTACTTGGTCTGGCTTCCCCCATTCCACTTTCAAACATCCCTATATGGAGGTGTTCCTTTTTATGCTCTCTTCATGGTCCCATACCTCTTTATTCTTTTGAACTCTTTGTTTTTCATCTGTCCATGAGCTTATTTAATTTATTTTACTTCCTAGAAAAGCTTATTAAAACTTCATAAATGTTATCTGTACCCTTTTTTCTTATTATTTTTACTAGCTTTTTTCATGTGTCCTGCACCCATTAATATTAGTACAATGTACAGTCAAAGTTTCACTGAACCAGTCACAGACTGGAAAAGATGATGGTGATGACTAAAGAGATAGTGTTGGTTTTAACACATTGAACACCGGAGCCGGGCTAGCGTAAGTATCTATTGTTACCATGCCCCAGCTACACTCGGGTCCTCTTTTAAATGTTTATATATGCAACAACACACTAGGTGGCAGCACTTCCCAGAGTATAACTAAATAATTTTATTTTTCTAAACACTTCATCAACGCTCTCCTACCATTTGTGGTACTTATAAAAATGGCTTCCTCACTAAGGCAAATTATTGTTAGACATAAATATAATAATTTTTTCATTTAATTTGTAATTCATTTATGATAGTTTTTTCTAACTTTTGTAACAGAATGTATACAAATCTTTTTTTTATTTGTCTAATAAATTTGAAAAAACCAAATAATTTTATGTACAAAAACTACCACATAAAGTTTATTTTTTAAATCTTTCTTCTATAAAACAAAATAAAGTCCACACAAAATCTGGAAGATCATAAATGACTCTATAATAACTATACACAAAAAAAGTTTTATGTGTTGAAATGTATTCTCACAGCAAAAATTAAAAATAACATAAATTTGGCCGGTATCCAACAGTTCACCATGTATTTTCACGTGTGTAATGTGTTAAAATGGTTTTTGACACACTGTTGCGAGTATAGTAAACACGCCATCTTTTGTTCATTGTCAGGTTGACTGACGAGTTTGAACGCGTGGTACAGTTTGACGTGGCCGTGGAGGAGGCATTGACAGGCAGACGGCAGAATACGACGGCGCAAGTCATCGTTCACAAATACAAATACAAGATGGAGCTCATCAAAACATCTGAACACTTCAAACCAGGACTAAAATACACAGCTTTTGTAAGGGAAATGATTTACATCATTGAGTCCCAACCTTTTGACTTTTGAGGAACCCCAATTATTAAGTACTGTTTGATTGCATACATTTCATTGTATAATTTGAACTCTCTAATTAATGATATACCACTGCAAAAAAATAGATGAAAAGAATATTAATAAGACAAATATGAATCACTTTAAAAAAATCTCATGCTTTTCAAGTCTTCAGTGTAGAACTTGGGTTTGGCGTTTTCTGAATAGTTATTACTTATTCTTGGATGAATCTTTGATAAGCACACACAAAATTCTTCTTCAACAGTCACCAGTCATTCTCTTTTCTTATTTGTGGTTGTGGTAAGTGCAGAAAATCCTTGTTCACAAAGATATGTAGTTGAATTAACCATTGAGAGGAGGATAGAAGGGGAAAACCTACACATTTACCAGAAAACTGTAGGCCTCTAAGTTCACAATTAAAACACATCAAAACACATAATTATGTAATTTTCGGGGTAAATAAGTCTACTTCTTCAGCAAAAAAGAGTAAAACACAAACTGTACTAAGTGGCCATGATCTAGGTCCTCTATTTATGATGGCATATTCCAGTTGATGTTTTACTCTCTTCTGCTGAAGAAGGGGCCTGATGTACCCCAAAATTTACATAATTATGTGTTTTGTTGTGTTTTAATTGTGAGTTTTGAGGCCTACAGTTTCTGTTAAGTGTATAGGCCTTGCCCTTTTATATTCCTTTCAATATCTAATCCAAAATAAAACATTATACATTTTGACCCTAAATCAATATTTTTGTATTTTCTGAAAAACACATTCTATGAACATTGGACTGTCACCGAGTATTTGTTTGGTGGTCAAAGTGATCCTGGTTAAATCAGACTCATACAGAGAGTATGGCAAAATCCACAACTGTTTGTGATGTTCATACTGTCTCTTGATGCAGGTAAAACTGTCTTACTACGATGGTGCTCCTGTCCGTGATGACAAGAACTTCGTCACAGTCCGCTATGGCTACTCATACGACCACGACAACTTCCTTGAACAGAAACACAAGCTTGACAAGGACGGGATGGTGGAGCTAGTGTTCTACCCCCCCGCTGACAATAACCAGACTACTCTGGGGATTGAGGTGATATGTTGTTCCGTTGCACAATGCAAGCATTAGATTAGGGGGCTATGAAGTGCAAAGCCCAATAGAATATATTAAATATTACTACAAACATATTGGAGCTTGAATTATTTTGTGATTTGCTACTATCATCATCAATTGTTTCCAGCTTGTGGCTTGGTCAATTTAGTATAACGCTCTTCAGCTTTCCTTCCACCATTCTTCCTTCTTTATTTTCTTCCATTCTTCTCCCCTCACTCGTAAATATCCTATTATATGATCTCATTCATAGTTTTTTTTCTAAATACTACATTCTGTCTATTATGCTTTCCTTTTCCATCCTCATTACTTGCAATACCATTTAGGTCTTGCTTCCTCTACTATCTCATGTACTCCAACATACTCATTACATGACCATATCATCTCACTCTTGCTTCCTCTACTATCTCATGTACTCCCTGTAGCCCCACTCTTTCCCAAACAACTTCATTCCTAATCTTGTTTCTCCTCATGACAGCTAACATGCGCTTCATGGCTTCCACTCTCCTGGTCTCTTTTACATCCATTTGCCATGTTTTGGATGCATATGTAAATATGGGTACGAAGTATGCCCTAGATACCAATAAACCATTTCCTTACACTTCAAAGGCACTTTTATTTTCTATAGCAGGTCGCTTACCCACTTGTAGAACCCCCTTGCCTCTGTCACACTTCCAAGATATTTTACACTTTACCTCTCTCTGCATAACTCCTTCCCACTTTATAGCTTTTTAGGCCTTTATTTAGCTCGATTAATAACTAATAATTGACAACTCTAAATAATAACAATTAAATTTAAAAATGTATTTTAATTACAAATATATTTTTGACAGAGCTTCATATTTGTCAGAGCTGACCTTTTTGTTGTCAGCATTGTAGGGTGTTGTAATACTTGTTTCAGGCCGAGTACCTGGAAATGAAGGAGTGGTTCTCTCAGGTTGCAGCAGCAATGTCCCCAAGTAATACGTTCATTCAAGCCATGGTCAAGACTGACAAACCAACCGTGAGAAACTGTTTTAATTCCCTCATTATGACATTACCAGTTAAATCAACATTATCTTGGTCAAAGTATTAGTTTCCATTGTTTACTATTATTACTGTTGTATACCACGAATGCATTTGAGAAATGTAAACCTTACACTTCAAATTAAACACAACAGCTAAAAATAATCTATTCTCTGGCTGTGAAATTTAATTAAATATATTAGGTAATTTGATATTAAATCTTAAGAAAAATTGTTTTGGATTTATTTTACTTTAATAAAAACTATTGCCATAGTGGCTCATTCATTGATTATTTTGTTTGATAGTAAAAAATCAACTACTTCATATTATAAAGCTTTTAGAGTATTTTAGAAACATCAAATTTCATTAGTAATTTGATATTGCATTTTGTTGAAAATTTGCAAATCTATTGATGAAATCACAACAGAACTGACAAAAATTATGACAACTTTTATTTTTGTTATAAGATGGAATTGTAGAAAAATGAAACACAAATAAAAGTAAAAATAATGACTTGTGTTGACATACACACGAATGCTTCAAAATCATTTTATATTCTACTCAGCGTGATTGAGACCGCCTCTATGGTCTAGTGGTCAGAGTTCCTGGCTACAGATCCAGAGGTACAAGGTTTGATCCCCGGCTCTTTCAGATTGCTCTCTGAGGCATTTGGTCTGGAACGAGGTCAAACTTAAGCCTTGTGAGGTCAAATGAGGATCTATTAAAAATAAATTATATATATATATATATATATAGCAGCTCCAGTATAGAAAACTGAGATTAACGGCCGGAGGATTCGTTATGCTGACCACATGACACACACTATCCACTATTCACCAACAAGTGGCGGTCGCTTGGTCGGTATGGCTCGATTATGGGCTGATGCTATGGAGTTTTTTTTAATGCACTTTATTCCATATATATATATATATATATATATATATATATATATATTGTTTTACAAAATTATTTAATGAAAAACTTTTACCATGAATACTAAACAGGTATATATATATTTTTTAGTAATTTTTCCTAATTGTTACTGTTCAGTATGGAATAAATACTGTATTATTATGTTTCCACCTGATGGATACCCGCTGTCCTCTCATTCCTGCGGCTGTTGTGTTCCCCTGCAGGTGAACCAAGATGTCGAGATCGAGGTGAACAGCACAGTCCCTCTCAAGTACCTGTCCTATCAGGTGATTGGCCGGGGCGACGTGCTTGTAGCCAACACGGTCCCAGTCTCCAACTCACACACTCACAAGTTCAGGTTCCTGGCAACGTACGCCATGGCCCCCACAGCCCACATCCTGGTCACGTTCCTCAAGGACGACGGAGAGGTCGTGGCCGACGCACTCGACATCCAAATGGAGGGAGTGCTGCAGAACTTTGTAAGGGCGTTGTTAACGCAGGGGATGTTTCTATTCATAGGGACAGAAGCTGAGGATTGTTTGAAATATATTCAAGATTTATTTACTCTGGGTATACGTGTAGTCATTTCTTACAAAGAGCCGAGTTTTAATTTAGTTTGGATAATCTAGAGCAAAATATGCACTAAAAATATTCTAAGTTCAATTCAAGCAACAGATTCATGTACCAAACCTTAAAACACAAATTAAAACTTCACTCTTAAGTCCAAACTATATTAAAAAAAGTTATGATCAAATAGATTAATATTTTTAGCTAAATTTAATATAATAATCTTTAAATTGAAAAATGACTTCTGTACACGGGAATCAAACACAGGATCTTTGGCTTAGTGTGCCAGTGTTATAACCACTAAAATATCCAGGAATTGTCCTGTGCCCAGCCTCATTCCTCATTCATATTTTAGGGCACAGTCTGCGATGGGCGTGTGTGGATGCGTGCTCAGTGGTTAGAGCATTGGTATATTAAACCAAAGGTCCCGGATTCGATTCTCATGTCCATGCTTCATTTTTCAATTAAAATGAATCTGCTAATTAGATGGGGCTATAACAGTAACTAACAAATATAAAATATTGGCTACTAAATCTAACATTAATTTAATATAGTTTAACAAGTATTATATTTTTAAATCACAGAACAGTACATATTGAGGGACTCTTTATGCTATGAAATTATGTCTTAAAATGTAATCAAATTTATTGAACTCAACATTTTTGAGCTAAAATAAAAAATTCCGATTATTTGGAATTTTTTGAGTTTTGAAATTTAAACCAAGACTCAAACTCAAATTTTCAAGCACTTGATTCCCCCTACCATATTATACAATATTTTAATTAAAGCCAACCTTAAGATGGAGTGAAAGGGAACATGAGGTTATGTTAACATTTTTACTGTTTTTCCTAAAAAAAATTTTTTTTTTGGTTAAAATAAATTAATCATTGTTTCAACCTTTAATAGAAGCATAGATAAATTTTCTTCACATGGTGATATCAACAGTTCTTGGGTATTTGTCATTGCATTATTTGAAACTTTTAGAATATGATAAGTCTACTGTTTAAATTCTGCTCATTACAAATATTCATTATCGAGAGTGTCACCAGTAGAAAACTAAACTTATATTCTGAAGCAATAAACTTACACTTACACCATTTTAATTACTTCTATTTTGTTACAATAAAAATACCTTAAATAGCTTATAAAGGCATTTTATAAATTCATAAATTTTCTTTTGACATAGCAGTTAAGGGTTGTGCCCCACAAGTCATCCCTCTCAATAGAAATATCACTTTGGCTACAACATTGATTGATTGCCTACCTCCCCACCCCTCCCCCCAAAAAATAATTTTCTGGTCGCGCCACCGACTCGCATTGTGGCGGACATGTCTTATCGTTGATACTTGACCTTGTTCCAGGTGGATATCGAGGTTAACCCGATGGAAGCTCGGCCAGGTAGTGACGTGGACATAGTGGTGAAAGCAAAGCCCAACTCGTATGTTGGTATCCTTGGTATTGACCAGAGCGTACTGCTGCTGAAATCTGGCAACGATATCACTGAGGTACTGTTGGTCGTACAGTCCAATACATCTTTACCATGGCCAGCAAGGGAGGTAGGGACATATTTGAAAGTCTTAAACCCTACTCTTTATTTCAGGAGGATGTGATTGAAGAGCTACACTCTTACGATGCCGGGGATCGCAACACACACATGTTTGAGAGACGCCGCAAGAGGTCTTTCTTCTTCTGGCCCGGTTCAGCCACTGCTAAGGAGGTGTTCGATGTAAGTTCATCCAAACAATAGAATTGTTGCACACCGCTACTGTAATTTCTCAGAACGTATTGTTCATTATTAGTTGTACCTAAATCTGTAAATGGCTTTTAAGTTTTTAGAGCAGAATTTATTTCCTCGCAATTGGGCAGTAACATTTTATTTTTATAGAACTATTTCTCTCAGACAATTAAACAGCCATGTGGTTAGGTTGGCAACAAGTAGACATCTATTGCCTCTGTGGTGTCAGCTGGAATTCTTATCTTAAGTATGTTTCAACATGGCAGCTATAAACAGATATATTCAAAGCAAACATTGAATAGGTAACATCCTCGGTTTAAACATTGTCATTTTTAGCACCTTGTTCTACTACGTTTTTGTGTTATGTGCTTATTTACTAATTACACCAGTGGTTTTAGGGATTAGGAAGGTTATATTTAAGGGAAGTGCACTCGAATTTGCATGGAGGGAGAGTGGAAAAACATCTCATCTTGACTCTCCCTGGCACTTTCTTGACACACATTAGCTGCATTGTCAAATTAAATTATATTATTATTAATTACATATTACTTTCATTGAATGGTACCCATGTGTTGTGTATCATGTTTTCATTTTGTTTTAGAAATCTGGAGCTGTAATTTTAACAAATGGTCTTGTTCACGAGTACGAGCCTTTCCGTAAGTATTTGATACACGTTATTTTATGTTAGAAATGTTTTAATGCATGCAGTTTACTACATCTTAAATGAATTTAATGGAAATTTTACTACCTAGAACCGTACTTTGGTGACATATAAGTAGTAAAAAAACTACACCAAAAATTCTAAAAATTGAATTCAAGTTTACAAAAAAAATGGTTTAAAAAAACAGACAAAACCTTGTAATGAATACACATAGCTTAAACAAGCACAGACTTTACAAATGGAAACTATATTTAAACCATGCAATGAAACGCCTCATCTATTTTGCTGAATAGAATATGATATTTACAAATGTCTGCTTTAGAAATAATAGCTACCCACTTGCAACGCAGCCCTCTCCGGCCTAGTTGCAGTCTCACCAGGAATGTGTATTTTACAACCAAACAAGCAAAGAGGATACAAAGTTCATTGTCTTAGAGTTTCGACAACTGTGGTGAAAAAAAAATGTAGGAGTATTTATGTCTATTTATAAGATACCAATAGTAATTACAATAATTACACTTATTCAACATAAATACCGCAAAATTACTTAAATATTACACATCTAAGAAAATATGACCTAACATTATAAAATGACAATAAAAATATAGTTCCTTCAACTAAGGGATCAAAAATCGAATTTATGTAAATTTGAGCATTTCCTGTGATAAATAAATAAAAACAAAGAGGATAATGTCATCAAAATCTGAGCCTGGGCTATTAGTTATAAAATTTGTAATATTGTACTGTCATTAGAGTCAATCACCACTATTTCAGTAATACCAATAAAACATAACAATTAATGTATTATTTTATATATGTGTTAACTGTTAAATAAATAGTCTGACACAAAAACTCTTAAAATAATTTACTAAAGAGTGAGTCGAGTAATTAGCTTATACAAATATAATAAAACATTTAATTTTGTAAATGCATAGCCTGGTTATTGGTTCTTTATATCCTGTAAAATAATGTAATTTAGTAAAGTCTTCTTCTCTCACCTGCTTATTTATACTCTTGTTAAATCAAAAATGAATAATTGCTCACAGTATGATCTTATTTTATTTAAAGATGGTTTGACTTATGTATTTCTCGAATCTGAATCCTGCATTTTCTTTGGAATCTTGACTCAAATACAAATTGGAATTCTTGAATCTTTAAAAAATGTACAGTTTTGGTTAAAGTGAAATATTTAAAATTTAATTAAAAAAAGTTACCACTGACAAATTAGATTTTGATTGTCATGTTTATTACATCATGAACAACAAAGATAACACTTTCTTTGAGTAAATTTATTGTATTAATACAATTTTCTTATTTTTGGTGATTTTGTTACTCTCCAAAATACACAAGTCTATATAATTCCTTTTACCAATGGCTTAAAATTATTTTTTAAAGTCAAGCTTTTCATAGCTGTATTCAAGATACTTTTTTGAGATTTTTAAGAATCTCAAATATCTCGAATATCATATGATTCGAGAGATTTAAGTGTCCACTCTCTAATTTTATTTTCTCCGTGCTAATGTGCCATTATATCTTCATAATAATTACAGCACATTCCTTGCTAATCCGAACCTTCTCTAGATTGGAAGACACTGTAATTTAAACCTCCCCTAGTTTTGTTCCTTCCACTCCCACTCAAAGTCAAAATAGTGTTTTCTCTTATCTTAGAGCAACAATCAACAATTGACTTTGGGTGTGATAGTGCACTAGTGTCAAACTGAAGAAAATGTAACACATTAGGCCTAAAACTGAAATGTGTGACTTTAGACAGGCTTGGGAAAAAAGATGATACATTGATAAAACAAGCTACAGAGAATTTTTAGATAATGTTGTATATTTTTTTTTATCATCCCTTGATTATCAGAACAATTTAATAATCTGAGCGTCCCTGACAATTTTCAGGTTCAGACTAGCAAGTTCATGCTGTATTTTGTTTTCCTGCTCTTTTTTTATTAGTTTCTTATTCTTATAATTGTATTCACTACATTTTTTCATTTTTTTAATATTGGTTTAAAGTCTGTTATCGGAAAACATTTTTTGAACCCTGTCTCATCATATGTTTTCATTAGTTAGAATCACCAAAAAATTTCAAATTAAATTATCAATAATAACACTAAAACTTTATTAACATGAGATAATTTAATATATTTATAACATTTTGTTCATACAGTTCTTTAACAGTCAATATTATTATGACTTGCAAACAATAATAACAACTTTTTCTTTTGTTTGTTGTACAAGTTAAATACTACTGACATGTGTAGTACAGTCATGAACAAGAGAACTGCTTCTCTCTGTATTCTAATGACAACTGGAGGAGGGTCACTGTACTAAAAGCTTTCTCTTCGAGTAAAGTTAACCATAGCATGATTTAATTTTAGTATCATTATCAAGGTTGCCACAATTTTTTTACAATTTTAAAGTAACCTAGCTAATGCAATTTTAAGGCAGTAACATTACTACAGACACACTTCGATGGCTGCATGGTCTAAGGCATCACTCTCATGTTAGACTAGATTACTGATAGCAAGGAGATCAAAGTTCAAATCCTGTTTGGTTCTACTGAGGGTGGTTTTTGACTAAATAGTTTTTCACTTTCCTCCCTCTTGAATGTGGCTAAACTTCTTCTAAATTTAACTATCCTCATTCCTAATTTTTCAATGTAATTAGTACATATGTGTATAACCTGAACAGGTAATGAGATGCGGGATAAAAAAAAATTGCTACAAAATAGGGGTGTGCATAGTTCACTTTTACAAATTGAAGTGAACTCGAATCGAAGCTTGAATATGTTTTGTTAGTTATTTTATGCTTAAAAAAATATTATGCTTATTTATATAAATTTACGCACTAAAATCATTAATAAAATGTGTTATTGCAAGGTTGTTTGTAATATTTAATTCAAATTTACAATCACAACTTTAATTTCAACCCGAGGAATTTTTTTCCCCCTATTAATATTAATTGGTTATGCATATAACAACTCAAAATGTTAATATTTTTATTGGTGAAGCTTCAGAATCATCAAAGCCGGAATTTTTTAACAGATTTGAATTTTATGAAGCTTCACTCACCCTTAGTACAGAAAATAGTTTTAATAAAAGTTATAGGCTGCAAATAATTCAATATTAAAAGTAACACTTCAGAGTAAGAAAGTAGGTTTAAGACTTAATTGTTAAAAATTAACAGAGATTACTATTTTTATAAACAAACTAGATCATTAAAATTTTGGAGTTAACAATAATCATAAGATTTGTTTTTTAACTGCAATAAGTAGGGTATTGGCAACCTTGCTAATGTATGCAGCAGTGCCGCACTACTATTGGCATTCCTGGTAGCGGAAGCAGCTATAAACTAACCCAGGGCTATTTGTCTCAATAGTATTCTACAGGTCTAATGTGGAGGAAGATAGCATTCAATTGGAATTTGAACAAGAGTCGGCCATTGCTGTGGCATCGTCATCAGACTCAGAGGTGAAAGTTCGGCGCCACTTCCCTGAAACGTGGCTCTGGGAGCTAGAGGATGCTGGGTACGAGGCTCACAAGTGCAACTATGAAGCACACGATGCTTCTTTTGTCATGTAGACCTATTTTTCTGTTTCATGCTGCATGACCTGTTTATTTATGCTGTAGTTATAAAAGAGCCTGGTGACTTCAAAATCTCCTTTATTGTAAATACTGTACATATTAACTGTATAAATATAACTAACCACAGAAAGCATGTTAATACACAATAATACTCAAGTTTTGTACTCTAAAAATCCAAAATACAAAAATATATACATTAAATACAGTGTATTCCAGTTAATTGGGGAAGCTGTTTAGTTGGGACAAAATTCGAAAGAACAGAAACAAGGATTTAACCTGAAATTTTACGCTTGTTTGAGGCAAATCCCCACTTAATTGGTGCAGTGAAAGTTGTAATCAAACAAAAAACTATGTAGATGGCGTATACACTCGTAACATAGAGATCATGACGGCAGCAGCCAAGTCATTTTATCCCAAAGTAGTATGGTTGTATTGCATTTGTTTTAGATGTGTCTTAGCCATCTAATTCTTATAGATTTATTATTAATAACCGCATATTACTATTTCCTCAGGCTATACACATACATGATTGTTATTCTAATGGGGTAGGGATGAGGAAGGAAGCATTTTAAAGGTAATCTACAGGCATTTGCATGGAAAGAGAGTGGGTAACCGTTTAGGAGAATCTACCCTCAGTAATCTTGACAGGGGTTCGAACCTGATTTCCCTGTCATCAGCAAGCCAGTCTAACATGAGAGTGATGCCTTAGACCATTCGGCCCCTGAAGCAGGTAATTTTGATATAAATTTTGCTTGTGGTATACAGTTATTTACTGTTGGTTAACATAGATTTGAAACTGTACCAAACAGTTCATTAATTTTTCCCCCCTATATTTAAGACCCTGTTAAGATGTCGGATAAAGATTTGTTGCTTTCATAAAAAAATACTATGCTTGACAAGATAAAAAGTCAACCTAACATTAGTTATTGTCAGCTATCGAAGGTAATTAAGATGCAAAACTCTACAATTTCACAACTGCTACAGAAACAAGAAAAACTGAGAGAGGAGTGGACATTTTGCGTGGGTTTAAAGAAAACATCTAGTAAGCAAAAGATCCAGACGTCGAAGATGATTTGAATAGTTGGTTTTCCATTTTGTCCAAACGAGGTGTGGGTGTAAGTGGTCTTATCCTAGTTGATTGGGGCAGTCGGTGTCCAAGTTAACCAAAATCTTATAAGTATGCCCTTAGAAGCATAGGAATGTCTTAACTTTATACTATCCCAAGAAGAATATCTATACACAACATAAATCAAAATCTAATAATTGTTAGGCAATTATGTGGACTCTATAATGTTTTGGCGGTAAAAATGAACCCATACGCAACACATAAAAAAAAATATAACATCTGTAAAATACACACATACAGACAAATGATAAAGCACTGTTAGAAATGTTTATAGTTGCCGACGTATTAAAAGTGTAGCCGGTTATTGATAAACTCGGATATGACACAATAAGACAACACTGTATCACTGCTCACAAACCGAGATGCAAATGACAAGTGATAGAAACAGTGGTAAAAATGTGCACACTAAAAAAAAATAACCTCCAAACACAAAGCTATTGGCGCCAACAAACAATACAGTGCACACAGTTCAAATGGTACAAAATAAATATATAATATACAAACATAGAAGCTCCAAACAATATTGTTGCTAGAAATGCCATTTGTTACAATTAATGCGTCAGGAGGAAGAAAGCGACACTTCTGGGAGATTCTTCGTCAAAAAGAACTAAAATCAAAAGGATAAAAAAAACTCTAGGGCTCGGTGGATGTGGTATTTACTTTATAATATTCATTGTACCCGCAGAATCGCGACAAATTGCAAGAAAGCTGAAACCCTACAGCGTGAATCTTGATGCTTGCATTCTGTAATAAAGATTACATTTTCAACTGATTGATTGCATTATAGGAAAGGAAACAGCGTTTGAAACATACAGAACAAACACATTTATGGCTTTTAACTTTCTTTTTTTAACGTGCGCTTTGTGAACCGCCTAATTTTATCAGCACAAAACTTATTAACAAACTTAAATTAAGAAAAGACACAAAACTTAGCCCTTCAATTCATCACTGTGAAAGGCTAAATTACCAATTTCACTATTGATATTTTTTCGGCCATCTCTAAAAACAAACCTAGAACCCTTAGTTCAGTAGGTAGACACATTATTGACTAAGCTAAGGTATAAAACAGCTTTTAATTGATTAATTGAATCCAAAATTATGTTTTCTCATGTTGCTAAAGTTTTATTTAGAGATAATACCCAATCACATCTCACTTCAAATAATTTAGCAATTCTGTATCAATGACAGCATTTAAGCTCAATCGATTTTAATTGCTCTCCAAGCTTTCTTTAGTTAGTGACATCTTATTCGCATTTAGTGATGTTCTCCATGACAGTTAGTTTGGTGCAGTGAAACTCAAAAAATAAAATTTAATTCGCTTGCTTTTAAAGTGTTTTATAGAATGTCCAATGCAGCTGTTCCACTAGGAGCAGGGGCAAATGCATTTTTTAGTCCCGAACCACCCATGGCATTTGAGGGTGCTTCACCTGCGACCACTTCTGAGACTATGGAGGTGAAAGTACGACACAATTTCCCTGAGACTTGGCTGTATGAAATGGTGGATTTTGGGTTAGTAGCCAACACCGAAGGGATTTTCTTGTGGTTATTGTAAAAGTCCCACGTTAATTATTTGATTGGGTACTTACATTTTCAATTTAAATCATTTTCTAATGTTTGTTGTCAGTTTACGTGTGCGAAAAAAAAATGTATTTATTACATCCCAATAAAACACTTAAATAAATAACCAATAATGAAGTAGAATGGTGTGACATTGGTGATGTATCACAGCTGATCAGGGACGTATCAAGAATTTTCGTGAGGGGAGGCGCAGCCAGGATTTTCGTGAGGGGGGTGCGGCCAGGATTTTCTTGGGGGTATAGGGGGTGCGGCCAGGAATTTTGTGAAGGGGGGAGGGGCACTCTCATTGTACAAGGCCGGGGGAGGTTCTCCCTTGGCAAATTCTGACTGAAAAATCCTTTATAACATGAGAGAAATTTATACATTAATAAAAAAAATAAAACTTATACAAGTTCCTAATTTATTTATGTTTTTTGTTAGTTAAATTATGTGTTAAAAGTATAAATCAATTATTTAAACTGATTTACATTTAAAGCAACTTGCTAGTGAGACAGTAGACTTGACAGTAGAACTAGACATGATTATAATATATATTTAATTTTTTAACTATTATTGTTAATACTAACTAAAAATGTTCTTTATTTGATGATGGGCGGGGGAGGGGTAGGGGCCGTGGGGGGGTGCCATCCCCCTCTGGATCTACCCTTGCAGTGGATAAAGTCAAAGCTGAACTTGATATTTTGTGTTTGATAACTATCTCATTTTCAATTAAGGCAGGTTGAGCTATGTGTTAGCACCTATAAACATTTCCATCCTCAAGTTATATGTATTTTGCCACCACTCTGATATTACATTTGAGAGCAAGAGATCAAATTAATTTGTGAAAACTATATTCATGTAAACATACACGTCCAGGACCAGATTAAGGTGCATGCCCCTTTAAAGCCCCACACATTTTAATTACAATTATTTTATTTAAAATGTTAGAAATTATAGTTTTTTTTAAAAAAAAGGGGTCTTTCAAAGTTCGACAAAGAGCTAATATATGCTATAGTTATCTGTTTCATTCTAACGAACATATACAAGCACTGCCTAACGCCTAGAGAGTTGAACCGGGGAAAAAAAAAACCTAGAAAAAACAGTTATTTTTAAGGCACTAGAACCTGGGACTTTTAAAATAAATTAATTTAAAACCAGAACTGTAATTGGAACCGATAAGTATTTTTAGTAGTTCATACTAGGTTCTTATCAGTTCTTAAAGGGTCTAACTTTTGAAACCATTTAATGCTCTTCCTTCTGTTAATTGCAATTTGAAATATATTTTTCCAACCAATTAAAAAAAACCCGTGGGGCCCCACATTTTGCAAGTGGCCCTCAATTTTCTTGATCCGGCCTTAACCACATTTTATCAGCTTACATTCTGACATGCTCTCATAGCAAGTATTTTTACTTAACTACATCAGTATGGTTGAAGTCTATAGTCAAACAACACAATAAAATGGAGGGGATCTCAAACAACTCGGTCGATAAAGTGGTTGGCACATAAAGTCGGACAGGCAAGGATAAATCCCTGTAGGTGATCATTTTTCTATTTAATTTTCTTGGTTTGTTTAGCCAGCATTAAGTTCTCGTGGTTTTCAATAAAACTTTTTTAGTTTTGCAATTAAATTGAAGGTTGTAAGTATTTATATGACATTGGAAAGTCATCCAGAACATATTTTGATATAAAGCTATTTAGGTGATGTATGTATATAATATGTTAACTAACATGGCTTAACTGTACTAATTTATTTGCTTGTTATGTTTCTACTCCTCAAAGTAACACACTAACATGAAGCTTTTGACAATGTATAGTCATAGTAAGCATGCAAACATTTCTTTAGTAAAATTAATGTTGCTTTCTTTTACGATCAACACCTGGACTACACTCCTTTTCTATTAACTTTTGTAATTTTCTCTGGGAAAAAAATGATGTATTAAACATTTATTTATACTTTTGTCAATTGAATACATATCAATATAACAATAAATTATAAATTTCAAATCTTTTAAAAAATAAAACACTGTATGTATATGTTAACATAAATTAATACTAAGGCATATTAAATGATAATACAAATTAATAGTGAAATTAAAATGATTTAAAACTATTTCTAAGACATTTTAATAATATAGGGCCAGGAAATGTTTGCCCTCTTATTTTGAAAAGTGTAAATGCAGAACACAATCAGGTAAGATAATTCTCGAATGTTAAACCATGTAAAACTAATTTCCCTTCTATCGGTAGCACAGACTGTTGTGGTTGGGTTTGTTCTTGTTGCACCGTGTGGTACCACCATGGGTTTCAGGTTACAACCAGGGATGGGTCCCCGGCACGTTGGCCCGTAACGGCCCTCAGAACCGTCCAGCCCCCACAGCTGGTCAGTCCACTGTCAAGGCCGATCGGGGTCCCCCTGTGGTGTTCAGGCCGGTAACCAGGCCCCCTCTCGAGGGGCCATACGCCTTCTCTCGCATCCCTACCCCTGTGTGGAACAGACCTCGGGTTTTCCTCCCGCATGACCTTGCCGCCACTTGGTTGTTTGCCAACGTAACGTCGGGGTACGCACTTCCTTCCTCTTCTTTCTTTGGTTCTCTCTATCTCTCTATCTTTGTCTCTCTCTATTTAGGGTTTGAACTAGAATTATGCTATATCTATTTTATCACCATACAAACTAGGGGTGTGCCAAGTCCACATTTTAAAATTAAACGGAATTCACATTATAATAAATATTCTCGAAGCCCAATCGAAGTTTGAATAATATTTTATGTTGGCAAAATAAGTTAAAAGTCGCATAGTCATACAACTTTAGGAATTAAATTTCATTTATGAAATATATGTGAACATGTTTAAACATAGTTTGTCCTAAGCTGATAAATTAAGTTACTATCACAAGACAGGATTCATTACTTTAGACTCGCTTTGGCGGTCAAATAGTCTGAGATGCTGCTCTTGCAATAAACTATACTGCCGATGATGGGGAGATCGTGGTGTGAATCCCGATTGTGTGTGTCTAAGGTGATTTTTACTAAATAGATTACTTACTTTCAGGCAAATGTTGGTACATTTCCTCCAAATTCAACCTCCCACATCCCTAACTAATTAGTATGATTACAGATAGTTTGAACAGGTAGTAAAATCAAAAGATAAAATACTTTAGATATTTTTTGTGTGAACATAAATTTGCGATTAATATAGCAATACAGATGGACAGAAATTTAACATAAATGTGTTTTTTCTTTTAATTCCTTTAATTTGGAAAGATTTGTATTTTTTTAAGTTTTGTAAGCTTGGGACACTCCTAACACAAACTATTGTTATAGTTTGAATAGCCACACAATGGAAGGTATAAGATCGTTTATCAAGTTATTACAACTATTTTCATGTATTCATACATCCAACCATATGTTCTACACTTGTCACTCGCCAGATATTACTATGAACAATAAAATAATAATAATAATAATAATATGGCAACATTTTGTACATGTTGTTAGAAGAACAAATATTTGTTATCTCTTCTAATCCTATACCAACCATTGTACTGCCATTCCACTATACTAATGAGTTTGTTGCTGGGATAGTTTGTAAAACTATTTTAAGTTCAAAATATGTTAATTTTAATGGCTTCCCTGATAAAAGCTAATTAATGTGCTTAACTAGCATTTTGTCAAATCACATGTTTTTAAAAATGTTTTATAAAGTTTTTTAAGTTAGATCAGAAGCTAACGCTACAACTATAATCCATTATAAAGTTTTTTAAGTTAGATCAGAAGCTAACGCTACAACTATAATCCATTCTGAATCACTCAAACTTGTTTTTTGACTTTACCCAGATTTGAAACAATGTTTCTTACAAACTGTTGATTTTCTTGAGGCAAACTCCTCAAACACTCATAATTAAGGCTGAAGCTGATTTCATATAAATAGCATACAAGGAAATGTCTGTAGCTATGAATAAGGAATGGGCTGGTTCCAAAATTTTATCGGGCACTTTTTTACCCTGGTTTCCAAATTTAATGTAACATTATTATTATTATTAGCATCGCGTCTTACTACCCGTTTGGGTTGTACACACTTACGCAAATGTGTAATGGCAGGGTGATTGTGCGATGAAATGGAGGACCTACAGTTTAATGTGGGATCCGAACCACAGTGGAGGTCTTACATTCCACACATTCACAAGTTGTGATTAATACACGTCTTGTCAGAGGTGAAGGAAGAATTTGCCAATCAGATAAATCTGTGTCGAGACAGGATTGAACTCCGGACTCCCAGCACAGAAGTCCAACACCTTACCGCCAGGTCACCCTTTAATATAACAAAAACTGATCTTACACCCCTTAGTCTTCCTCTTTAACTGTAGAAAAAAATAAGTTTGACAAAAAAAAGTGCAAATAAGTTGTGTATTGAGAGCTAGATTCAGATAGTAAAAAACCCTTTTGACAGTTTCTAAAGTTCCTACATCTACTTTCACATATTCATATATCAAGCCATGTAATATGCAGCTTCAATGTTGACTTTGGTACTTAATATCAAAAACCTACTTAAGAAACGATTTCTATGTAACCTATATACATTTTCATTTATATTGATTGTATGTGGTTTTATTCATCAAAACAATATATATTTTTAAATACCTAATTAAATAAAAAACCTGAGATTAACCTATATTGAAACAGATAACTACCATTATCAATAGTTTTCTTCTGATATAAATATGGTATCATTACTTTTATACTCCGATACCACATCTCTATTGGGAGCCTTCATTGATATATCTGGTGTGGTGGTGACAGTTTAGTCGGACGGTAAGCTGTCACGCTACACACACTACAGTAGTTGTAATTACTGTTGTCTCTCTCACAGGTATGAAGGGCGCGTAAGTTTGAAGAAGGTTGCACCTGACACCATCACCTCCTGGGTCATCACGGGCTTCTCCGTTGACAACATTTACGGTTTGGGACTCACCAACTTGCCCACCAAGGTGAGACAAACAGCCTCTCAGCTTGTTGAGGTCATTGGTTTGGTTTGAATCCTCGTAGTCTCGTGTTAATTTCACTCAATCCTGCAAGGAAAAGATGTCATCACTGAAAGTCTGTCTTTGAATATTCCAAACTCCATAATATATCAAGTACGTTTAAATAATATTTTAGTGTGACTGAAACGACCTGTATCAGTTATAATCATTAATTTTATAATTTAATTTAAACAGTTTCATATGAAAATATACATTTCATTTAGTGTGTGTGTGTGTGTGTGTATATATTTTTTTTTTTTTTCTAAAACGGTAGGAACACAAGTATTTGAGGAAAGATAGATTTTAAGGTATAGATATAAAACGAGTAGAGAACCTGCTGGATAATCGTTGGACCTTTGTTAAGTTTATAGGTCAATCAAGGTTTAAAAAGGTGGTCGACTTTTGTTATAAATGATTCTGGTTCATTTCCAGGTAGTGTTGACCTAAATATCTAATGTTTGCATGCAGGTTCATTTTTTGCTACACTGTTAAATATTTAGACTCGTGTTTCCCCAAATTCCACCAGATGCAACTTTTCGGGCCATAGCTTAACCAACTCATCCCATCCAAGTCATCATAAAAAATTTTTTTTTTTAAATTTGATATTTTGTAAAGTCATCATTCCATATTTAAATAAATCATGAGCTAAATAAACAAAGGTATGACAAAGATAAAGAAAGTCTTCTAAAAGTCTATGACATTGTATCAACATCTGCATTAATCTAATTATCAGACTTGATTTCAACAAAATATGTTTTATGATTAATAAAATTCAGGGAGTACACTTACCACAATTTTTGAGAAACACTAATATATACCTAAAGTTGGATATGAAGCATTAAGTGTTCTCTGATAAACTAACTTGGTTTTCAAGTCATAGTCATCATCATCATCATCATCATCATCATCATCATCAACTGTTTCCAGCCAGTTGCTGCATCAGTTTAGTAAAATGCCTTCTTCTTCCTATATCTTTCCACCATTCTTACTCCTTTAATTTCTTCCATCCTTCTCTTACTTGAACATTTTCTGTTATCTGCTCCTTTCAAATCTTTCTTGACCTACCTTATGGTATTTTTCCTACATACTTCATTTCCATAACTTTCTTTGGCATCTTCTCTTTTTACACCCTCATCGCATGCATGTAGTGAATTTTCAAGTCACATGCTGATATGTGTTTAGAAAATACACATTAAGTATCCCAATTAAAGTAGTTATTATTATGAGAGTTGAGATCTTGCTTGGACTTACTAGGGCTAAGAAATCCAGAAAGTGGTATTAGATTAACTTGCAGAACCCATGTGAGAATCCAGATATCCATTTAAGAGTTTGTTAAATAAATCTGTAGGGAAATACCATTTAAAGGACTTGAGGTATAAGGTTGAGTCTAGGTAAGATGGCTCAAGATAGCGAACAGAGACGGCATTTTACTTATGTAGAGATGAGTTCACAATGTTCATTATGACAATAGCGAGTAGAAAAGTCGTTGATGATATTTGCTATTGTGAGCTTTCCTTTTCATGGACGCTTAACATACAAATGTTTTTCAGAAATTTGGGAAATGACACCTGCACATGGAAACTGAATCCTGGATGCTTTTTTTTTAGCACTTCATTGCTCTACCACTGAGATATAGAGGTTTGGCTTCATGCCCAGGGCTATTCTTCACCCATACTATTTTTTATTAATCTTCCAAGTTTCGCTCTTTATGTACAATTAATTGTATAAGCGTTAGCTTTCTCTATAGTACAATTGGGTTGTTAGTGCCTTTTGATTGACATGGACTACAAACCTCCTCTCTTGGTGTTCCCCTTGAAGTCACCTCCTGACCTGGATACCCTCTGTAGTGACAGAGCACTCCTTGTGGCTCTCTGCCCTGGCAGAACTACCTTGTGAATAGTTGCACACTCTTTGTTTGTCATTAAAGTTTTGTCGACAAGTTGAATTTTATGTTTTTAGTTGCGAGTGTTCCGCCCATTCTTTGTGTCCCTGGACCTTCCGTACTTTGTGATCCGTGGCGAGATTGTCGCCATTCCAATAGTTGTGTTCAACTATATGGACAAAGACGTCACTGCGGATGTCACCTTGGAGAATGAGGGGTTGGGGAGCTTTGAGTTCGCTGAAATATCGAACGAAGTCAGTGAGACTCCAAGTAAGTTGAGGAGAGACGAGAACAGAGCTAAATTTTGACTGGCCCCGATGTTGAGTTTTCACCATCTTTAACATGGTGAATGTTGTTTTGGTTTGTTTGGAATGTATTCTCCATGGATTGTTCCCATGTATTGGTAGTTCATTTTGGGATCATAATAATTTTGTCATCAACTTAAACTAGAGATGAGTTAAATTCTCTACTTACAAATCATAATCATTCTACTTTCGAGTTCCTAATCTCGAAAAATATAATGAAGATAAGAGGAAATGAGAATATAACAGGATAGTAGAAAATAAAATTAGCTAAATGTTAACATTCTTTATAACATTCATGTATTTAGTTAAAGTGTTAAATTAATGGTCCGGGATCTGGTTGTTAAGTTTCTACTATTATGTTGGGGCTGAAACACCAATAATCGGTATTAAAGCTCTAAAGCAAATTCCAATTCAAAATTTTAATTTTTTACCTTCCTCCACCCCCCTCCCCCCAACCCCTTTGAATTTTGATTATCTTAGAGGATTAAAGGGCTCAAGGATCCATAAATGTAACATTGCGGCTCTTCTCGTGTTTTTAAATGGATGCCATCATGTTAAGTGAAGTGTACCACATGCCCATTTATGTTGTGGGCAATGTCATTACAGCTGTTTAGCAAACTTTACTTCAGCATTTCGGCCGGGGTTCAATCCTCGGCCCCAACACAGATTTATCTGATTACCAAACCCTTCCTTCACCTCTGACAATACATCTTGTGAATGTGGGGAATGCCAGGCCTCCACCGTGGTTCGGATTCCACGTTAAACTGTAGGTCCTCCATTTCATCTCACAATCACCCTACCATTACACATTAGTGTAAGTGCGTATAACCCGAACGGGTAGTAAGATGCGGTGCTAATAATAATAATAATAATACTAATAATACTACTACTACTACTACCACTACCACCACCACTACCACCACCACTACCACCACCACCACTTCTTCTTCTTCAGCATTTAACATATAATTCTTTTCTTTTCCAATATCATTACATTTTAATTACAAAGTTTAATCTTTGTAAAATAATTGATTCCACACGGCATGTATCAGGTTTATGTATGTTTGATTAGCTGAACGATTTTATTATCTGATCGACCCTTAGTCACAATTAGTTTTGTTGATCAACGTTCTACTTTCTCTTTATATATATACATTTTTTATTTATTTAGCACAGCATCTTATTACCCGTTCTGGTTATATGCTTAAGTACTTATTATGATAATTGATTAGGAATCGAGAAGGTTGAATTTGGAGGATGTGAAACCCCCGCAACTGCGTGGAAAGGAACCATTTAGAAAAAAACACCCTCAGTTCACCCGACCGAGATTCGAGCCTCAATCTCCTCATCCTCAGCAGTCAAGCTCACAACAAAACTAGTGCGCTAGCCAACTGCATGACTGAGGCGGGTTTCTGTAGATTAATGAGTGTAATTCCAACCAAACATTCCTCTACTTTGCCATTCCCTAGAGTTGGAATTGTATCAGACCAAGCAAGTCTTGGTGAAGGCCAACAGTGGCTCCTCTGTCTCCTTCATGATCATGACCAAGAAACTAGGATACATCACCATCAAAGTCTCGGCAAAAAGCAAGCTTGCCGGGGATGCCGTTGAAAGAAAACTGCTAGTTAAGGTTTGCAGATTATTCCTTTTTTTACATAATTTATATTATTTAGTTTTAGAAGTATGGTACCCGGCGTTACCTCCCCCATTTAAAAACCATACCATAGTGGAGTAATGCAAGGTAAGTTTGCTACCTTACTAGGTAAACGAAGGGTATATTACGATTTAATAATCATATGAAAAAAATCTGAATTAATTGACTCATATTGTTGTGGTAGTTATTAGATTGATCAAATTAAAATAAAATATTTCAAATAATTGAGCAATAAAACATTTTATAGATGATTTGGTTGCTTAGAGTTATATAAATAAGAACAAAATGCTATTTTTCCAATCATTAAAGAATTTAAAGATATTCAATCTTTGATTTGAATTGAAGTTTTTATATTTGATTCAGATTTGCCTCGAATTGAAAACACGGATTTGGCACATCCCCAGCCGATAGATACCGATCATTATGTATTGCTCAAACATGTTGGTGAAACAATCATATGAATGGTTTCATTAGAACATTAGGGGAATGTAAGCACTGATAAAACTCATACCACTGGTCACTCAGTCCAAGGCGTCACTGTCTGTTTATGCTAATTCTAATGCATTTCATCTAAACTTAGTCAACCATTACCCCCTAAGCTAATGCGCAAAAATCCCTGTGTATGCTAATCTCAGTTTTCTAAACCGGATCTGCTACATTTTTTATTCAAGTAGCTCCCAATTTGTCCTTGCAAGTTTTAGTTAAGCTCGTTCCAAATCCCTTCCTTCATAATAAAATAAATAGCATGAATAAAATTTTAAAATGGTTACAGGATTTTGAAAACTAGTAATCCAGATAAGTCTGAAAGTTTGGCAGTATCCTGATAGTGTGTGTTCCTCCTCAGGCTGAAGGCGAGACTCAGTACTACAACAAGGCTCTGTTTGTAGACCTGCGGGACAAGCGCACGATGAAGACCAATGTCACTTTGGACATCCCTGTCAATGTGGTGCCAGGATCAGAGATGGTTGAGATATCAGCAGTCGGTGAGTTACAGTCTCAAATTAAGATAATGATACATTATATGTGCCAATATTAAGGTGGTGACACCCTAATCTTATTAACCAAGTGAGGATGGCACTTGTCTGCATTGCTTTCCCCTTTAAAATTTATCTTTGTTCTTTTTTCAAAAATTGCTGTCACAGACATCAATTCAACCAACCAGAGATTAGTAGATAGTTACACGACTTACATGCAAAGTGTACCAAACAGGGGAAACCAATACTTGGACTTCCAATACTATCAACTCTACACTAAATAAAATAAAAAGGAATTAATTCAAATATATTTTAGTATATAATAATTAAGGGGTGAGAGGGTTAATAACATTACACACGTTTGCATGTAATGCCAGTTTTTTTATTTTTTTATTTTATAATGATGGAAATTGATTAAAATAAAGAAAAAGGAAAAATAAACTTATAAGTGTAAATTTAATGAAGAAAGCCCACCTAAGTAAAGAGGAAAATTGTGGGAAGAATCACTTAAACACTTTCTGTTATTTGCTCCTCCCATCTCTGTCCTGGCTTCCCTTGCGGTCTTTTCACTCCTAACTCCATCTCTAGCATTCTTTTTGAGATTTTCCTTTTTTCCATCCTTATCACATGACCAAACTATCTCACCCTTGCTTCCTCTACTAGGTATTTCTTGTACTCCAACATCCTCATTACATGCCCATATCATCTCAGTCTTGCTTCCTCTACTATCTCATGTACGCTCTTTACCCCTACTCTTCCCCAGATAACTTCATTCCTAATCTTGTTTCTCTTCATGACAGCTAACATGCTCCTCACAAACTTCATTCCTATGGGCTCCACTTTCCTAGTCTCTCTTATTTTCAATGTCCATGTGTCTGCTGCATTTGTGACAATGTGTACAAGGTACACCTTGTACAACACTTCTTTACACTTCTCTTCCCTAGAGCTCGTATCTTATATGCCTTTAAAACAATTGTTCCTGCTGTCCTCTTCTCATGATATCTTCTCTTCTCCCACCTTTTGCTCAAACACACTTCCAAGATTTTTTTTTTTTGCTTAGGTAATCTTTGTAAAAATAGCATAGTAATGAAAGAAAAAAATAGTTTTTATAATATGCACTCTGTTTATAATGGAAGGTAGCAGCAATGTTACCCTGACAGGCTGCACTATGGTGACATAATTTAATCAAAATTAAGTTAACTATTTTGCATGAATGGTCCCCTGAAATTCCACTGTCTCCCTGAATAATTTGGACAGCCCTGACTCTTAAAGCACATTAAACAATGCCCTGTTCATTTTCCAGGTGACATCCTCGGTCCCAGTATCCCCAACCTGGCCAACTTGATCAAGATGCCGTCTGGCTGCGGGGAGCAAAACATGCTCAATTTTGTTCCTAACATCGTTGTAATCGAGTATCTCAAAGTAAGGAATACTGGTTCTTAACCCAGGATCACCGCTCTAACAGATTGTAGTAGACTTAAATAAATTAAAGAGTTGATACAAGGGATTCCGAGATACTTATTGGCATTGAAAAAATCAAGAATCGATCCTAATTCAATTCTCAGATCTCAAATCACCAGTAAACTACATTTCCGGTATTTAAATAAAACGGCAGTATTCAGAAAAAGGTCTGAACCAAGGTGGGACTTGGCTTACACTAAGGACCTCCTGTCCTTTGACCCGCCACTTTTGGGTATCTTTTAAATTGTGAGTATGATTAATTTCATTTTCATTTATTTAGCATGTACTTTCTGAACCGACGGTTTTCCTCAGCACACAACTTATAAACCAACTTAAACCTGGAAAAAATGCAACACCCAGCCCCCGGTGATTAATTAATCACTGGGCAAGGGGGAACCCACATTTCATCATTGACACATTTTTCGGCAATGCCAGGAATCGAACCCGGCACCCTTAGCTCATTAGACAGTCACGCTACCCACTGACCTAAGGTGTTGGACTCATAATATTTGTTCTATTGCTGTTTCACTTTATACCAGTAAATTGTAAATATACACATCAACTTTGTGTTTTAGTGATCTTGCACCAAACAAACATGGCCACTTTGTTTAAGTATTTTTAATTATGTTTTTCCAACTATGTGACAGTATGGTACATAAATAAATAACAAACTTTTTGTTTGAGATTGGTTGCATGGAAAATGAATGAAATTATAAATTTTGAATCGGGATTTTAAATAATAAATATAGAGGTTAAAATTTAAGAATCAGAATCAGAAAAGGGGAGAGAGGGGTAGGGGACGGTGCAAGAAAGATAACATGAATTGAATCGAATCGAATCCAGTTGATACATTTATAATTTGATTTGTTTCAGTAATAAGTTATCCACCTAGCATGTGTCAGAATGATAAGACTCTTGTTGTTTTCAGAACACGAACCAGCTGACCCAAGCTATCGAGAGCAAGGCGCTCAGATTCCTTGATGTGGGATACCAGCAGGAGCTCACGTACCGCAGAGAGGACGGCTCTTTCAGCGCATTCGGAAGCAGTGACGCTAGTGGGAGTACATGGTAAGACAAAAACTAATGCACTCTAACCATAAGGTTCCACTTGGGTAGGTTTTGTACCGTATGAATTTTAAACACCCACGTCGGTGGTCACTATGTCATTCTCGGGTGGGGATATGAAGGATTTTCACTTGCTGGGAGGTGGAGGTTTGAATCTCAGATGGGCGAAGGTGGCTTTTCAACCCTCTCCTCACACTAATGTGGTTGCACTTCCTCTCAACTACTTTCAAAAACCCCTTAAATTAAGACATTAATGTGGGAGCGAGAGTCAAGGTCTGTATTTTTGTAGTTGTTTTTAACAAAAAGATTTTTTTACTAAAATAAATAGAATATTGCTCCAGGAAATAGTTTTAGTTTAATTTTCTACACATTAATCTCAACAGATATTGAATATCTCTCACAGGCATCAGGCACTTGATCAGGACTATTTATATTTAAAATCGTCAAATGCTGCTATGCTAATGACAGATATTCAAGAACTGGTGATATTACCATGTATAGAGAACTAGAAGTAGAAGTAGAACTAAATATTCCTACTGAATAAATATTCAATTTATGTTAGACAAAAGATTTTGTGTTGTAAAAATTGCAAAAATACTGTCCTTAACTTGCATCTCCTCCCATGCCACCTTAATTACATTTGTGTTGCACATAATAATTACAACAAACTAGGCACACATAACCTTAAAAGTAATAAAGGGATGAAATTGACAATTGTTAACAAACAAAGAAGGTTGGTGTGAACTAAAAGCTACACACGTAGTTAGTGGACTGAGTAAATTCACTTTCTGTCATAATCGTCATCAAAAACTGTTTCCAGCCTGTGACCGGGTCATTTTAGTAAAACGCATCCATCTTCCTCTATCCTCTCACTTCCATGCTTGCTGTTATATGCCCCTCTCATCTCTTCCTTGGTCTCCACTTGCGATCTTTCCTACATGTTTTCTCTCCATCATTCTCCTTGGGATTCTTTCCTTTTCCATCCTCCTTACATGTCTTTGCTGTGTCATGTAATTTAGCATTTGTGCAGACATAAGATGTTTTTCTACCAGAAAGTAGGAGAATATGTTTTCCTATCCCTAGTCTTAGTTCATGTTATTCCTTTTATAAATTAAATCTACATCCTCTCATAGGTTGACGGCGTTCGTGGTGAAATCATTTCGCCAGGCGATGCCGCACATAAGCATCGAGGAGAACGTGATCCAAGAAGCCCTGCAATGGCTGTCCAATAATCAGGCCGCCAATGGCAGTTTCCCAGAGGTGGGGAAAGTGGTACACTCCGACATGCAGGGGGGAGCGGCCAAGGGTTTGGCCCTCACTGCGTACACACTCATCGCTTTCCTCGAGAACCAAGTAAGGGAACTATTTCGATCAAAACAAATAAAATATTGATACATAGAACACCAATTTATGTGATCAGTACCAATGCCGGAATCAAATTCAATCAAGTCTAAAATGAACTTTGACATAGTAATTGAAGCTGGCACCTTTGGCTGGATGTGCTAATGTTCTTACCACTAAGCCATTCTGGTTCAGATAGTTTCCAGAGCCTCTCTCAATACAACAACCAGTGAAAAGTAAAAAAAAAGTAACAGATTTGTAAAAAACCACGCTGGCTCTTAGGTGTTCAAATCTATAGGTCCTGGATTCAATTTCCATACTCGAGTTAATTTTTATTTCAATTTAATGTGTGTTTTTTTGTTTTGTTTTTTTTACCTAAAGAAAGTGAGTAGTAGTTAAGATGAGTTTTATATTTACCAAACCGGAAAACAAACATGCCATGGAGTTTGCAATTTCACAGATTAATGAGAGTAAATTAAGGTAATTTTGTAAAATGATTACTATTTTAGATACTTGCTATGATACATGGGTCTTCCTCTCGATGATGATACACACGAATCCAGTTGAGACAAAATGTTGGCCGATCCGATCTTTACTATGTCCCGATAATTAATGTGACCCATAATTTCCGTCAATCATGCGTTCCTGACCCACAACAGTGCTCGGCTTATAGAACGTCCAGACATGTCTTATCCTCGCCCCATGGTTTCCTTTGAGCCGACAACGAAATACCAATTAGAAGCGGAACATAGTAATCTTATGTCTTATATCACTCTCATGATCGCATCATCGACTTGAAGTGCTCACTTCAGGACCTTATGTTTGTGGGTTCAAATCTAACGAGGATTAACTGGTTTTTCTTGAACATTAAAAATTCATAGCACAGATTCCTTCGGAGGGGAAGTAAAGCCATCATTCCCAAGTCAATTATGGCACCTAAAAGAACCTTGACAGGAATGTGAAAACACCTTTCCTGGAAAAATTGGTAGGCCCTTTCGCTCTTCTTGTGTGCTGATATAATCAGTTGGTTCAGAAAGTGCACATTAAATACACCAAATAAATAATAAATAAATTTAAAAACATCATCGCATCAAGGATACATGCTTCGGTCCAAACCATTGTGTTGAAGATAGGCGTCGAAGATGCGATACGGAGCTCTGGTATGAATGTGGAGCCAATTTTTGACCCACTGATTTCCACTCTTTAGTCAGGACATGAAGCAGGGGCTAGGGTATTAACACTACTGAAACTATCTCTATCTCCAGAAAGATGTCCCGCTCTATCAGAACACCATCAGCAAAGCTATGGACTATATCGTGAGGAATATCGACGGACAAGACGATGTCTATGCTATAGCCATGTGCAGCTATGCGTTGCAGCTAGCCAACCACCCGTCCAAGGAGAGCACTTTCAACCTTTTGGAGGCAAAGGCTCAGTCCTCAGGTCAGTGCCACGGACGACATCTAAAAGACATTCGATAATCAAGTAGAGTTACCCTTATACTTTTCAAGGTGTATTTATTTAAGGAGTTCAATCCAAAGCAAAGTTGAATCAAATGATATGAAGTATTCCCAGAGCTGAATTGAAGTTTGAATATTTTTTTTTTTAAATGTTTAATTTAGGGAAAAAACAATAGTTGCTTAGCTATAATATATTATATGTACTTCACAAAATATTATATTATAAAAATGATTAACATACAAACATTTATTACATTTGATAATATTACTATTGTAATTATATAGGTATTGATAGTATCTTTCATAAATGACAGCTGCATTTCACATTATTTGACGTATGGATACATAAAAGTAGATATAGTAACTTTTCCTTCATATGAAAAGTTGAATTTAGAAATATTTTCTCAACACTTAGTTACTGCTTGCTACTTTGTTTTAAAATAAAAATTTTGACAAAAATTAACATATCCTAAGAATACTCAAATTTGACCTATGTGAGTGTGCGAGTGTATCTGAATGAGTGTTTTGTTGCGCAGAGGACATGAAGTGGTGGAAGAAGGCGATGAAAAAGGAGGACTCCAAGAATCCCTGGGTCTCCTTGCCCAGCTCAGTTGACGTTGAGATGACAGCTTACGGACTGCTCAGCTACCTGAAGAAGGGACTTGTACAGGACGCTGTTCCCATCATGAAGTGGCTCGTCACGCAGAGGAACGACAATGGAGGATTCGCCTCTACGCAGGTACAATCTCTTTACAGTTAAAACTTACATACTTACCTTGAAGGGTTTCACTATGGCGTTATTTAATAACCTCCACCATAGTGGAAACAAGCAAGGTAATCTTGTTACCTTACAGGTTTTACAAAGTGTAGATTGTACTTGCAAGGGTGTGGGGTGGGGGTGGGGGGGTGGGGAGAAGATTGTATGTTCTATTTATAGAGAGGTTTATGTATGGTCATTGAAGGACCCTGGAGAGTAATGTATCAGTAGTTGAAGTTTGGAGGGAAAAGACCGAAAAGGAGACCATAAAAAAGATGGGAGGGAGGTGCAACTAAAAGCAGTGTGTGAGTGAGAAGAGAAGAATGGCGGAAGGAAAGAGAATTATGAAGGCATTTTACTAAACTTACACCCACATCGATGATGGAATGGAATCACTCTCATAATAAACTGGGCTGCCTGAAGACGACAGATAGATCTGGGTTATAACCCAAATAGGGTGTACTAAGGTTAGTTTTTCATAAATAGTTTCCCACTCTTTCGTTACAAGATATATTTTATTTTTCCTCTAAATTTAAGCGTCCTCATTCCTAACACACTAGCATAATTAGTTCATATGCACCCGCTTCAGTGGCCATATTGCCTAAAGAATTACTCTTGCAGTAGACTAGACTGCTAATGACGGGGAGATTGAGGTTTGAATCCTGGTCGAGTGTACTAAGGCTGGTTTTTCTTAAATGGTGTTTCACTCTCCCACCACATAAATGTGGGTACACTTCATCTAAATATATCCTTACTAATTTCTAAAACCCTTACTATAATTAGTACATAAGTGTACAACTCAAACGGCCTATTAAATGTAGTGACAAAAAAACAAGTAAATTGGCCTTTCTGCAGGCTGTAAACAGTTGATGATGAAGATGATGATGATGAAAGAATTTAAAAGTTTGTTTTTGTTAAATCCCATTTGTATATTTTAGTAAATAAGAATAAAAATGAATGAAAAAACATGACGTGTAACATACATATTTGGTGTTTTGTTTGAAAAAATATATATTATTATTGATGATGATTTGAAAAATCAAGTCTGGATTAAAACTAGAAACAATTTTTTTTCCAGGACACAGTAATTGGCATCTACGCCCTTGCGAAACTGGCCGAAAGTATTTCCTCTGGCAGCGCTGACATTGGAATCAATTTCTCCCATCAAGGTGGTAACCCTGTCACTATGAAGGTCAACCGAGGGAATGCAATGATCCTGCAAAAGCAAGAGGTGCATTTTCAACTGATAGTACAATTACGAAGTTCTTGTGCGTTTTGTTAAAATATACCTTTTTCATGATATTCTCTTAGATTATATAGATTAAGTTAGAAATAGCAAGAGCACTGAATGAACATGCACAAAAACTGGCTGGCCAACACTTAATCTAACCCTTTTATTGCTAGCGGTTAAGGTGAGGATTTGGGGAATGTGAGAGCAAGGCAGTGTTTATGCAGCTTTAATAGAAAAAAAAGTCCAAAATAAATAAAATATTGTTTTACTACAAACATAGAATTTAATTTTCTTCACATGGTGATATCAACACTTGTTGAACAATTGTCATGAGTACAGCAGCATTAGATGTGAAACTTATTAAAGAAGAACAAAAGTTGTGATTAAATTACAGGACACCCTTGACAGATATTCAAGAAATGTTGAGGTCATCGTGTGAAGAAATTTAAACTTCTATGTTTTTAGTGGAGCAATATTTTATTAATTTTGACCAAAAAAAGTTTAACCGTAGAAATTGCATTGAAATTGCATTGCATTGAATTGTATTCGCTTCCACCCCACCTTAAAGGTAGACCTCACTAACAATGCTATGCTATTTAAAACTGATTTGCTTAAATTTTTGTTTACCGCCCATAATTTTGAAGATATAAATTTGAGTATCAAGTTGTTGCCTTGTATTGAATGAAAGCCAAACTACGGGGCATAACATTCCTAGCCGATAGATCTGTCGACTGGCACTGTGAGAGTTAAATTGAACCACATTTGTGTTTGTCGCTATAATAATCAAAAAACTTAAACTAAAGCCGATGTATAAACTGTAAGAAGATATATCTTTTAAAAATATCAGGTAAATGGTAAAAAAAAAAGAAAAAAGTTTCTACCACTTTCTTCTCAGCCATGATTGGTTGATTTAACTGTACACTGTTGATATTGTTCAGCTCCCCAGCAAGGTGCGAGCCATCAATATCACCGCGTCGGGCACGGGGTTTGCAGTGGTCCAAGTGTCTTATCGCTACAATGTAAATGTTACTGGGGCTTGGCCCTTATTCACGCTAGACCCCCAGGTGGACAAGAACTCGGACAGTAACCATTTACAGCTCTCCATCTGCTCAGGGTAAATATTCGACCTGATATGTTGCCCTCTTTCATTCTCCTACCATTTATTTCACACATTCTTTTTATTATTTCATAAGGTGAATGTGTGAAATGAATGAGAGGGAGGGAAAAATAACTGTCTCAAGTTAAAGCTTTAATATAGCTCTTGGAAGAAATAAATAAAAACTAAATTGTCTAATGGTTTGGGAGGGAATTAAAACAATGTGGAAACTGTAAAGTAATGAAAGAAAGTTTTGTACAATTTATTGAACATTAATAGGAAACCTTAACCCGCTTTGATGGCAGCATTGTCTAATGCGCTACTCTCCAAGTAGATTAGACTGCCCATGATGGGGAGGTCGAGGTCCGAATCCCTGTCAAGTTTACTGAGCGTGGTTTCTTCAACATTGTTTCCCAATCTACCTCCATGCAAATGCAGGTACATTTCCTCTAAAATATAACCTTTCTAATCTCTAAAACCATTAGTGTAATTATAAGATAAGCGTTTGACTTGAAGAAGTAGTAAGACACAGTGCTAAGAAAAAATATATATATACATATATATAAAAAATAAATATTGAAATGATTTTTTATGATATGTATGCAGCCGCATCAAGTATCATATTAATACATTCAAAAAATGATGCTTAGACGTGGGGTTTGAATCCGAGTTTGATTCTCGTATCCAAGTGTAATTTTCAATTTACAAATAGGAAAACTGTTAAGTGATGTAATTTGAGTGAAAGGGTAGAAAGCAAACGTGAAAAGATAGTTTTGTTAGACCTTAATTATCATCATCATCATCATCATCATGATTATCATGGAACACCATTAGCTTGCCAGAACTAGCTCTCTCCAATGTTGTCTGTCTAGGAACATTTCTCCTTCCATCATTATTCTGCTACTTCTCCTTTCTTCTCTACATCTCCCTTTATCTGATTCACCCACCTCTTGTCCAACCGCTTTCCTACCTCTTGGTAGTAACAAATTAACCGCTCTCTTAATTTCTTCACACTTCTGATCATATTAACAGTTTAACATCAATGTCTTTCTTAATATGAAAAAAAGGAATATTTCTGAAAATTAAAAATACTGTGAAGTGTGAGTGGAGAAATGAAGAGAGAAATGTATTTGTTTTCTATCAATGCCTAACCTAGATCTCCTTTCATGTTAAATTCCTTTCCTATCACTTGCCTTTTTTAAAATTTATTACTAAGCAGTGCATGATACTCACTGGCCGTTTGGGTTATACATGTATGTACTAATTATGCTAATGTGTTAGAGATGGGGAAGGTAAAATTTAAAGGAAGTGTACACACATTTGCATTTAAAATCATTTTCAGTACACCCAACTGAGACTTGAGCCCAAATCTTCCCTTCATCAGCATTCCTGTCTATTGCAAGAATGATGCCTTTTACTGTTCATGTAATATTTATAATTTTCCCCGCGTCGTGTTATCTTGTGCATGTGTTTGTTATCAAGGTTTGTAGACAGCAAAGCTAATGAAAGCAACATGGCTGTTATGGAGGTGACGCTCCCCTCGGGATTCACCGTCGACTCCGACTCTCTCCCGAGTCTTCAAGTCTCAGAGAATGTCAAGAGGGTAGAGACCAAGGACGGGGACACAGTATTGATGCTTTACTTTGACAAGGTAAACAAATATTCTAAGTTTTAGCACTTTTAATTGATTTGACACATTTTAAGGTGGGATGAAAAAGAACATACGTTAAGGCAAGTATTTTTGCAATTTTTATAAAAAAACTGTTATCTGTCCAGAATGAATCAAATATTGTTTCAATAAATAGTTGTAATGATCCTGTATTGAACTCCTTTCATATATCCAAAAAGTCATGGATGAAGTGTATTTTTCTTTAAAGAACTATATGTGAAGTTTCCTTATAATACTTCATCCATGGAGAATCACTCATTTTCAGAAGTAATTTTAATGCACTACTTCCTAAAACTTATTTTTCTTTAAAAGATCAACTCCGTTTTATTGGAAATAGTATGTGACATGCTGGCTCCTTTTACCCAATAGGAAGCTAGCCTTCACAATATCAGGTTGCTAGAAGTTTTTCCATTAGTTAGTTTTTACACTAGAGACAAGGACTCCAAGAAGCAAGGGGTAGGACATATATAATCAGCTTGTCCGTATTAATCCAGACAATAATACATTAATAGACAGTGACACACTACAGAGTACACATAAACATAAATCTATACAGTAAACAGTACTCAGAATACAGAACATTGTAATATCACAGAAAAACAGTTTGTAAATTAACAAAAAAACTGTATCACTTTATACCAAATCTTCATTAGCGAAGGTGAAATCATCTAAATAAATCGTGTGCAACGTTAAAAGTCTTACTCATTTTATAAGAGTAAAAATCACAAATAATCAGATCACATAACCATGTGCTAATTGCGTAACAGGGCATACACGTGTCGTCATCATAAAACCCGGCGTCGTCCACATTCACATCACAATAAAATCCCCTATCGATATAATTGATGCCTAATCACGGGTCGATATCTTTATAATTGGTGCTCAATAGCGAGGCAAATATCTCAATAAAACTCATATTACCATATAGTCAATTCGCCACTGGAGTGTTAGTAACTGACAGCAGAATATTTTGATTGCAAACATTGGTTGAAAGTTTGTAATGTAGAAATAATTATTATTTTTTTAGTAAAACTCTATTGTTAATATAAAGTGTTATCAAACGCTATTAACACTTTTCTAAGTATTACTGAATAATTAGCTTTTTAGTAACTTATTTAAATAACAAAATTATTATTATCACCGCGTCTTACTACCTGTTTGGGTTATACACACTTACACTAATGTGTAATGGTAGGGTGATTGTGAAACGAAATGGAGGACCTATAGTTTAACGTGGAATCTGAACCACAGTGGAGGCCTGGCATTTCCCACATTCACAAGGTGTCTTGTCAGAGGTGAAGGAAGGGTTTGTAAATCAGATAAATCTGTACCAGGATGGAGGATTGAACCCCGGACCCCCAGCACAGAAGTCCGACATCTTACCCCTAGACCACCAGGTCACCTGTTAAATAACGAAATAAATTAATAAAACTTTTATGATTTTTTTTTTTTGCAGTTGTGGCAACAAGTCATATTAGAGGACGTGAAATAATCACTTAAACAGTGCTATATCCAAACTTGAATTTTCTTATAACTGGCCACCAAAATAAATAAATGTGCATTTTTATAACTTATTTAAAAAAAAATTGTAAGCCGAGGCACTTAAACACAACTGAACACTGTTCATACTACATCATCAATGGCCTTCATTTTGTCTCTAGTGGCATATTAAATTGTAAAAGGAACGGAGCTTTTTATCTCTCATTTTTAACACGTTTTAAGTGAACCATATGTAAAACCAGTTAGAATAAAACCACATTTAAAAACAAGCGGTTCGTTGTGAAGGTTTTGACTCTCAAAAGTAACTACAAATCAATATGGTTTGGCAGATGGATACATGAGAGTTTTTAAGTGACAGATGAAGAACAAAAACCCTCTGTGTAGGAGTAGATCTACTTGTAATAAATTTTTGAAGAACCGTCGGTAAAGGTGATTTAACTGATGAATAGGGCCCCATGCTTGCTAAGGTGATGGAGAGGTAGGGGGAGGTAATAAGTTGGGGTGGGAAATGATAAATTGTGCACTCGTATAGTAGGCTCCTTGTATAGGCAATCCATCAAATATTGTCAGAGTGTAAAAACAAATAAAAATATAATCATGTGGTTTGATTTGTTGAATTAAGTTCTGTGTTTTAACTGCACCATTTTATATTTTTCTGACTGGTAGATATGTCTCACGATAACCTTTGAACGCATAGACCAATTGAATTAAAACTTGACACAGTTGTTCTTTGTACCTTTTTATAGATCAAGTTCCTTGGAGAAGAATATTGAACAAAGGGTTGGAGAGAAATCAACCCTTTTTTGTATAAAAACACAGTTTCTAGCATTAACTATTACATGAATTTACCTTTTAGGGTAATTCCCTGATACATTATACAACTGAAAATTGATACATACGTGCAAACTACTGTAATAAAATTAAACAAAAATTAAGTTATTTAATTTTTTTTGGGGGGGGGCGGGGGGCTGGAGGAGGGGGGAGGGTGAAGCAGGTAACTAAGAATTCTGCAAACAAAGTTTGCCCAGAGCTCTACATCTGTTAAGGGTATCACTGATGACGAATCAACTAGAGCTCTCTTTATTGGAACTCTTCAGAAGAGTTAAAAATGTGTAGTTGAATTCTCTAAAATAAGAATGACAAGATACAAAGTTAGGACTTTTATATAAGAACAAATATTGAGCTGTAGCATGATTGTTATAATAACATTGTTTTTACCCTTGTTCCTAACTTACCCTCGTCTTGTCTCTCCAGATGACAAGGCAGGAGTATTGTCCGACAGTGTCGGCATTCAGAACACACAAGGTGGCTAAACAGAAGCCTGTACCAGTCACCATCTATGACTACTATGATTCTTGTGAGTAGTCTAGTAGTCAGTATCATAATGATATCACCATTGTGATCACCCATTTTACTATACTAAAGAAAAAAGAAAAAAGCATGATTATTATTAGTAAAGATGTGTGAAGTGGAGAAATCTTCACCTTTAAAAAGAAAATTCCTGCTTCAAAAACTAAATAAAACAAATTAAAATAGACATTTATATTCAATGAACCCTTCATTTACCATTAAAAATTATCAAGATTACATTACATACTCCACTATGGTACGTTTAGCCTTTAGGATAGAGCCATATTGTCAAGGTAAGACCATTTAGGGTAGATGGAGTATACATGACAAATTAATGTTCACATGACAATAATCTGTTTTAACTAATTTAATTGGATGTTGTGATGAGGATTTGACATATCAGCTTAGGAAAAATTATGTTAGAGATTTTGGCAATGAAACATTATGTAGATGATATTTAGTGTTTAAATTTTAATACACATGTACAGTATAGCTGTTTATGGACACCTTAGCTCAGTCAGTAGCATGTCTGCCCACTTAGCTAAGGGTCCCGAGTTCGATTGCCGGCATGGCTGAAACTTTATCATTGAAACAATTATGGGTTTACCCTTTCACGTTGATAAATTGATGGCCTGGGACTGATTTTTGTGTTTGCCCTAGTTTTAAGATAGATTATAAGGCATATGAAGCTACGACAGGCTGGAAACAGTAGTGGATGCGGTAGTAGTAGTAGCTCTAGCTCTTTATGGAAAGCCTCTTTTTGCTTTTTGAGGTATTTTGTTATATTAGGAAGAAGAAACATATAAAAGGAGACAAACACAATGTGGCTGTTACAATGAAAAGAAAAACACAGTTAACACTTTACATTTCCTCTTTGTCCAGTGGCAACAATGTAAAGTGTGAACTGTGTTCTTTTCATTGTAAAAGCCATATTGTGTTCATTCCTTTTATTTGTTTCTATCCATCTTTCCTGTGCTTTATTCCAAATACAACATATATACAATATATTAATTTTGTACCATATAAAACAATAATAAATAAGCCCATATCAGTGGCCAAACTGTCCAAGGTGTCAATCTCGTTAGATTGACCTGCTGAAGAAAAGGAGATTGGGGTTAGAATTTAAATCAGGTCTACTGAGGGTGGTTTTTACTAAATGGTTTCCCACTCTCCTTCCACGCAAATTTGGGTTTACTAGCTCTAAAATGCTTTCTTCCACATCCCAACTCCTTTAGAGTAAACAAGCATCTAACCTGAGCAGATAGTAAGCCGCGGGCCCGCGGTTTTAAATTATTATATAGCAGTATGCCTTATATTATGAGTCATGCCACTTTCATCTTAGGGTCTTATGATTCTTGCCTAGATATTTATCTGGTCGATAAGTTAAAAGTGCGTCTTACGACTACCAGATAGTATTTATCTGCCAAATAAAATGTATTTATTCATCACATTTATATTGGGAGGTTTAAGTACCGGATAGCTTTTATCTGAAAAATAAAATAGTCGAAGCCATAATGACGCATTGTTTTTCATGAGTTTTTGCCTATCAGAATCTATTTTTAGGTTAAAACCTTGGTTCACGTGTTTAGTAGGCACAGGCCCAGGCTCTAACTTTATATAAAGTTACAACATTTAATTTACACTTTTATATAAACTGACAAGCTATTTGTAGAATTATATTTATATAACAAGTTATTTAAATGGGAGTATAGTAAATGAAATTTTGTAAACATTGTACCAAACTATTGACCACAATTTGGCAGACACTGAAATTAGAACTTGCAAGACAACCTAGCTTCTGCACCCATGTGACACCATCCGTTTCTTTGCATTCGTTTAACTGGCATTATTTAACAAATGTTGAGCATTGTAGATACTAGCTAGATTGTAGCAGTAAAAACAGGATCCATACGTATGCGCGCACCAGTAAAACCAGCACCAACCTTGTGTTTTATTAATAAAAATATATTTATTCTACAAATAGCTATCCAGCAGATAAATTCTGTCCATAATATGTGTAAAATATTAACGTGGCTGATAACCTTTATCTGGTCACTAAATTTAACCTCCCGATAGCAATATTTATCCGGTAGTCATAAGATCGGCTCTTAGTAGTTTACATCACGCTAATTTATTATTTGATCATATTACTAATACAAAAGAAAGTACAATTTTTTTAAATTTTAACCAAGCGATGTGATGATTGTTATAAGTTCTAATCATTATTTTATTACTTTTATTTGGTATCAACAATAGTAAAAGAGCCCCACTTTAACTCTCTTTAGATATTTTCATGTGTGAAAATTGTTCACGATCGCCCCTGTGTGCATCTTTCCAGCTCGACGAGCTCGCGTGTTCTATGAGCCCCGTGTATCAACATTATGTGATATCTGCGAAGGGGAGGACTGTGGTAACGTCTGCTCGACCTCTTCAGACTCACGCAGTGACCTCCAGTCGAGCTCTTCTCACCGACATGTACTCTCATTCTGGGCACTACCGCTGGTGATTCTAGCCCTGGCTAGGTTTGTGGTAGGGGCAGAGCGCTAGAGAGAGAGAGCTCCCTCAAGGTGCAGTACTTACCGTGAAGAGTCAAAATACAGATCGCAATAATAAAAGAAGAAATGGTTCTGTTGAGTTTGTTCAGAAATATGGTGCGTCGCCCCCAGTTTGTATAAAATGTGTAAAATATTTTTTATTTGTCCATGAATTTTATTAATGTTCTAATAAAAGATTAATATCCTTTGTACATTTTATATCATATACATTTTAACTGTGATAAACTTAATTTTAATATGTAATAGAAAAACAAATTTGCATTTATAAATAAACTATTTTGTATCAAGTTTTTACATAAGTTTATAAACTCGTGTAGCATGTTTAAATGATTAAATAGCCACAGCTGACATCACTAACAAATTACAATCTAGTTTGTGTTGATATTAAAAGTAGTATTACATAAAACTAGCAAACCAAAGATTTTTTGACATGATGTATGAATTGAAATATTAATTTGTCATTGGATAAGATCTGAATTTGTGATCAGTTTGTGTATGTTAAACAAAAATATATTTCTTGATATTAATTAAAACAACCACTTTATATTTACTAAATGTACTGGAAACAAAATTAATCTAGAAATTAGAATAACTCGTAGGGGTCTATAAAACTTAAAAAAAAACTTTGATATGGCGTCGACATTTAGGAAGCTTTGCCAATAATAATGCCAGCTATAATACTAATTTATGTTCAGTTATTGCCATTCTGAGCTTTTGTATACATTAAATTAATTAATGTTCATATAAAAAATATAAATAAATTGAATCGCATGTTGTGATGATAACTTGAATAATTATCAACTTAGAATGAGATATTACAACTATAAACAATTTTAGTATATGAAGTTACATAAATAACCACACTTAAACCATTTTCAGGCATAAGAATTAACAAAAAAAACAAAAACTATGATATGGCTTTAAGAATATTGTAAGATTTGCTTTTAATTAAAAGTAGACTTTTTACACTTCTAGTAAAAACTACATGTTAGTATAAATGTTGAGTTTTTCTTCTGTGGCTGATTAATTTTATGCCTGATAGATATTATATATGTGCGGAAAGATTGTATAGTAGAATAAACTTATGAAGATAAATGTTTATGAATTTCAATTTGTAAAAGGCATTTAATACTTTGCCTGCTGAACATTTGTGTACTATTCTGATCAGTGTGGGGGCCCTTTTCCCTAAAAATTTGCACTTTTTTAAATATTACCATTAAAGATATTTTATTAAGTTAGTATAAAATTGGTACTTACATGAAATTTGTATCTGGAATTTCTTCTTTAACATGATGAATTACTCAAATTACTTATATTCCTATAAAAATTTACGAAATTTATTCAAAGACTGCTTTTTTTTTTAAGCTTTTCACAATCAAAATTTTTTGTTTACTTTGACATTTAGAAAAATAACCAAACTAATAGGCCTAGTTTGTTTACAAAATTTCTACCTCATATGACATCGATATTATGAATGAAACAAACAAAAAATAACAATAATTTTTTATATAAGTTGTGACAAAATAAAACCAAATCAAATTTACTCTTGAACAAACCTGATTTATTTTCTGATGCAAAATTTGGATTCAATTGCAAATCATCAAAACTTTCATCACTTTCATCTAAATAATCACATATTTTTTCAGAAGGTAAACGCTCCATAATCTAGTCACTTTACTAGTAAAATAAACATTCAATACAGTTTAAAAATACAATGCTGCAAACACAATTTTACTCATGCAGTAAACAAAACAAACCTCTAAGAAATAGATTCTAAACTTGACTGACAACACGTTTAAGATTATAGAGCAAAGAGATTGTATTTTTAAAAAGCAGTACTATCTATTGGCAGAAGTATACACTAAAATAATTAAATAAACCATCCCTAATAACGTACTGTAGTAATATTATGATGGATAACATTAAGAGGAATGGAAAAGTAGCCGTAGTAGTATTACACCGCCCACAGAAATCCCAAATCTCCGAAATCATAATATTATTACGTTAGCAGGCATAGTGTTAAAATAGTTTTATGCCATTTAGTAAGATGTAATAAAAGAAGATTGATTTCAAATATACTAGCAGTAATATTACTTGATTTGTGCAAGAACTCTTTCCTAAAATTAAAAGGATTTTGGAAATAATATCAGGTAATAGAATCTTTGATCTACTATTCAAAAATCAATATAGTTTGTATCTCTATGTTATAGTTTCATTGCATCCTAGTTATTAACAAATTACTGGTGTTGTAACTTAAGAACTAGATTACACCGAATTGGATACTAGACTGTTTATTCGCTACTTTCTGAGAGTTGAGCCATATTTTAATACAAATGTAGAATAATACCATTTTATTTTAATAGAAATTATGGGTCTGCAAAGCTTCAATAATATCGAAATCAATTTGAGATTCATACTATTTTTTCCTTATAAAACCTTAATATAGCCTATAATAAATGTGTTAACTTGAGGACTGAATATAATAGATATATTGAAATGGTATCACTACAACTGAAGGTGCTCTTTACTTCTTAACTTTGACAAGGTAAACTATTGTTGCACAAACAAATTAAAACACTTACATTTAAACATGACAACTTATATGGACTTGGGTCCAAAACTAATTTTATGTGTTGTTGTTTTTTTAATTTAACACAAACTATTTTTATTTAACATCATAATTTTAGCATATTTAACTAGAATTTGAGTCGATAATTATTCAAAATTCACAAATAATGTTTGCTTCGATTCAAATTCGCAAATATCTAATATGGATCAAATCAAAGCCATGAAAATAGATCCCTATCAAAGATTTTGGTCATGTTGGAGCCTCTTGACACAGGATCCTACAATTCAACTTGAGACATATAAAGATTTGAATACTGGTTTTCTGTTTATTTCTCTACTGGCCCAGATCAAAGTGAATTCTAAAACCTTAGTGGAGGTAAGAAATGTAGCATTGGAGGAATTAAGTGGTATGTCAAAAAATATACAATTTCTCAAAGGAGGTAGGATGACTGGCTCACATATACATTTAACACAAGCAAACAGATGATTATGGAATTATACACATATTACATTACGTGCATCTCATCTATGGGCCTGCCATGTTTTCTTGTGAAAAAAACTTTGCCTTATTACCATAATTAAATCATTAATTTCAGCCATTAGGCTACTTAATTCATTTTCAATATTTGTAATTCCACTGTATTTAAAATATATTGTATAATAAATTTGATTTTTTTTAAATATTAAAATGTTTTTTTTTTTTACTGTTAAAAAAAAATTAATGCAACTTTTCTTTAAGAAATGCTTTTAGGAAGTTGTGTTGCACATTTCACACTCCTCTCTGATGAGTTCCGATAGAATGACACCTTGGTCGGGGGAATTGGGTGGTAACGATTGATTTTCTTTAAGAGGCAACCATCACCTCTTTGTCTATTGGCAGTATTGGAAAGTGTGAACTGTATTATTCTTTTTATTGTAAAAGCCATATTGTGTTTGTCCCTTTAATATGTTTCTATCCACCTTTCCTGTACCTTCTTCCAAATTGACTCATAAAGAGAGAAGAGGTTTTCCTTATTGAGAAATACTTTTAAGTAATAATGTGATATTATGAACCATATATTGATCAAGACATTTTTCAGCTGTAACGATTATCTTAGAATGACACAATGAGGTCATTAAGGCTTTAAATGACATAATAAATTTAGTAAAATATATAATATCTCTTTAATGAACATATCTTCATTTTTTTAAGTATGTTTTGCTATACATGGAAGTAGATATAAGAAAGCGGTAGGTAGCAATCAATTTTCTTTAATAGGAATCCATTGCCTCCTTGTCCAGTGGCAGCAGTGTAGTGTCTGAACTGACTTCTTTTCATTGTGAAAGCCATATTGTGTTTGTTCCCTTTTATTTGTTCATATTCTTCTTTCCTAGATAGAGGAAAGTGGAATAAACAGAAGAGAAGCAGAAGCTTTTTTCAGAAGTGTGTTAATATAATTTGGAGCAGGGATATGCTGAGGAAGTGTAAAGGAGTGAAATGTTAATAATGAAGGAACAGGAGAAAGGGATAGTTAAGGAGGAGACAGTGCAGGACCGGATAAAGAAGTCAGGACTAAGGTGATACAGTCATGAGAAGAGAATGAGATAAGATTATGGATATTAAAGTGGGGAAAGGAAGCCACAAAGAAGACCCAGAGACAGGTGGCTGAAAGAAGTGTGGAGGAAATAGGATAACTGGGTCATTGTGTAGGAGAAGAGGTGGTGGGGAGAAAGGAAGTGTTGGAGAGGCTAGTTTTACAAAAAGACTTGGCCCATGGCTGTACACGATGATTATGATTATGACGATGAGAATCTTTCCCGAATCTCCTGCCATAATATATAATCCTACATAGTCAAAAGTTTACAATTAACTATTTGTCGGTCATCTGACCAAATGTAGCTGCTTTGAGCAAATGACTGCCCTATTCTTACCAAGTGTAAATAAGCCGCAAAATTTTGAACAAACTGTAAAACAATAAAAGAATGTCAACAAGAGTCAGGTTGATTCCACTATTTTACAAGGAGAATGATGGAGATGTAGTATGTAGGGAAAGGACCGCAAGGGAGAGATGGGAGGAGTAGATAACGATAACAGCAATTGTGTGTGAGAGAGAAGAATGGAAGCAAATAAAGGAGGAAGAACAGTGGAAGGATAGAGGAAGACGGAGGCATTTTACTAAACCGACCCGACCACAGACCGGAAACAGTTGATGAGTTGATGATAAGGATATTTGATCTTTAACGAAATATCGAAATTATGACTGGTAAACAAACGTTAATTTAAAAAAAATAGTAAGAAAACGTTACATAGGTACTCCATATTTATTGCAAGTGAACCATTACAACCATATGCTAAAAATTGGACGGTGAAAACAAATTATATTATTAAAGACACAATCTTATCATACAAACACTAATTTGTGTGCTGAGACAAACTAATCCTAATATAACTTAAGCTCTTGACTAATCCTCGTGTTGTACATCAATGACTAGAAATATTTGTTTCATTAACACTCGTGTAGTGTGGTGATATGTATTAAGTGCAATCACATTAACTACAATTAGTTGCCACTAACACTTAAATAAAATACACGTGTATGCATGTAACACAATTGTGGATTTAATCTTTCCACCATTAAAAAGAAAATTAAAATCTTGTACCTCACTTTAAAAGTTGTAGAGAAAAAAAACCTAATGATTTTTAAACTGTAAGCGTAAATCTGGCTGCTTGCAAGGCTAAGATCTATTCAGAAGTAGTGCATTGTGTGCAATAGAAGAGACCCCTGTATTCACTACAGGATGAGGGTCTCTGCCCCCCGCTCTCTGTGCACAACTCCAGAGTTTTGCTGCGTCTCCTGCAAACACTTCTTCTTGCACTCCAATAACCTGAAAATACACAATTTTCCAATCATCCACAACACACATTATCATTATTACTACTAGCATCGCGTCTTACTACCCGTTCAGGTTATACGCACTTACGCTAATATGTAATGGTAAGGTGATTGTGAGATGAAATGGAGGACCACAGTTTAACGTGGAATTCGAACCAGGGCAGAGGCATTCTACACATTCACAAGTTGTGATTAATACATGTCTTGTCAGAGGTGAAGAAAGAGTTTGGTAATAAGATAAATCTGTTCCGGGACCGAGGATTGAACCCTGGGTCCCTAGCACAGAAGTCTGACACCTTATCCCTAGACCCCCAGGTCACCTCACATATTAACAACTTGTATTTTGGGAGATGGAGTGATGGTAATCAAGGATTAAAAAACATAACTCTGAGACAAGGGTTTAAAAATATATATATACATATACGGTAGTATCCCCATTATTGCAGTTTACTGCTAGCTGAAAAAAAAAGCGGTTCATAAGTTTCAAACTGCTTACCAAGCGAGTATGCTCTTGACTCATCTATCTCTGTCCCTCAACCGATAATTCCCCGCAAAAATTGACTTCACTCTGCTTTTAGGGTTCTTGCCGTTCCCCTTAGTTGCTGCATTATCAGAAAGTTTGTGTTCAGCAAGACCCTATTTACGATAATAATGGCCCCAAAACTTAAGAATAGTGATTCTGGTAGTAGTTATAAGCTTTAAGAAAAGGTGTAGTGTCCTGTCCATTAACAAGAAAGTGAAAATTTGGGTACATACAATAGGCTAAGATATGTTTTAACAAATTAAATTTTGTTTGATATTATCCACGGTTTGATGTTAACTGCGGTTGTCTTGGAATGTATTACTTGCGGATACGGGAGCACTAGTTTGTGGGTGTGTATATTTTCAAACCTTGTGTCAGAATTATTTTGAATCCTTGAATCTGGACTATCCATCCTTACGAAACCTCAGTAGATTGTTGGGTGCGACATTTATCAAAGAGGGAAGTTAGTGTCCTCACTTGTGCAGGTTGGACCAGAGCTTGACTTGGCGAACCCTATTGGTCTGGTTCTCCTTCACGAGTTGCTGCTGCTCCTTGAGTTGTCTGCTCACCTTCTCCTGCTCGTTGATACACGCACTCAACTGCTCCCTGTCGGCAACAGTCGATCACTTGAGCAACATTTTCATTTCCCTCAAATAAACTAATAGATTCATTCTGATATGTTAGCTATAGTTATTATCAGGCCCTGAACTTTGATGACCTAAAGATTATAAAAAAATAACTATAGAAAAACTTCAAATTATAAAAAAAAGCCCAAAAATATGGACAAAAAGTTGTAATGAGTGCACATGACTAAATAAAACAAGTACCTTACAAATGGAAACTAAAAAATATTTAACCTAACTTATGCTTGTAGCGTTCTCCATTGGAGATTATGACATAGGTTATGGACAAATTTATAAATACCCCTTTTTAAAAGCTCTCAAGTTTAATATTAAATAAAACAAATTCATAAAAGTAATAGTGGCATATTTTAAATTTCAATTTTAATGGTTTTAAAGTAACTTATAGAAAAAATGGTGAATACAAATTAATTGATATTTTAAATATCAAAAGTTAAATAAAACAACAATGTATTTCTTCGACATTAACACTAATGCGTTTGGTAGAGAAGTTAACACTGTTTCCCCTTACCCCTATGGAATCCCACACCATGCAGGGATCATCCTGTGCTGAGGATCATTCTTTATTCATATTTTAAGGCAGAGTCTGTCATGGACGTGTGTATATAATCAGTTACTAAGAGCTATCTAACGCTATCACAGTCACTGGCGAATCGGTTGATTTTATTTGTTGTGTCCGAGATTCACATACGGCTGATTTCCGTAGTTATAATCATTCACAGCCCAAGCTTTGACTTTCATATATGTGTGATTGTACAGTGTTGCTTTCTTCCATAAACCATAAACAAACAAGGATTTTAAAAAAAGCATATTTTTAGTGTAAAAATTGTGACCACACAGATTCAAAATTTTAACTAAAATTAGTAGAATTATATAATTTATATATATTTTTTAATCTGACGAAAAGAAATCATGAAATATTTTATTAAAGTTGAATTAAAGCAATTAAACTTGAGAATTAGATAGCCAAGGCTATTATATTTGTTTTAGTGAGGATTTACTTGCATCTAGATATCGTATTCTGAAAATTGAAAAATGACACCTGGACACCGGAATCAAAACTGGAACCTTAGCTTTAGTATGAAATTAAACTTGAGATAAACTCAAAAATTGAAAGAAAATCGAAATTTTAAATCTTTTAAGTTGAGAGCGAACAACTACTAAAATTACTATAACTCAAATTCTCGATTATTCACAACCCCCAACTAGATAGTTCTCCTCCAGCTAAAGTGACTAATTAAAAGGTTTCCTAAAAGTGCGAGTATGCGTGCTCACCTGAGCGATCTCGCCTTGTCCCCAGGATTGCTGCTGATGTAAAACTTAATCTCTTCGGTCAGTCTGTCCAACCTCACCTGGTGGATCACGCATTGAGCCTCCAACATGTAGCATTGAGACTCGTCTTCTTCCAACTCCTCCCTCAGGGACTTTACCTCCTGCAAAAACAAGGATTACCAACCTCACACCTCTCGCCCCGAATCACCGTCCATCTTGGATCATGCATGGCGTGATTAAAATTAGAGCTGTCAAACTCAATTCTTCAATACCCTTTATTATAAATGGTATTGAAGTAATCTCAAATCGATCTTAATATCGCTATTTTCAATAGCTCAATTCTCAAACTCTCAAATTACACTAAATTATATTTCTGGTATTTAAATAAAAGGCAATTCCAATCTCAAGGAAGTTTTTAATTCCTCAGAGAGGTTTTCACCCTTCACTAAGTTGGCTCCACTGCTGCCAACTTCTTGCCCAGCCGAACATCTCCTGAAGATGATGTTATGTGGCATCAAAATATTGAAGAGTTTGTAAATATGTGTTGGAGATTTTAATTTTATATGTGATTCAATTTCTACGATCCTGTCATATTAAATATAATAATAAATTAAATACAATGATATTAATATTAAATCAAATGATTGATTCTTGTTGAGAAAATGATCGAGGGACTGAAAGCAATGCTAGTGTTTCTGAGCTTTCACCTCATCTAGTTTGCTTGTGGAGGTGTCACCTGTTCCAGCTTTCCCGTGGAGCTCTCTAGTCCAGCCGCTGTCGTGTCATGAAGCTTCTTCTTCTTCTCGTACTCCGCGGAAAGTTCTTGGTGCTGTTCCCTCAAGGGGCGCAGTTCTTTGAAACAACACAAGGCCATAAATAGATAACTTTCTAATTGCTCTTAACATGAAGCTTTACAAGAACATCGCAAATGGTGTTTGTGTCTATTATTTTGTGGGCTTGCAGTTTTTATGTCTTCTACTGTCCCAGGACTGTACATATATTTATTTTGACAAATAGGGAAAAGTAAAATAGGAGGGAATTAGTTGTGGAGACTCGTGAAGACTGCTTAACAGAGCAATTTTTACCAATTGAATTCCTCTTGGTGTAATTTAAGGTTTTATTAAACATAATAATTTGGGTTGTAGGTGGTGTGGGAAGGAACTAAAAAATACAAAATACATTATTAGTAATACCTGTAGGGGGGGAAGGTAAGGGGTGTTGGGTATCCCTCCACGGTATAGGCCTGTCCTATTCCCACTCTTCTTTATTGATTATAAAATAAATTAGTGTATAATGTGATTAAAAGCAGGGCTTTTACATAATTTATAAGTTAGGGGACAAATAAAGTATTTGGGAGAAAATGCACCTGCATTTGAGTAAATAGAAGATGGACACATCTATAGACGAACTAAACTACATGTGAAAAAACCCGCCTGAAGTTCATTAGTCTATGATTAGAGCCTCCCCATCATCGAAGGAGCCATTTATTAGAAAAGAGACCCCTTAGACCATGCAACCTTCAATATAGGCTTAACATTTTAAAGTAATCACTAAAGAATTATATTTTAAAATTGATAAAATTTCACATATAAAACATTACGACCTTTCAATTAGTGACCTTTAATTATGGGTGCAAGCTGGGCTTTCTTGGAGGCGATCCTTTGCGACAACTGTTGCACTAGAGAGGAGATATCTTCCAGAGTCTTGCCCTTCTCCTGATCCACTGCAGCCTTCTCCACAGACACCTGCTCCAATTTTTGACGAGCCACTTGAAAACCAGGCACTCCGTGACGCATTTCTTCGGCAGACTGAGTCAGACAGACATTAACTGTGAGGGCCATGACGAATCCCCTTGGCAGACTGAGTAAGACAAACATTAACTGTGAGGGCCATGACGCATCCCCTTGGCAGACTGATTAAGACAAACATTAACTGTGAGGGCCATGACGCATCCCCTTGGCAGACTGAGTAAGACAAACATTAACTGTGAGGGCCATGATGAATCCCCTTGGCAGACTGAGTAAGACAAACATTAACTGTGAGGGCCATGACGCATCCCCTTGGCAGACTGAGTAAGACAAACATTAACTGTGAGGGCCATGATGAATCCCCTTGGCAGACTGAGTAAGACAAACATTAACTGTGAGGGCCATGACGAATCCCTTTGGCAGACTGAATCAGACAAACATTAACTGTGATAGCCATGATGCATCCCCTTGGCAGACTGAATCAGACAAATATTAACTGTGAGGGCCATGACGAATCCCCTTGGCAGACTGAGTAAGACAAACATTAACTGTGAGGGCCATGACACATCTCCTCGGCAGACTGAATCAGACAAACATTAACTGTGAGAGACATGAGGAATCCCCTTGGCAGACTGAGTAAGACAAACATTAACTGTGAGGGCCATGACGCATCCCCTTGGCAGACTGAATCAGACAAACATTAACTGTGAGGGCCATGACGAATCCCCTTGGCAGACTGAATCAGACAAATATTAACTGTGAGGGCCATGACGCATGCCCTTGGCAGACTGAGTGAGACAAACATTAACTGTGAGGGCCATGACGCATCCCCTCGGCAGACTGAATCAGACAAACATTAACTGTGAGGGCCATGATGAATCCCCTTGGCAGACTGAATCAGACAAATATTAACTGTGAGGGCCATGGCGCATCCCCTTGGCAGACTGAGTAAGACAAACATTAACTGTGAGGGCCATGACGCATCCCCTCGGCAGACTGAATCAGACAAACATTAACTGTGAGGGCCATGACACATCTCCTCGGCAGACTGAACCAGACAAACATTAACTGTGAGGGACATGACGCATCCCCTTGGCAGACTGAGTAAGACAAACATTAACTGTGAGGGCCATGACGCATCCCCTTGGCAGACTGAATCAGACAAATATTAACTGTGAGGGCCATGACACATCCCCTTGGCAGACTGAGTAAGACAAACATTAACTGTGAGGGACATGAGGAATCCCCTTGGCAGACTGAGTAAGACAAACATTAACTGTGAGGGACATGAGGAATCCCCTTCGCAGACTGAGTAAGACAAACATTAACTGTGAGGGCCATGACACATCTCCTCTGCAGACTGAATCAGACAAATATTAACTGTGAGGGCCATGACACATCTCCTCGGCAGACTGAGTCAGACAGACATTAACTGTGAGGGACATGACACATCCCTTGGCAGACTGAGTCAGACAGACATTAACTGTGAGGGCCATGACGAATCCCCTCGGCAGACTGAACCAGACAAACATTAACTGTGAGGGCCATGATGCATCCCCTTGGCAGACTGAGTAAGACAAACATTAACTGTGAGGGCCATGATGAATCCCCTTGGCAGACTGAATCAGACAAACATTAACTGTGAGGGCCATGAGGCATCCCCTTGGCATACTGAGTAAGACAAACATTAACTGTGAGGGCCATGACGCATCCCCTTGGCAGACTGAATCAGACAAATATTAACTGTAAGGGACATGAGGAATCCCCTTGGCAGACTGAGTAAGACAAACATTAACTGTGAGGGCCATGACGCATCCCCTCGGCAGACTGAATCAGAAAAACATTAACTGTGAGGGCCATGACGCATCCCCTTGGCAGAATGAGTAAGACAAACATTAACTGTGAGGGCCATGACGCATCCCCTTGGCAGACTGAATCAGACAAACATTAACTGTGAGGGCGATGACGCATCCCCTTGGCAGACTGAGTAAGACAAACATTAACTGTGAGGGACATGATGCATCCCCTTGGCAGACTGAGTAAGACAAACATTAACTGTGAGGGCCATGACGCATCCCCTTGGCAGACTGAGTAAGACAAACATTAACTGTGAGGGCCATGATAAATCCCTTTGGCAGACTGAACCAGACAAACATTAACTGTGAGGGCCATGACGAATCCCCTCGGCAGACTGAACCAGACAAACATTAACTGTGAGGGCCATGACGAATCCCCTCGGCAGACTATGCAGCATCTTATCACAGCTACAACAATGAATTCCTAACAGACAATAACGAATTACTCCAAATAACATTCAATCAAATAATTAAATAATGTGATAATATTCGTGACTCAATATGTACCATTGCACTATGTTCACTTCCAAATAACTATTGACCTCACCTTACAATATATGCTATCCATACGTGTGATCATGTCCTAATGCGTGATTTAACTGACCAGGCCAACGATGAGTTGCGACTGAGGCCGCTATGATTGACGTATGGTGCTTTCAGACCTGAAATGTTCCACGTCCATTTAGATAATCAAAAAATTCCTGTTATAAATTTTTCTACCACCATCTCGTCACATATTCCCCTTCTACCGACTACCCCCCCTTTTTCCTTGTTTCTCTCTTGTATGTAACCCATACCTCTCCCCTTCCTGAGGAAATATACCAAATAAATACCACCATGAGATTAAAGGAAACTTTACTCTTTCGGTATATTGGTAGATGACACTTCACCATCTTGTTCAAATGTAAGAATCTAAAATTATTGTTTCGACAACCTATACCATAAATTACTTTTCGGCCTGATAATTCATTTTTTTATATTGAAATAATAATCATGATCGTCTTGAAAATATATTGTGTGTTTTGTCTTGAAAGAAGCATTTTAAAATTGTAGTTCTTCCGATTCAGTATAGTAAAATAAATAATTTAGAGTCTTTTATCTTGGAAATCCTGAATAATTTTGAAGTGTTTATCTTGGTATAATCTACTAAATGGTTTTCTATTTGAAATAAGTAATTTACAATATTTTATCTTGGAAATTATCTTGAATAATTTGACGTATTTATCTTTTTTATTGATTTGGTTTATTAATTGAACTAAGCAATTTAGAATATTTTGTCTTGTAATTCAACCTGAATAATTATGAAATATTTATCTTGTTTGCATAATCTACTAAATGGTTTACTATTTGAAATGAGTAATTTAGAAAATCTCGTCTTGGAAGTTATCTTAAATAATTTGAAGTTTTATCTTTCTTGCAAAATCAACTAAATAAATTAAAGTCTTGGTTGTATATAAAATGCAGTCCTTGTTATGAAAGTACTTATTATACTATACTCCTTATTAGTTTAGTGAATGTCAACTCTTTAATGTCTTAGTAGTAGAGAAGTAAATAATTAGGATGGAACATAAATATTTCTAAGTCCAAATGATTATTTTTTGGGTGTGACTAATTGTAAAGTCCTTCCGACCAATGTAATATTATTTATGTTCACTGATGGGAATTAATCTTTTATATCACCTTAAATTATATGTACTGATTAATGATTTTCCTTTAAATGTTTTAACCTTTGTTTAAGCCCTTCTGGCTAAGAGTATTATTAAATAAATAATTTTGCATTCATAAAGGTCACTTGGGGTTAGAAATATTAATATAAAGTTTTGTAAATAATCTCTTATCTTTAGTGAGACAAAAATTTGTGTTTGCCATTTTTTTTTACTATTTAGCATCTCTAAAATTTATGAAATTTCTAGTATTTCGCTCAGTAAAATTTTTAATGTTTAAAAATGAGGTGGCCCAGTGGCTAAATAATTTTATAGTTAAGTAAATTGCTAAAACTAAAGAAAATAGGAAAATAAACTAATAAAAGTAAATTTGATGAAGAAAGCCAACCTTGGGAAAGAGGAAAAATGTGGGAAGAGTCCAATGCACAAAGGTGACATCTTTTTTTCTTCTGTCTTCTATAGTAGAAGTAGTCACACACACATTTTAACACAAATAGAATAATATTTTGGCATTGTTGTCTTTATCAAACACAAAGAAGAGAGTACAAATAACACAAACACTGGAGGACTACTCCATGGATTTTCCCCACATTATTCCTCTTTGCCTAGGTGAGCTTTCTTCACTATATTTGCTCAGTAAAATTTATGTTAAGTTTTTGAGATTTATAATTGTTAAATATTTTTTCAAGTCATTATATGTATGTGTGTATGTGTATATATATATATGTGTGTGTGTGTTTTATGTATATATAAATATCTTTGTATATCCTAAACAAATTTTGTTACTACTTAAGACTTATTAAACAAACACTCAAACTACGTCACCATTCGCTCTTCTATTAAATATCAACCTTTGTCTTTCTGGGATACCTGTGTTACTTATGCAATTCTTTTTTTAGCTTTCTTTTTTTCAAAGATACTGATTGGGTGGCATTGAAACATGGGAAAATATATTATTGTATAAAATATTCTAATACTATTGTCCTGTCGGCTCACTCTGTTTTTGTGCTAATTTTTTTTTTAATTGTTAGGAACTTATATAGATAATTGTATGCCTCCTTTGGTGCTGGAAGATAAAAAGGAGTCAGACTAACATTAACTGTGAGGGCCATGACGCATCTCCTTGGCAGACCGAGTCAGACAAATATTAACTGTGAGGGCCATGACGCATCTCCTTGGCACACCGAGTCAGACAAATATTAACTGTGAGGGCCATGACGCATCTCTTTAACAGAATGATTCAGAAAATCACTAACTGTGATATCTTCTTTCCTTTCTTCTGTCTTCTATAGTATCAATAGTCACACACATTTTAGCGCAAATTGAATATTTTGGCATTGATGCTCTTTTTAAAAAAAAAGTAAAGGCACTTTACATAAACACTAAACTACTACATTTTTAATTTAAAAAAAAACAAGATCATATTTAGCTTATACAGCTTTACAAATAAATTTAATGCAGTATTAATGCAACATCCACTGACCAATCCTTGCAGCACCGAATCATTGCGAGTATGTAGTAGCTCGATAGTGCGTGTGAGGACCCCGGATTCTGCTTTTAGTGCCAACAGTTCAGCGCGGTGGCGCTTGTAGAGAGAGCTGCGGCCTCGCAACTTGTTGACATAGCGTTTGAACTCCTCACCTCCCAGCACTGCCTCGCCGGCCAATTCCTTTAGCTGGTTCTGCCTCTCCTAAGAACATCAAGTAGGATAGTTCACTGTTACAAAAAGTTGACTAGTTTTTCCGAAACTGTGGTACGAATACCTCCAAGAGTACACAATGCACCACCAAGTTCTGTTGCTTACAAACCATGTTTTGAAAATAGCAAGTCTGATGATTATTAATGCAGACTTTTACGTGACGTCATGGATTCATACAAGATTATCTTTTCTTTTGTCACAGCTTTGTTTAGCAGTTTTACAAGATAGCATGTATTTGTTTCAATTTCTTTTTTATGAAGATCTGGAAAGGACAGCCAAATAATAAAAGAGCACTAAATATTTAATTATTATTGTTAGCACTGCGTCTTACTACCCGTTTGGGTTACACACACTTACCCTAATGTGTAATGGTAGGGTGATTGTGAGATGAAATGGAGGACCTACAGTTTAATGTGGAATCCGGACCACGCTGGAGACCTGGCATTCCCCACATTCACAAGATGTTTTGTTTGAGGTGAAGGAAGGGTTAAATATTTAATTAGGAATTTGTCTTTTGAATTTGCATATCCTCAAACCCTTAAGTATATTCAAAAATAGAAATTCAAATAATTAAATAAAAGTTGTAGTTGGTAACCATTAAATACAATTTTTTTAAACTTTTTTAGAGCTATTGTGATGCTTTCTATTGGCTTAGCCTTGCATAGTTATAGAACAAACCTAACAAGGCTCCAGATCATTAATTTACCACTTACCAGAATCTGAATTATAGTTGCAACTAAAAAATGTTACCGTTTAGTTATGATTGTTTTTTTCTACAGCAACTAAAAAATAAAATATGAACAAAATCAGAAATTAGTGGGTAAAAAAATGATAACACTGAGGTAAAAGATATTATTATTAATCTGTTTCAAAAAGACTAAATTCAATAAATATTGGCTTTGAGCCAACTTTATATTCTACTCCTTAAGACAATGTACCAAGGACTCACGTCAAGCTCATCATTGAGAGAGGTCAGTTTTCCCCGCAGCTCCCCAAGTAGCTCCGCAGTGGTCTCTTTCTTGCGAGCAATAATAGCCGCCTGCTGCCTGAAGGGAGCCAGCTTGTCCTCGGAGGGGTTCTTGGTGGCCAGGTGACGCTCCACCAGCTGGTTGATCTCGCCATTAATCACTTGCAGCTGCGGGAACACATACGTTAGTGCCGGGTCGAGAGGAATCGGTGACATGTAGCCACACTTGCATGAGGCACATTTTAATGTAACTGGAATGTGGATTAAGGTGTAAGGTTTACAACCTAGGCAACAAACTGGAACCCATTTGAGCGTAGAGAGCAGGGCTCAGAAAATGGTCAAACTTGCGGAAATGATATATATCGTATTATTTTTGTCCTTTATGTTAATTGTTCCTTTTACATGTTCCTAACTATGTGTCCTATCATTCTTTAGCATTATCCTTTCTCTACCTTTTAGGTTTTTTGGTTTCCTCTTTTAGAAAGTTGTGTTGCACGTTTCACACTCCTCCCTGATGAGTTTTGATAGAATAAAACCCTGGTGTGATTGGACAGTACCTATCGATTTTCTTTAAGAGGCAACCATTACCTCTTTGTCCAGTGGCAGTGGTTTAAAGCGTGAACTGTGTTGTTCTTTTCATTGTAAAAGCCATATTGTATTTGTTCCTTTTATATGTTTCTATCCACCTTTCCTGTAACTTCTTCCATATATAATACAATTACCTCACAAAGCAAAAAGAGATTTTCCTTATAAATATATATATAATTTAGTTATAATAAATGTAGATTAAATTAAGCCCAGAAAAGAATAATACATTAAAGATGCTGAAGGCTATTTGTTAAAATAGGCCTAACTGATTGGAAAACCATTATGTAATATAAGTGTGGTACTCTCAGTAGCTTGATAATGTTAACATGATTTCTAATAAACTTAGGGGGGTGGAGGTAGGGTGGGGATGGTAAAATGATATACTGGTATATTACATCCATAGTGAATTTAAGTGTTTTAAGAATGGTACTAACTTAATAAAATAAATAATGGAAAACTAATATATATAAATGAAATGGTCGAGAGCTAAGGGCCTAAAATGCTTACCACTTTACAACACGGGGTTAAAAAAAATCTACGTATAGTTTGACCACAGTAGCTTTAGACTTTTCAGACACTTGAAGAGATGAATTTAACATTGAAATAAGGGAAACCTGTAAAACTGTTTAAATAAAAGGGTTCATTTCTATTCAATTAGGGAATAAATTATTATTATCATTACAACTTATCTCTAAGGAAAAACACTTTTAGCTTTTTGAGGTACCTATATTTTACTATGTAAAGTTCGTTCACGGTAGGAGTTTACCTCTGAAAGGCCTTTTTCCCTACCAGAAATCTATTATATAGTAGTATATTGGTAGGAAAAAAGACCTTTAAGAGGTAAACTCCTACCGTGAATGAAGTATATGAGAGTAGGTACAGGAAGAAGGAACACATTTTACAAGTTTCACATTGGACAAAGAGGTAATGGGTGGCTCTTGAAGAAAATGAATCGTTAGCGCCCAATCCGTCTGCTTAGGTCTCATTCTACCGGAACTCGTCAGGAGCGAGTGAAGTGTGAAACGCGCGACTTTATTTGTTTGTAACCATCTTCTATACATATCATTACAAGTGTTGGTGTACCTTGCTATTGAGAATATCCAGATCCTCTCGGCCCATGGCTGGCTCTGATAGGACCTTCCCTAGTATTTGAACCTCCACTTGTCTTGCTTCCAATTCTTTGGGCAGTTTCTGTTTCACTATGTATGTGGTCACATTGGTCTCTTCCTCCAGCCGCTGGAGAAGACCTGAGCACACACACAAGCGTTCAGTTACACAGACAGCATCATCGTCATAAACTGTTTCTAGGCTGTTTAGTTTTTATCAGCAATACATCATACTAAACATTTGAGCTGTACGCATATGTAGTTAGGGATGAGGAAAGTTTAATTTAGATAAAATGTACCCACATTTGCATGGAAGGAAAGTGTAAGAACCACCATCATTAAACCTGACCAAGATTTTAACCCTGAGTTTCCTGTCATCGGCATTCTAGTTAAACACAAGAATGACACCTTAAACCATGCAGCTGATTAACGTGCCAGAGTTGATGTGGTCAACTTTCCAGACTTATGCTAGTTCTGGCATTACCAAACAGATGGAGTTAAAATTTAAAATATAGGGATGGGTGGTTGAATCCTTGAAGATATTCAAAATTCAAAGATTCAAGAAAATTTTGGATTCGAGACTCAAATCCTTTAAAAAAAATCGAGTTTTTAAGTGAAATTTGTTTTATGTTTCTAATACTGCTAATTGGTGGTTCAGAACCAATTATAATTATAAAATGAACTTAACAACCAAATCCCAGACCAGTAATTTAACACAACTGAATGTATGACTTTTATCATAAATGGATTATAGGAAAGAATGTTAACATTTATATTTTATTTTATTTATATTTCCTCTTATATTCATAATTCTTTACAAGATTCAAATTCGCGTTTTGAAGGGAAATTGTCGATTTGGATTCATAAAAAAAGGTGGACATGAACCAACTATAGTTAAATATCACTAGAAAGAGAGGATTCACCGCCATTATTTTCTACAAAGTTGGGAGCACTAATCAATAATTACAAAAACCATGAAATAGCTGTGACATTCTTAGCACACTAAATAGGGGTGTGCAAAGTCCAATTTTTTAATTTGAGGCGAACTTGAATCAAATATATGAAATATTCTTGAAGCCAAATTGAACTTTGAGCATTTTCTTTTGGTTGTTTTATGCTTGAAAAAATATTATATTGTGGTTATTTATATTACTTTATGCATTAAAACTACTTGGAAAATGTTTTATTGCACAACTATTTGTAAGATTTTGTGTTACTCTGACAAATAAAGTTATCGTTACAACATGCAATTCAATTTCTTCAGATTTTTTCCCTAAGAATATTAATATATATGTATGTACAAAACGGCTCAGAATGGCTATAATTGAACATAAATGGAGTATTTTAGCTATCAATATTTTTATTGGCGAATCTTTTTTAGGCCAGAATTTGTTTCGAAGTGAAGGCAAATCATATGTTTGTTTCAAAGCCAAGTCGAAGTTTCGCACAATCCTAACACAAAATCTTAAATAAGTCTTGCACACATTACACACAAATCTGGAACAAGCCGTGGCACAAAAGGGATGAACAAAGTAGACTCCAAAGCTATCTTTTTTTTTACATCCATTACCGTTTCCAGCCTATGGACTAGGTCAGTTTTTTTTAAAATTCAAGTTATATATTTCCCATTACCGGCTTGTTAGGCCTGTCATAACTTCATATACCTTATAATCTATCTCAAGACTAGGACACACACAACATCCAGACCCCAGGCATTAATTCATTACTGTGAAAGAGTAAACTCTTATTTCATCAATGATAAATTTTTCGACCATGCCGGATATCGAACCCTGGGCACTTAGCTCAGTAGGGAGACATGCTACCAACTGAGCTAAGGAGACTCCATTGATATCTGTGACAATGAAAGGTTGTCCTTAAAAATGTATTTGGTTTTTTTAGTGTTTTATCCAAACAACTTCTATTCTAGTATCACTAAGAAAAGGGTGTTGGCTAGCCTTTCTATTTAAACCAGCATCTTTGAATTTTGAGTTCTATAATATTACCATTTAATCCAACATTTTTATGGTGGACAGTCACTATGAACCTACAAGTTCTTATTTTAGTGTAAAATTTTGTCAAGTAATATCATCTCCCCGACCTTCAGACGTGGCCCCAGTGGAGGCCTGCCTCGCGTCCTTGAGCTGCTGTTGTAACCTCCCCACCCTCTGCTCAGCGTGGTTCAAGGCTGTCTGCTGGTCCTGCTTCTGATTGGCCAGCTCCTTCTCCCTCTCCCGCTCAAGACGCAGAGTATGGGCCGCAGACAACATGGCCTCCCTGTTGGCCACTGACTCCACCTGCACTCACACAACGGCAACTTACACTTTACAATAGTCCACAGGGTTTGTCCTGTTACCCATGCGCTCAAGTTAGACTCATGACACTAAGATCAGGTGTTGCTGTCCATGGTTAAGTTGGTTCAGAGGTAGTATCAAGTATCATGCTTTATGTTAAGTTCATGAATAAAATATTACAGGAAAAACCTTATCTGACAGCTAGAAACGTTATTAGATCCACTTTCACGTATTCATACACTAAGTCATGTTATCTGTGGCTGTCACTTTTGATAGATAATATCAATGCTAAAATATTTTTTTTATCATCGTATCTTACTACTCGTTTGGGTTGTTGTACGCCTATGTAATAATTAATGCTAATGTGTAAGGGATGAGGAAGGTTGAGTTCAGAAGCAGTGTACCCAAATTTTCACAGAGGTAGAGAGGAAAACCATTTAAAGGAAACCATCAGACCGGAATAAAACCTCAATTTTCCCGCTATCCGCAGTATAGTCTGTTGAGAAAGTGACACCTTACTTAGACCATGTGGACACCAAAGTGACTAAAATAACAATAATAATATAATAGGTAATTGTATTATATTTGGAAGGTACAGGAAAGGTGGAGATAAACATATAAAAGGGACGAACACAATATGGCTTTTATAATGAAAAGAAAAACACAGTTCACACTTTACAATGCTGCCATTAGACAAAGAGGTAATGGTTGCCTCTTAAAGAAAATCAATCGTCACCACCCAATCCCCCGACCTAGGTTTCATTCTATCGGAACTCATAAGGGAGGAGTGTGAAACGCACAAAGCAACTTCCTAAAAGAGAAAACCAAAAAAACACAAAAGGTAGAAAATAGTAAAGAGTGATATAACACATAGATATAGTAAGTAAAATGTTGTCAGTGTTGACCAAATAAATTTGTGTCTGTATTTTTTAAATGTTTCCTCCAGCCAAAATCCTATTGTCGCTCCTACCCAAGAGTGCTAACGCCGATTCTATACGCTCTCTTCAGGGTTTTATATTCAAACCTAGTTAAAGTCTCGAGGTTGAGATTAACTTACAAAATTATGAGTGTTTTGGAAATCCAGTATAATCAATAGGCCCCAGTAACTAATAACCTGAGAAATGCATTGATGGGCATGGAGAATAAGACTTCAACCTCTTTTTATTCGTTGATTGGAGTCGTAAGGGCGGTTTTCCCTAAATTGTTTATTCCTCTCCCTCCACACAGATATGGGTACATTATTATTATTATTATTATTATTATTATTATTATTATTAGCACCGCGTCTTACTACCCGTTCGGGTTATACGCACTTACGCTAATGTGTTGAGAAATGAAGGACCTACAGTTTAACGTGGAATCCTAACCATGGTGGAGGCCTGGCATTCCCCACATTCACAAGATGTCTTGTCAGAGGTGAAGGAAGGGTTTGGTAATCAGATAAATCTTTGCCGGGACCGAGGATTGAACCCTGGACGCCAGCACGGAAGTCCGACACCTTACCCCTAGACCACCAGGTCACCGGTATGGGTACATTATTTCTAAATTTTACCATTCCTGTCTCATTACTATAATGTTCTGACCATCTTGACTGGTAATAAGAAAAGTGAACAAAACATATTAACTGGAATTTTTTTTTATAATGTTTAATAAAACTATACAACCTTTCATCATAATTTCATATATTCAAGGTATTTAACATCCCCTTTCTGAACCGAGTTTTTATATAAGCACATGACTTATAAACCAACTTAAATCTAGAACAGACACAACAACCGGCACCATGGCCATTAATAAGTTTGAAAGGGGAAACTGACATTTCACCACTGATAAACTATTCAGCCTTTCCAGGAATTGAACCCGGAACCCTTAGCTCGGTAGACAGCCACCTTGAGCTCAGGTGCTGGACAATCTTTCATCAATATGCAATTCCATTGGCCCAGAGTTAAGTGCATAGGTGTTGGATTTTGAACCAAAGGCCGTGTCAGTGATGATAATTTGTTCCCAGTTGTAGAATAGTACGGTTTCTTTAACTACACCTTTTTAATTTCATTTATTTGGACTATAATAGTTTAAGTTGCTAGAAATACATCTAAAATGAATCACCTTCTTCTGCATACGCTCAATCCTCTTGATAACAATGTCCTTCTCCCGCTCCATGGTTTCAAGGTCCGAGCGCAGCTCGGCTGTCGAGTACCCACTGTTCTTGAGTGCCTCGCTCTCTTTGTGTAAAGACTTGAAGTCTTCCATCAACTGCTCGTACTGTAGGAACAAACCAAACATCAACAAGTTAGAGAAGAACTATTTTCAAATTAAAACAAAAATCATGGATGAAAAAAAGCAGATTACTGGCAGAATGAGCTAAGCACCAATACTTGATTTTGATCGAGAGAACTGGACTAAAATTCTGTTTTGTTCTTTGTTTTTTTTATCTTCTTTATAGGTGAATGCCGGTGCATATTATTCTTTTCCTCTCCACCTTCTTAAATTAGTTATCAAAATAGCTGTTGTGTTAACCCATTCCCTGGCATAGGCGTTGAACAACGTTTAAATGGAATAAGTTATTGTAATGCCATTTATCAATGAACCACTGTACTTTTAGCCAGTTTGAATACTTCATATTGAAGCTAATGTATGGGGCTACCAGTTCATTGTTATAATATCACCATGAATAAAGTAATAAATGAGGAAATAAATTAGTAGCAAAAATATTTGTCAGATAAGAGTATATGATTAGAAAAATGGCTGCTGGGCCTAGACTCAAATGAAGAATGTTGCTTTATTAAATGACAATTTAGGTCCTTGTAAGCCAGATTTCTTGAGGCTCTATTTTTCCCCATGATTAATATTTATCACCTAACTCAACCTCCCACACTAATGAACCATTAAACATTAAGACAAGGAATATATTAATGCTATAATCAAACTCAACAACCAAACTAATAATGAACAAATGACACATAAACATGTTGCTTGAAGACTCATATGCCAACTTCCAGTAATGGCAAATAAAAAGAGGGGGAAAACCCACCTGTCCAATCAGGAGAGAGGAAGGCCTCTCATTGGGGAAGTAGAAAAAAAGTGGCAATTCAAAATTCAAAGCAACACAGTAGACAACAGAGTACATTTGGACTCTAAGGGCTGGTCTTATGACTACCAGATAAATATTGCTATCAGGAGGTTAAAGTTAGCGACCAGATAGAGGTTATTATCCACTTTAATGTTTTACACGTGTTATGAACTGAGTTTATCTGCCGAATCTGTAGGATAAATATATTTTTATACAGAAAATCCAAGGTTGGTACGGTTTTTACTGGTGCACGCATGCGTATAAACCCTGCTGATACTGCTACAACCTAGCAAGTGGTGAGAACACTCAACATTTGTTAAATAATTGCGGCTAAACGAGTGCGAGGAAACCAATGGCGTGACGTGGGCACAGAAGCTAAGTTGTCTTGTAAGTACTAATGATGTCTGCCAAAATGTGAGCAATAGTTGGATACAACGTTTATAAAATGTCTTTTTTGAACTCACATTTAAATAATTTGTTCTTATATAGCTATAACTCTACAAGTAGCTTGTCAGTTTATATAAAAGTGTGAATTAAATGTTCTAACTTTATACATAGTTAGAACATGGACTTGTGCTTACTAAATACATGAACCAAGATTTTAACCTAAAAACAGATTCTGATTGGAGAAACCTCATGAAAAACAATATGTCACTTTGGCAACAACCATTTTAACTTCCAGATAAAATTTATCAGGTACTTAAACCTTCTGATAAAAATGTGATGGATAAATACATTTTATCTGGCGGTCATAAGATGCATTTTTAACTTATCAACCAGATAAACATATTTAACGGCCAGATTAATATTTATCTAGGAGTCATAAGACCGGCCCTAATAAAACTAAAATTAATATTACAAATAATCTACAATCGAGACTTAATAAGAACAGTTCATATTCTTAAGAATCATTTTTATGGATGCTTTGTAATATTTTTGGTAAAAAAAATAATGTTAAACAAAAATTCAAAAAATTTGATAAAACTCAGGGAAACATTGTAAATAGTCAATATAAAATGCTGGACAAATCATTCATTTGTTTAAGTCTACATTGAGCAAAAGCAAATGAATGTTCGCACTTTCATACCTAATAATATTACTTGCCACAATCTCCATTCCATGTGTGTTTGAAAACTTTGCCCCAACATCATTGCATGTTCACAATGTTACCTAAACATTTATACATGTTCACAGTGTTGCCCCAACATCCACACATATTCATAATGATACCCTAAAATCCATACATGTGCACATGCAGAATGTTTCCCCCAACAGCCCCATATGTTCACAATGTTGCCCCAACATCCAGACATGTTCACTATATCACCACATAATCCAATAATGTTCGTAGGTTTGCCACATTGCTCATACATGATTGTAAAGTCCTTCCACACAAGTGTACCTGTTCGTACAGTGTTGATACATCAGCGTCACTCAGTATATCAACTGGAACCTCCACTTTCACCAAATACTGAGCGAGATAAGCCCTCTTCTTGAGGTCCGCCATGTTGCGGAACAACCACTCTATGATTGGATGGATTGTATTCTTGTCTCCTTGCACCAGAGCTTGACGGAAAGCCACCCTGTTTGGGGCAAACAACTCTCACTGTACAGGAAGGGGTCAAAGACTAAGTATAGTTCCTACCATGGTCAACTGCTTTTACTCCTCCAGTGGTTCTAGTGTCTGATTTCCTAATCTCTCGTGCATACCCCGTTTTTGCCCCATGTTAGGAATTATAGAAGTATATATAGTTGAGATTCGGGGGTTAGCCAATCTACCATTCAACCTGAAATACTTATTATTTGTATTCTGTGGGATTTGTTGACTCTCTAGAGTACAGTTCCCCCATGGCTTCTTTGGTGCTGACTGACAGCTCACAGCTGAAAGCTGACAGCTCTGAAAAGTTACTAGAACAAATTAGGTATCCCTACGCTGAACCATATGATCTGAAAAAACATGTGTTTAGCAGCTGTCACTTCTGACAGTCAAATTTTAGGTCTATACAAGAAACCTATATGACTGTTTAATTTATCTTTTATTTTTTTGACCTTGATATGTTGATGGCCTAGTATTAATTTTTTTTTTCCCTAGAATATGATTTTTTTTTTAATTTTAGCATTTAATTCCATATTAGTTTTTATTATTATAAATAGATAATTTTTAATAAATCTTTTGTTTACAAATAATTATTTTGTTAGTATTATTATTATTAACAACATTATAAATGTGAAAAATCTGAATGTGTACTATTACACATAGAAAAAAACCCACTGTCATAAAACTTTTTAACAGTATTACAACATATTGGTGACCTGGCGGTCTAGGGGTAAGGTGTCAGACTTCTGTGTTGGGGGTCCAGGGCTCAATCCTCGGTCCCGTCACAGATTTATCTGATTGCCAAACCCTTCCTTTACCTCAGAAAAGACGTGTATTAATCACAACTTGTGAATGTGTGGAATGCCATGGCCTCCACCGTGGTTCAGATTCCACGTTAAACTGTAGGTCCTCCATTTCATCTCACAATCATCCTACCATTACACATTAGCATAAATGCGTATAACCCGAACGAGTAGTAAGATGATGATGATGATGATGATAATAATGATGATGATGATGATGATGATGATGATAATAATAATAATAATAATAATAATAATAATAATAATAATAATAATACAACATATTAGAAAACATTCTAAAGTAGTTTAAAGTATGGAGTGGCAATAAAGTTAAGACTTAGATAGAAAACTAAGGATAATAGATTTTCAATTGAATGAATTAGATAGTTTTAAAATAGGTATATGTATTAAGTGACTTTTAATATTCAAAAGATTGATTATATTTTGCTTTTAATAAGCTACAAAATGTCATATATAAAAATTTTCAATAAAGTGATATAACATCACCAACTGAATTAAAACATGAGTTGACAACAAGTATAAAATACACGTATAACATATTAAAATTTATTTACAAAACTTAGATACAACAATTTAAGGACAAAAACAAAGTTTAAAGATCAACAGTGTTGTAAATTAGGTTATAAAATTGAATTAGTGGGTTAGCATCTACCAATGAGGTTTAATAAAGTAATGAAAATGTCCTTGTTACAACATTTATGAAGAATATAATAATTTTTATTTTAAGGTGATGTATAAAATCTAAGCCTTATCTTGGTTCAGTCTTATTACTCCTTGTGATAATCAGCCATTAGAATGATGCTGATTTATATTCTTCTGACATGTTTTGGTATAAAAATACCATAATCAGGGACAGTGTAAAATTAAATTAAGGAATCATGAGGAAAACTTGAGAATTATGTTGTACGAAAATTTTGAATTACCATTATATTAATGAATTTGTAAAAGACAATTAATAAACAAACTTACCAACATTGCTGTGCGGGATTAAATTCACTACTCTTAAACAGTTATAATGAAGTCTCTAATAAAACTACAATAACTTATAACTTGAAGTCTTAGCCTGGTATTTATTTAATCAACACTGGAGAAAGACGCGCAAGTATTTTTTATTACACTTCACAGATTTTTTAAAAAATACTATAAAAATCCTAAAACTCGAGGTTTAGCCTAGAGGGCAATACAACACAATCTTGGGGTTAAAAGATTTATTTAATAGTCGTGATACACTTAAATTTTCGAATAATGTATATCGATCACTGAGAAACACTCACTATTTTTTTATCACATGATTTAATGTTAAATTAAATAAATAATTATTCTAAGATCACTAAAAAACCGTTTATTTTGCAAGGATAGCACGCTCATTCAGCGAAATAATATTCACAAAAGAACACACAGATTACTAAATTACAGATTGTAAATATTCAACTATAAAATATTTTGTTCGCTTCAACTTGTTGACTCACGCACATGGTTTTATTAACTGTGTTTTACACAATAATTCACTATTATAATGTCTATTAAAAATTGTTAGATTTTGGTCATGCGAATAACCATTTGGTTGGTTGTTTAGTTTTGAAGTTTTCTTTTGCTGTTTAATTCAAATTAATTATTAAAAGCAAGAGAACATTAAAAGTGGCCTTATATGTTGAAAACAAATATGGCCACTGGATAGAATATACACCAGTTTGTGACGGAGAGGAACTTGTTGCAGGTTAGACGGCAAGTTGTATTAATACTCGTGTTTACAAAATTTAAACTTTATATTATTTCACAAACATTTTGTATGTTTTTCCCTCTTTATTATCACAAACCATTTATTTATTTTAAAGATATGCGAAGCCAGTTATAAAAATATTAATAACTGAATATAATACCATTAAATATAGAATTTCACGCTCTATTTAACCTGAAATTGCCACAAGAGTTAAAAGAAAAAACTATAATGAATTTACTAGACTTTTTTTTATTAAATTTGATTATGGAAAATAAAATTATACTGTAATCCTTGGGGATGTATTGTTAAAAGTGATTGATAATATTTTTAGTGATAGTAAAGTAATAATTAGCAAATAATAATTATTTCCAAATATGTTAATAAAAAGTTACTTTCAGACAATGTTGGCACTAGTGATAGCATCTGTTAGCTGTCATGTAAAATCAAAGAAGCCATGGGCGTACTTTAGATATAAATACAATCTTTAGAAACTTTGAACCCATTAGAATTCAAATTAATAAAGTTTCTCAAAGCAGGTAGTGAATAGCACATTTACAAGGTTACCTGAAGAATGAGTTAGGAGACCACAATGAAAAAAGTCATTTTTTAAGGAACTGCTAAAGCATTCATCCGATTAAGTAGGGGTAGCCAGGACCGGTTTTTTAAAGTACTTCAAAAAACTTACGAGGACGTATCCGGCCCTGGTTTGTATTTTAGTATCCGCAGCATTTCCAGGATCCGAACGGTTGTCTGTTCTGGATCTTCCTCCCGAATATCTACCTTGTGACTTGGATCCACTTCCGCCAACACGTCGGTCAAAACCTTGAAAAATAAGTTGTAAAAATTGTATTAACTATTTTTGATTGCTAGTAAGTGGCTCTAATGGCATAACAGGCTATTAGTGGCCCATTAAACGAAATAGGGTGAAAAGGGAAAGCTTTTAAGAAATGTGCCAACATTCTCCCAGAATTAATCTTGAACCACAATAGAGAAAAAAAAATTGTATCAATCCATACCAAACTATAAAAATTTTATAAGGAAACCTCTTTTCACTTTATGAGTTAATTGTATTATATTTGGAAGAAGGAATAGGAAAGGTGGATAGAAATATATAAAAGGGGGTACGAACACAATATGGCCTTTACAATGAAAAGAAGAACACAGTTCACACTTTACACTGCTGCCAATGGACATAGGTAATGGATGCCTCTTAAAGAAAATTGATCGTCACCGGCCAATCCCCCGACCCAGGTTTCATTCTATCGGAACTCATCAGGGAGGAGTGTGAAATGTGCAACGCAACTTCCTAAAAGAGAAAACCAAAAATATAAAAGGGGAGAAAAAGGAAAATGATAAAGAAAAATAGAACACATAGATAGGAACATGTAAAAGGTATAACATAAAGGACAAACACAGGAAAAGGATATTGGATGCGAATATATAATGATATAACTCTATAAGAAAAACCTCTTTTCGCTTTATGAGGTAATTGTATTATATTTGGAAGAAGGTATAGGAAAGGTGGATAGAAACATATAAAAGGGGGGACGAATACAATATAGAAACATACAAAAGGGGGTACGAACACAATATGGCCTTTACAATGAAAAGAAGAACACAGTTTACACTTTACACTGCTGCCAATGGACATAGGTAATGGATGCCTCTTAAAGAAAATTGATCGTCACCACCCAATCCCCTGACCCAGGTTTCATTCTATCGGAACTCATCAGGGAGGAGTGTGAAATGTGCAATGCAACTTCCTAAAAGAGAAAACCAAAAAAACAACAAAAGGGGAGAAAAAGGAAAATGGTAAAGAATGATAGAACACATAGATAGGAACATGTAAAAGGTATAATATAAAGGACAAACACAGGAAATATAATACAATTACCTCATAAAGCGAAAAGAGGTTTTCCTTATAGAGTTACGTCATTATATATTCGCATCCAATGTCCTTTTCCTGTGTTTGTCCTTTATGTTATACCTTTTACATATACCTATCTATGTGTTCTATAATTCTTTACTATTTTCCTTTTTCTCCCCTTTTGTTGTTTTTTTGGTTTTCTCTTTTAGGAAGTTGCATTGCATCATTTCACACTCCTCCCTGATGAGTTCCGATAGAATGAAACCTGGGTCGGGGGATTGGGCGGTGACGATCAATTTTCTTTAAGAGGTATCCATTACCTATGTCCATTGGCAGCAGTGTAAAGTGTGAACTGTGTTCTTCTTTTCATTGTAAAGGCCATATTGTGTTCGTACTCCCTTTTATATGTTTCTATCCACCTTTCCTATACCTTCTTACAAATAAAAAAACTATAAAAATTGATATTGAAGGCCTCATAACAGAAAAGTGTAGGCTATATTCTTTCTTAATAGACTACATGGGGTATACATCCTCTGCTAAAGACCCTTTAATAATATTCATTTACATACCGCCTTTCGGGTAAAATGTACTATTTAAAACACCGGTTTATTGGAAATTATCACACTTTACATACAAAATTACTGATATGAATAGAAATTTATAGTTCCCTAACTGACTAACTCTCTAGGAAATCACTATGGTAGTCAAATGGTCTAACGCAGTGGTAGTCAACCTTTTATGTTTGCATACCACCAGATATTATTTATTTTCGACTTTGTACCCTCAAAGTTGTTGTTTCATAATGATAAATATCAAGGCTGTAGAAAGGAAGTATCAAGGGAGTCCTGTTATATGTATACAAACTTATATTTTCTAAAGGTATAGTCACATTTTTCTAGCAGAACCAAAGGCATGGAAAGCTAATTTTTCTTGATAGGGGTGGAGGAGCGCTAGAAACTGATACTATACCTTTAGCCACGACTGTCTTGCTTTATCTAATAAAAGCTTTGATAAGTATATATGTAAGGGTGGGTCCATCCAATTCCAGCGGGGGGTGGGGGGAGGGGGCGGGTCGGACCCTCGTGATACCCCACTTTGTACGCCTTGCAGAGGAACTCCTCTAAAACATTATCTTTATAGGCCCTTTCAAGTTACACATAATTTATTATAATATATATATATCTATCTTTATTTTAAATCTTACATACCCCTAAGATGTCTTTATGTACCCCCAAGTTATAGTAATGATAATAGAAATAATAATAATAATAATAATAATAATAATAATAATAAACCTAAGTTATATGAAAATACATTACCTGCAAAATTTGCTCAGTATTCAAGGAGTTAAAAGAAATTAAGTTGACATTTTTGTTTAAGGGATTTTTATTGAGTTCCCCCACAATAAATTTCAGTTGATCACTCATGTTGGGGTAGTCCTGTGAACAAAGAGCTGGCTCACAATTAAGGGTTCGGAAAAAAGAAAGACCTTAAAGCATTTTTTTAAAGTTAGTATCCTATTAATAGAAAAAGTTAGTGGTAGCTTAACTTTTAAACAAAGGAGACAAAATGATATGGTTAAGCTGTAATAAAATTCACTAGTACTTGTAGACCTACCAGAAATTGTCTGTAAAAAAGATGGGGAAGTTCAAGGTAAAAAAAACAACCTTTAATACACACTAAGTAGGCTACTGTACTTGTTCTATTGACCATTCATTATAATATTTGTGTGTTTATTTAATTAAGGTATTTAACATTCACTTTCTAAACTAATCAATTATAGCATCACACTACTTATAAATTAACTTAAATCTATAAAAGACATACACCCATTCCTCCGGCCAGTGATTTATCACTGCGAAAGAGGGACACCAACATTTCACCAATGATGTTGGGCATTCAGGGAATCAAATCCAGGACCCTAAGCTCACTATCGATGTGGTCAGTGTTAGGGGCCAATGTAGATTACCTAAGGCTTTTTATTAATGATTTTTGACCCCCCACCACCTACCATCCTCCACATAAGAGACTGTAAGATTTTACATTCCCTGTCCCTCCCTCTTTATCTAATGTAATTTTTTATGGTTATGTTTAAATTATATAATAAAGAGAGTGATATGAAATTTTATAGTGGGTAGGGGCGGGGCTAGTGCTCTAGATATGGCCATTAAACCTTATCTTACCTCTGCTCTCCTGGAGTATGGAGGAACTCATTTCTGAGGTGGGGACATCGTTTAGGCGAGTTCCATTATCCTCAGATGGTATTCAAACAGTTAAGGGAACTAGAATGTCCGGGTAGTCTATAAAGAGTTTTTATGGACTGCTGTGGGGACAGATATGCAACCCTGAGATGTCCAGGAATATCAATAAGTAAGAAACTTATGAAAGTCTGTCCCCAGGGATCGGTCTGTGGACCAATCTTTTGGGACATAGGGCTCAAACCCGGTTTGTTGAAAATAGAAGTGCTCCCAGGTACGGCGGGAGTGGTCGTCTTTGTAGATGACTTACTGATAATGGTTGAAGCCAAGTCAAGATTGGAACTTGAGATCAAGAGCAATGTGGTTCTTGCTGGGCCGGACTCTTGGTGCAAGAAAGTGAAATTAAGTTTGGCACCTGCAAAGATGACATGTGTGCTGTTCAAGGGAGCGCTGAAAAGAGACCCTATGATAAAGATTGACAGACAAGTGATTAGACGAAGTGTAAATACCAGATATCTGAGAGTTACGTTGGATGAAAAGCGCGGCTTCATGATGCACATGGAGAATATATGTGAAAAAGCCTTAAAACTAATGAACCAGCTTATTAGCATAGGGCAGAGTCGGTTTAGACTGCCCAGGCTTTGTATACAGATTTACCATCAAGCCTTATTAGTCTCCATCGTGGGTTATGGGGCCAGCGCTTGGGCACACCGGTACAGACTAGCTCAATGTAAGATCCAAAGCCTACAGAGAAGTATTCTCTTAAGGCTATCCGGAGCCTATAGAACAGTTGCGATAAATGCATTGTGTGTGGCCCTAGGTATCTGGCCACTAGATCTAGAAATAAGGAAGAGAGCGGCTATGTACTGGCCATGGAAAAGGGAGTTAGACAAGGTTGCTAAATTGACAAGGGAAGGAGTAATAAATGGTATCCAGGTGAGGGAAGCATTGCTGGACACGTGACCGACAGAATGGAACCAAAGCACAACTGGAAGGAGAACTTACCAACTCTTTCCCGATGTTAGAGATTGCCTAAAACTAAAATTTTTACATCCTTCCCCTGGGCTAGTTCACTTTATCACTGGCCATGGGCCATACAAGGCTGTTCTCTACTTAAGATGCTTGACAGAAAACAGGCTATGCAAATGCGGAGGGGAGGCTACCCCCCAACACGTTGTACTGAGATGTAAACTAACAGTAAATGAGAGGGAAACAATGCCAGTTCCATTACAGGCCAGCACAATTCATCGCATATTGCGTGACGTGGATAGGTGGGGTTTCCTAGATACAATCGCAAACAACATGTCAAAGGGAGAAAAGGACAGATATATAGCAGACAAGACGAACAAACGGAAGACAGACAAGGTAATAAAACCAGTGACTACAGTGATACTACAGAAGGTGACGACTCGACATCAGAGACAGAATCAAAAGACATATTATGAAACTGGAACCAAGACTTAGATGAGACAAATCATAGATCTTACCGGCTGGCAGAGTGGAATGGGACAAGGAACTCCAGGTCATCCGGAGCCCAGCTGAGGAAGGCTCCCTTAGGATGCCAGTAGTAGAAGCTGCTGAGGGACCTGAGGCAGCCGAGTTACCAGCTGGGAATTAGAGTAATCGAATAACATCAAGAGACGGAGGAAGAAAACCCTCAACTCGCATGGTCTGGCCCACTTAGCAACAAGTGAGGTGCTGAGCTGGGGCGAAGTGACTTCCGGTCCATCAAGGTTTCTTCAGTGAATTTTATCAGTAGATGAAGAAACAAGGAAGTATATTAAGATGTTCTGCGGCCACCGAGTTGCAAGAAATGTATTAGATTAAGTTTGTTTTAGTTTATATTTTCTATGTTGTTTCATGTTTAGTGTTAGGTCCAAGGTAGTAGTCTTATCTGGAGGTAGGTGGAACAAAATTTCTGGTAGGGCACCTCCCCAGGTAGTAAATAAGGGTATGCTCACCCCCGCTGGGGCTCGCACCAATCCAGGGACTATTAGATCCTGAAACGGTGGGACACCCAGCGGGGCAGGGTCTCTGGACGAACCACCTTGTAGGATAAAATTAGATGGGGAAATAGGGACACTTAGATTAGGAGCTATATCAACAACAAATTAGTAATATAATTGTAAATTGGATAAACCAGTAATTAGCGGAGATAAAGAAACAATGTAACATAAGTCCTGAGTTACAATCTAGACCTCAGGATAGAAAGTAATGATAAATAAATAAATATCCTCAGATGGTAGGATGATACATGAGAACGATGATGGTGGAAAGCAGAGGGGACCTACAGTTTAACGTGGGTTCTGAACCACGGTGGGGGACTAGAATTACACACATTCATAAAGCGTGAAAACGCACACTTTGCCAGAGGTGAAGGAAGGGTTTGGTAATCAGATAAATCTGTGCCGAGACCAGGATTAGAGCCCCGAACCCGTAACCCAGATGTCCAACACCTTACGCCTAAGCCGCTAGGTCCCCCTGAAATTTTATAATAATTACTTCGATTGCAGAAAAATTAGGTGTAAGACATAAGTAAATTAAAGACAGTAGTGAAATTTTATAATTGATATACTTATTTTTTGACAAGTAAATTTTGTTTTAGATGGTTTCTTATCAACAACATTGCTAAAAAAAGCTCTTACATAAGATGGATTCTGATATACGCTCCACTCTGACCTTGTGAGAAAACATAAGAAAATACTGACCTCCCCTCAAAACCCTTATATATTTTAAGGACGGCCACTTTTTGGTTTTGAGGCCACTAAATAAATATTAAATATGAATATTTAGCAATATAATTATTGATTACTGACATTATAAGGTATGTGGTACAAAGTGTCAGTAAATTAGTGGTATGTAAGTTACCTATATAGTATTAATTACAGTTTTAAAACTAACACGCATGAGAACATAGTTTTATTTACATATTTTTGCAGGTACTCTATAAAAGGCTATAAGGGCTAACTCTGGAAATGTGTTACTTTTTAATTAAGTATGTTGTTTATTTTTTGGTGAGCACAAGAATCGAAACCGTGACCTTTGGCTTAGTGCACTAATTATCATTAATTCCCCAAGCTTCGCCTCTCATAATACTATATGGCATTGTTTTCTTCCATCTAAAGTGTGTTTAATTAATCCTGCTCAAAGCAAAAGGTAAAGTAATGTGTATGGTTAAACTTGTCTTATAATCAGTGTAGAATATAAAATTTAGTTAAAACCCACTTTAGTGGCCACATGATCTAAGGTATCACACTCGCAATAAGCTAGACTGCCAAAGATGAGGAGTTCAGAGTTCTATCCCAGTCGGGTGTATTGAAGGTTTTTCCTAAATGATTTTCAACTCTCCTGCCACGCAAATTCTAGTGCACTTCCTCTCAATTAAACCTTCCTAATCCTAAACCATTAATATAATTAATACATAGGCGTATAATCTGAACGGGTATTAGGACGCAGTGGTAAAAAAAAAACTCCTTAATCCTCACCGAGTACCTACCCACATGCATTTTTGTACAAAGTTAAAACCATTTTTGACTTAGTTTTAACAAACCTTATTCAAAAGGAGGTGTTGCAAAAGGATGATATTAAACAAATTTTAATAAGCTATTATTTAATTTATAATTAATTTAAAATATACCAATTTATTTTCTACTTCTTGTCTTGAATACCTAAACGCTAGTTATGTCTACACATATTATGATGGAATAATAACAAAACTTGCATCTATAAATTATATAATGACAGTTAATATATATAGTTTCAATCGGTTATATAATTGCTATTTAAAATGTTTAGTTTTGAAAACAAACGAGGTAAAATAATACGTTCTATATTCCAACATAAAATTGACATGGCTAGCTGACCCTTGACAGTCATGTTGACAGTTACAAGTTTTCCACAATCGCATAATGTTTATTCTTGCGAAAAACATACTAGGCGCAGGTTCACAACATAATTAATTTGTAACCATGTGATATTCCTAGTTAACACTAGAATTTGGTTGGGAAATATAAAAATAATAATAAAGAAAATAGAGAATGGAGAGCTATTCAGACTCAGAGGGTGTGCCACCTGTTTAAAAGTACTTATATAATAGATATATAGAATTGGATTTATATAACACGTATAAAAACTATTCCAGTAATAGTTAAAAACTTTCTCAAAATAATGTGGATAGACCATAGTATTATAATCCATAATGGCTGAGTTGCACGGGTTTTATACATCTTCTAAACATATTCATTTATATACCTTGATAGTGAAGCTTAGATTAAGACAAATTTTCTTTATAGGTAGCGCCGTCATTCTGTTGTTTTTTTTTGCATGCAATGGAGAACCTTCTTAATTAAGTCTTTGTTGCTTTTTGACAAGTCTAGCTTCCGCCAATACACGTCATATGTTATACCATGGTGTCTAAAGAAGCAAAGGATAACCAGGTATTCATCGAAAAAGCTGATTTTCTTGATATTTTCTTATCTAAATATTCTAGCAATTTACATATGCTTTCATGTGACATAGTTTTACCTTACATTATATAAATATATTTTAACCAGTCGATAAATGTTAGCCCCCGTTAAGTTTGGGTGCACGTTTATAGCCGGCATTAAAATGTAAATGCTTCTTTCCGTAATTGCTAATGAGCTTGTTAAATATTTTACGTTTATTTTAAAGGTTTCCATCTTAATCATATTTCCATAGGCAGTGTACAAGCATTGATTGTTTTAAGGTTTATAAACTGGAACCAACTTTTATATTGTTCTATTACAGGACAAACCTGTTAAAATTAATAAGTGGGATGGATCAGCAATCAAAAATGCTCTGGATGATGCAGTGAAAGAGGTAAAATATTTCAAAACACAGGTAAAAATAATTAATAAGTTTTGCTGTCCCCAAACATATGTTGGGCCTATTCTTCTATGGTTGGTGAGTATAGTATTTAAATATGGTTGGCTGCATAAAATTACAATTATGAGCAAGCTCATTAACATGCCTTTCACTTAGAAAGTTACTGGGTTTTCCTTAACTTCAAAGGGGCTCGCCATAAACTATGTAGGTACACAACATACTGATGGGGGTATATAATGTTAGATGTCACATTACAACTGAGAGTATTGGTCACTGTTCTGTGTTAATAAACCTGATTGCATGTTTAAATAAACAACAATTAGAAGTATTCACAAAATTGTGACATGGGGGTTAAAAAAAATAGTGTGACTAGTTTATGGACAGCCCCTAACAATAACAGTGTTATTACATTGAAATTTATATCTAAACACAAATAAATGGTTAAAAACATTTTGTGGATATTGTGAATGATTACTGTAACACTAAAGAAAATATATTGTCAGGAATATTAATAAATAACTGTAGACCATTGGTCACTGTCG
>CABEEJ010000386.1:151087-196982 GCA_901482245.1 Timema douglasi | reverse complement strand
GGGGGGGGGGGGGGGGGGGACTGGCAGTTTCCAAGGGGCTCGGAACCACAAATATGTCGACTCAACATTCATAAATACCACTGAAGCCATGTTTTAGTATAAGCTCAAATGGTTCCGAGAGAGAGCGCCGCTAATTTCACTTTTATAGACAGGAACTTATTTTTATTTATTCAGGTAGGCAGGCTCCTTATTTGTCTTCACGAAGTTGAATTTGACCCCATTCAGGATCCACTGCTTCACAGAAAAATATAAAGTGCTGGGGATCACAACCTGAATCTGGATCTCTAGACAGGGACTCTGACCACTGGACCATAATCAATATTAAATTTAATTCCAAGGCCATCTCAACTGGGCCTACATTATTACGTCATTATTCAGTCGACAAACCGTTCTACAGACATGAGCAAAAATATGTATAAATTGTTACACAGGTGGGATTTTATTTTTAAAAGATTTAAGCAAATACATTTACATTTGGCTAAAGAAATAGTTTATAGATGACACTAAGAAACAACAAATAGGACGGTTTTACATTTAATGATATTGTATATATTCACAAATGATGTAGTCTGAGCACCCTCAGTCTTAATCATTAGAGCTTTTGATTAGAATTGAATAAAAACAACCCGCTTCAGTGGCTGCATGGTCTAACACATTACTCTCCTGTTGGACTAGACTGCCGAAGATGAAGAGGTCGGGGTTCAATCCCAGTTGAGTACACTGAGGGTGGTTTTCCACTCTCCCTTCACAGAAATGCTAATCGTGCGCTTCATCTAAATTAAGCCTTCCTAATCCCTAAACCATTAATAACATATTTATTACATAGGTGTATAACATGAACAAGTAGTAAGACACGGTGCTAAAATATAATAATTTATAATTGAATGCCTAGCTTTATTTCGGTTTGAAGAAGTTGCTGCAGTCCAAATCAAACCGGCCCACTGGGAGATATATCAGCGAATTAGTCCACCCCGAATCACTGTTAAATGAAGTTAAAATGTAAATATCACAAAGCTGTAGGAGCTTACTTTCACCAACACCGACATGAATTAACTTAATAGCTCTACATTTTATTTTGATCACTGTTTCACATTATTTGTTTGGGTTGTGTGCACAGTGTATACTACAGTCACCTCTCAATAACTCATAATAAGGGGGGGTGGGGGGGAAGAAGGGTCTGTTCAAGTTGCTAAAAGTTTGTCTTATAGAGGGAAAATAAAGTTGTGCCGAGGAATGAGAACTGATACTTTATCTAAAGTAATATTTTACTTAAATGGGACGAGGTAAACAATATTTTATTTTTATTATTTAGCGCCGCCTCTTACTACCCATTCGGGTTATACACTTTAAGTACTAATTACGCTAATGGATTAGGAATTGGAAAGGTTGAATTAGAGGAAGTGAACCCACATTTGCGTGGAGGGAGAGTGGAAAACCATTTAGGAAAAACCACTCCCAGTTCACCCGACCGAGATTCGAACCTCAATCTCCTCGTCCTCAGCAGTCGAACTCAACACGGCTAGAGCGTTAGCCAACTACGCCACCGAGGCGGGTGGTAAATAATACCTAAAAGAGAAGACACATACATAAATGACACAGTTGGGTACTGGAATGGGAAAGGTTGAGATTAAAGTAGGCCTATATCACTTACAAACTATATCCTACTGTACTGTATGTGTGGGGCGAGATTGGAGGGATGGTAGTGCTGTGCTGCAAGATTTTCGCCAGCCCCCTGCATTACACTACTTCTATAACATTTTCAACCTGCCAACATGCAGCTGGTGTGTTACTAAATAAGACATCACTTTTACTTTCAGAAAATTTTGTAAGGATTTAAGTCTCTAACCCTTTAATATCCTAAAGGATACAGAGGATTATAAGGTGCCCTACCAACTAAAAGGTTATCCAAAGTTGCACAAATCCTTGGAATGTTAGATTAAAGTGCATAGTTTTATCGCTTGCCCTGATATAGGCTACATTGTGTATGGTCATACTGTTTAGTTCTATGGCGAGCCACTTGGGTTGCCTTGTGTGGTGTTGTCAGGTGTTGACAAAGAAGTTCAGCTATTTGGAAAGTTTCGCCTTGATGGACGGACGGCTGGCCATGTGCGGCATTGCAGTTGGCGTGGCCATGTTCGCTCTGCTCTGGGACTTTCTGTATCCGTTCCCTGAATCTAGGTAGCGTTCATTTAACTAAAGTAGACAGGTATTAATTAGATGAGCTACCGGCGATACGCCATGGTTCAAACAGTCAACCTAAATGGAATTAGTGATGTAGAAGTTTTGTATGGTCCAATTTTCATAGGAAGGACTTTCTGACTGTTCGATTAACTTATTTCATTTAATTTATTTGCGTTATTTACCGTGAACTTTATGAACCAACTGATTATATCAGCACATGACTTATTAACTTTCTTAAATCAAGAACAGACACAACATCCAGCCCCCCTGTTGTTAATGCATCACTGTAAAAGGGTAAACTCACATTTCACCAATGATAAATTTTTCGGACAAACCAGGATCAAACCCGGGACTCTTAACTCAATAGACACATGCTACTGATTTAGCTAAGATGTTGGGCCTGACTGTTAGAAAAGTCAAGACTTACTTTCATGTATTCATATGTCATGTCATGTAGCTGTCACTTTTGATAGATATTATCAATACTTAGCTATAAAAAAAGCAATATAGGTGAAATGTTATCACTCTTGACCCCAAAAAAAAGGTTTTTCCTATGAAAATTTGACTATAGCAACTAATAGCTGTTAATAGACCTATTTCAAAGTTAAACTTAGTTTCTTAGATGAAATTAAACACCTCTATGCCATGATAGCTTTCAGTTAAAATGTGAATAATGGAGCCGGATTTTTCTCCGCTAGTTAAGTTTCTCGCTACAATTATCAGTGGTATAGTTAATGTTTGGTAATACCCTATAATCTCATCTCTATAATCCCAGAATTTTTTTTAATATTTAATAGATTTTTCTAGGGGTTTTATGGGCTTAAAAAACTATGTGTATTTAAAAATCATTAAACCTGTGTAAAGCTTTGAAATGTTGAATCCGAATTTAAGCAAAATCTGTATTCTATTCAAAATTCTGACTATTTGAAAGATTTTATTTGGATTTGAAATTCAAATCAAGACGTTAAAACTTTTCAATAATCCGACATTTCATAGAAATTAAAATCAATTTATTTTCAAGTGTCATAATTTAATTCAATTTGAACAGGCAATCTCATTATTCAACTTGAGCATACAAACTTATGACATGTGTATTATTAATAATCTCTTCATTATTTAAACACATTTTCTATGAATATAACTTTTTTTTATCATTCACGTTCAATTCAAGTTAATAAGCAGAGATTATATTTAATCAATATTGCACTAGCAAACCTTTGCATACTTAGGGAGGGTGTTGTCGAAAAGGGGGGAGGGGTAAATTTTCACAAGGTACCCCCACTCAAAGTTGGGAGGAGGGCGGATTACCTTCCAAACTTCCGCTAAAAATTGTTGTAATTTTAATAGGGGTTACACATCTTCATGTCAACAAATATTTGATTAAAATCCTCATTTGGCACTATAGACACATAAAATAGGTTTATAATTTGGTCTGACAAGAATATAGACCTACACTTGTGTATTAAAGAGCTAGATTGATATTTGAAAAAATATAAAATAAAATTGGCTGTGTTAAAAATGTACTGGAACTTGGGATAATTTTATTATTTTTTTCAGGCCTATTTTGATCTTCTGTGTATCCACATATTTTGTAATGATGGGCATTTTGACCCTCTATACTACTTACAAAGAGAAGGGAATCTTTGTGGTGACTGTTCAGAAAGACCCAGCTGGTTTCAATCCAGACAATGTTTGGGAGGCAAGCTCATACTTAAAAAAGTAAGTTTTGGAAAAGACTTCTGGCCTTAGTAGGCCTATATATAAAAATCCATCTTTTGTAAACCAACCCACCCAGAATGTGTAGGGGGGGGGGACCAGTTTTCAAAATATCGAAAGTCAGATCTTCTTGGCTTTAACTTGACATCCACAATAACCTTCACATCTTAAGAACATATCTAATGAAGAAGACAACTTGGTTATATCATTTGTGTCGGATTTGCACTGAAATATTATTTGAAAGTATTCAATACATTTGTGAGTTTATAAGACTCAAATATCGACTTTTAATTAATGACTAGTTTTCTTGTGCAATCGACTGAAAATCCTCGGAAAGGTTTGTTTTATCATGTGTGATGGGTTGCAGACCCTACTCTAGATCAATTAAACTTACAAACTTTGTCCAGGTTTACTCATTTTTTTTCTTTATTTGCTAATAGTATCAAGCAATATGGCCTGATTTCCTGAAAACCATCTGGAAGGCCTTTTTCCCTACTGATCCTATGTTATAAATATGTAATTCTAGAAGCTAAAAAGGTCTTTTCATAAGAAAATTGGGCTATAAATAAGTTCCTGACTTAATTAACTTGACTAAATTCCTACAGACAGCTTATATTATACAGGGGAGTATAAATAATAAAACTTGTTCACTCTCTCAGATATGACGACAAATACAACCTGGTGTTGAGCTGTAAAGATGGTAAGACTGGAACAATAAGGGAAGCGACATTAGTCAAATCTGTTGCCAACTACTTCGACGAGAACGGTCTGTTGATCTATGACCTGCTTGAGCCGGAAGTGACCAAGCTACACAACAGCCTTTTGTCGGAACGGAAGGAGAAGTAGCATTAGGACAGCTCTGCGGGTGTTTTATTTCACGCTCTCATCTAATGGGAGGACAGGGGTGGTACCAGCATCATTTAGTCTGTCGCTAATTAAAATATATTTTCTTGAAGTGTTGGTGAAAGGACAAATATAAACTTTGGAAATTTTCATTCTTGATTCACTAATAGTAGTAACTTAACCCTTTGAGTGCAAAGAGAAATAACAAAAAAATTTGCTAAATATGTAATAGCCTATTAGTCTTTGAACTTCTTGCACTCAAATTTAAAAAAAAAACTAACTAACATGCTTGCCAATCCAATTATATAATCATACATATACTTTTTTAATTTTTAAATATAGTAAAAAAATCACTAGACAAGATATTTAAAAATTTTTATTGTTTTATTTAACATTAATTTTTAAGCTTAGAAAATTTAAATAGCTTGAAATATAATAAATCAGCGAAAAGAACATAAGAAACTGAGTAATAACAAAATTTACAAAAGAACTAACTTTACATTTTACGCTAAGATTGGATTATGCATAGCAGCTGTTTCAGTGACCATCAACTTTAGCAGGGTTATAGTAAAATAAAGTCTAAAATAAATAACTGGCTTAAAATCAGAAGGGAAGGGGGAGAGGACTTCAAACCTGGTACTTCTGTATAAATATAAAGAGGAGGTGGTAGATTATCCTGATATTCAAGATTTATTTCATCCCATTAGGAATCACTCATGTTCACACTCGCCTTATCAATGTCAGCTGCCACTCCTACTTGTTCCGATCTTTCACTTTCACTAGAATATAATTCCTGTTCAGTTTCATTATTTACAAATTCAGAATCACTGCTTTCATAATCACTAACAAATTGATCACTCTCGCTTGAGCTATCAATAATTATTGCAAATATTCTTGTGTCTTGAATCACAGTTTACCTCTTAGCAGCCATGTTTACAAACAAGACAATTTTTTTTCATGTTCGATATATCGAAACTCTAAAGTGCAAAGACAAATAAAAGTAGATTGAACTTACGAGAATGCAGTGAAAATAAAATCTACCCTGTCTGTTGATGTAATACTGAACTAAGAGCTCGAAAACATGGGATCGCTGTGAGCAACGCTGGCAATTTTAGCAGATATTTCGCGAATCGCTCTGAGTGATGTTGGCACTCAAAGGGTTACCATTCACTTATCATTAAAAAAGAGTTCTTATTCAAAAACAAATTATGTTTTATTGACTATAAATTTGACTTTACTGAACATTCATGTATGATAAGTACTTAATCCATTCCAAATTGGAACCGAGTTGTGTCTACAATCAAATTATAAAAATTGCACATCAAGATTAATTTGCTTTGAGATATCTTTTATTTTCTATGTACAATATTTTTTTTATCTATAACAATACAAAAACTGAATTCTGGCTACTCTTTTCTTTGGTCTTTAACATTCGCCATTTTTAACCTAATACAACTGTTAAAATTCATGCTTGGCAATTCACATAATATGTACATCACATATGAGTATGTAAACTGAGAATTTCAGAGGGTGATGTATCATTTTTATTTAAAATAAGTCAATCACAGGACCTTGTAATGCATTTGTTGTGTTGTTTTAGATCAGTTAATTTATTATCACATTTATTTTAAGGAATATGTCTTCCGCGTAGTATATTTATTTGTGTTTAATGCACTGAATTGTTATGTTAGTAATGTGTTTGGTAAACTTGTTAATAATAAACTCACATTTCAAACACTTGAGTCAATTATATTTTAGTAACATATTTTCTTAAATTGTATATTTATTATGTTTATTTACGTTCTGCTATTTTAGTTTTGTACGAAGTTAAAATTTCTCACTTTGTGCCGAGTTTGAATGAAAACATAGTTTAGTTCTTGTTTAAGTAATACCTGTAATATTTGTACTAGGAATATTTACTAGATTTAACATTGTTCTGCAGGCTTTTTTTTTTAAACTCAATTGGAATTATTAAGGGAGACTGTTCACTGTGAAATATCTTAAAATTGAACAAAATTAAACTAAAATCAAAAAATTTTACTCGTTTATGAACAGTCAAAAACTTGACTTGAATGTATGCATAAGCACACCCCAGTTCGCGATTTATCTTAGTACACATATTTTCGCCCCTTAGGATGCATGTTAAGGTTTTAAATTTTAATTTATTAGAGTGAGTGTGCTATAACGGTCACTGTATCGATCAATATGGAAGCCACACCGCGCAGGATTCAATGGGTGTATGGTTCATGTCATGTTGGAATGTCCTGCTGATGGATGACGGGGAGATCAAGGTTCAAATCCTTGTCGGCTCTAGTGAGGCTGATTTTTACTAAATGGTTTCTCACTCTCCTTCAATAAAATTTTGTGGGTATATTTATCTCTTAAATGCTTCCTTCCTCATACCTACCACATTAGAGTAATTATCAAATGTTACCAGCCTTTGGCAGATCAGTTTAGTAAAATACCTCCATCTTACTCCTTTTATTTCTTCCATTCTTCTCTCACTTGAACACTTTCTGTTATTTTCTCCTCCCATCTCTACCGTGGTCTCCTCTGCAGTCTTTCCTACATACTTAATTCTCAACATTTTCTTCTGCATCTTCTATTTTTCCATACACATTACTTGACCATAACATCTCAGCCTTGCTTTCTCTACTATCTCATGTACTCCAACATCCTCATCACATCATCATACCATATCAGCCTTGCTTTCTCTACTGTCTCATGTACCCTTTGTACCCCCTAAACTTTCCTGGATTACTTCATTCCTAATATTGTTTCTCTTTGTGACGGCTAACATGCTCCAAACTAACTTCTGTTCCAGGGCCTCCACTTTCTTAGTAATTTCATTTTGTGTACAACCTGAACAGGTAGTAAGGTGCAGTAATTTAAAAAACAAATTTGGGAGCAGGCAGAGTGTTAGAAATTATTACCTTAACAATCTCAAATGAGACATGTAATACAAAAGAAACACTGAAGCGTATTATTCAGAAATACCAGATTCGGTGGGCAAATAGTCAAGTGTCATATGCACATTGGACCAGATTGCTAACAGTGAGATCAGGGTTTGAATTCTGGTTGAGTGTGTGTATTGATAGTCTTTTCCTTAATTATTTTCTACTCTTTCCACACAAATGTAGATACATTTCCTCTATTCAACCTTCCTTATCCTCATCACAATAGACCAAGCAGTACATGTGTGTATAACTCAAACACAAAAGAAAGACTACTAAATGTTAACATTTTTGTTATGATGGATTATATTTCAAGTGTTAAATTATTGTTCTGGGGTCTAGTTGCTAGGGTTGAACCACCAATCAGCAGTATTAAAAAAAATCATATTTCAAGTCTTTAGGATTCAAGGGCCCATTTGTTTAGTTGAATGAGTTGAAAAATGGTAATGGAAATTGAGTAAAATTCTTTGTTACTAAAATAACAAATGTGGGACTGTAATATTAGCATAATTTCTTGTATCTGTATTTTACTAGGGAAAACATTTATAGTATTTGTCATAGTGATGAATTTATTTTAAAAGCACATATTAGATTCATAAGATATACTAGGTGTGTGCGCTATATTTTAATTATATTTGGCTAAAAATTGAAATTTTATTTAGAAAAAGTTGACCTCAGTCGTCTTGGGGTAAAGTGCTCGCCTGAGGACACAGCTGAGGTCAAATTTTTCTTAGGCAAATAAATCTGCAGCAGAACCTCTTTCGGAGGGAAACAAAGTCATTGATTCCATGTGGATTGTGGCATGTAAAATAACCCTGGAAGATATGTGTAAATACCTTTCCCGACATAATTGGTATGTTTTTTTGTTATTTTTTATAAAAATTCTTATGTGCAGATAGTGCATGTTAAATACTTCTAGTAAATAAAAAACATTAATAAAACATCCTAACTTGTAAAACATTTGCCGGTCTGTACATCACACACTTGAGGGTGCCACCTACACTTGTGTGTTTCTTACAGGAATGACAGTTCTGAGGCTTAAAAACCACTAAAACAATTCTCGATTTCAAAATTTATTGTTGCTAAAAATGAATAGTAGTTTGATTAATATTAGATATATTTATCTTGATCTCAAAATTGATACATTTCACTTAAAACACATTTGAAAAAGAACTAATTTTTCTAAGAAAATTTTAATATCTTTTGCTTCCAATTTTTTGTGGGCCATCATTTAAAATAAATCATTTCCTAAATAATCAATTATATTTGGAAGAAGGTATAGGAACATATAAAAGGGAACGAACACAATATGGCTTTCACAATGAAAAGAACAATACAGTTCACACACTATATTGCTGCTATTGGACAAAGAGGTAATGGTTGCCTCGTAATAAAATTAATCGTTACAACCCAATCCCCCGACCTAGGTTTCATTTTATCAGAACTCGTCAGGGAGGGGAGTGAAACGCAACTTCCTTAAAGAGGAAACAAAACATCTGCATTAAGCCTTGTAGCACTGGTGGGTGTTCCTGGGAGAAAAAAAAAATCTAAAAACATGGTTACAAAATCTTTGAATGATAAATATATTCCTTGTACTAGAGTATAAATAATTTGAGGCAAGGAGTAAAATAAAAGTCTGTGCGTGCAGAGTATATTTCTATTGACAATTGACTTCAATACTCAATGCTACAAAAGTTATTACATCAACCAAGTGACACTTGATCCTTTCAGCTAGCTTTAAAAGTGTTCCCTAGAACAAGTGTGTTCAAAGTTCTCATAAGGCGAGATATCTTGTTATATGCTACTCAGAAACAGGGAGTGCCGAATGTTTGGTGAATCCAGGGGTGGTTGAGAGAATGTGAGTAGAAAGTATATTTTCCACTAGGTGTGTGAAGCTTTGAAATGAAATTTAAGCTCAAATCTGCTTCGCTTGGAATTCGACACTCCCCCTTCCTCCCTCCCCCCCTTTCAATATATTTCACAGGAAGAAGACTTGAAATATCTCACTAAATATGACTTAATGCAACATATCTAAATCATCCACTAAACAGTATATCAACACAGACTATTGATTAGATGATATTTATAATGTAAAAAAACTATGGCATCAACCTGCACATGAGCTACACCAGCCGAGCGTCGATCATGGGTTGGTAAAGATAGTGCCAACATTTGTGGATAGAGGGTGTCATTTGGTCAGCACCTTGAACCCTGGTTGTTAATCTCAGTTTATAAACCTTTACTGCTACTTCTTTATTCAAGTAGCTCATTTGTCTTCGTGGGGCAGAGTTTTACCTCGTACCAAACCTACTGCTTAGCAGAAAAATTCGGAATCTCAGGGTATGGATCACTAGACCACAGAGGGGGTGCAACTCTAATGTAAGCAGAGATAACTAGATATGTCTCCCTATAATATCATTTCTCTCCAACTAGCTGCATTAATGGATAGTAATTAAACTATTATTAAAAGTAGTATAATTATGACTATCACAAAAACTTTATCTTTGCATGTATCAAGCTTTGCATTTAAAAAAGTGATCTTCACACTACCCTATTTACCATCCATTGTAAAATAAATGTATAACTATTTCAAGTAAACTTGCCTATGCAAACATTTTACTTTTATAACCGGGTAACTTTTTTGGAGGGGGGGATGTATTTCATACTTTTACTTTCTTCATGGTATCCTTAATGAAACCTGATTCCTCCACTGGAACCAAGAAACTGGTGCTCAGTCACCAAAATTATGCTATCAACAACTATATTTCCGAGCAAATTGTTGTGAACTACTGATTGCCTTAACGAATAATCTTGGAACAACCTTGTCATAGGAATTATTGATAGTGCACGAGAGTTAAGTTGAGAATGTATGTGGGAAATTTAATTACTGGCTGTTTAATAGCACAAGTTAAATTCTCTGCTACAAGTATTAATTGGCAAATTTCAGTTCATGAGGTTATACATCTCAAATTCATTAACATCCACTCTTAATGTATTTAAAGTAGACTAAAAGAGTTTAAAAGAAACAATTTGTCACAATCAGTATATGATGGTCCCAACTTATTTTGTCGATTTGTTTAGTTTAAGGACGAGCATCCCTTTTTATAAAACACCACAATATTGGGAGCATTATGACTCATTACAATGTTTATATATAACTTGTGCTTTATCTGGTCATATAACTCAACATTTTCACAATCAAAGTTGAAGTCTACTGAATATTGTCTCACAAAAGAATGGTTTTGAACAATTTTACACATTTTGATCTGTTTATTCAAATGTAAATACAATTTTGATTCTCCTAAACCATTAAGTTTGCAAAAGTTAGTTATTTAACATGTTTTAAACGATTATAACATATACTAAAATGGCATCGGTTATAAATATTATTTTGTGATGAATCTTAATTAAGGAAATTGCCTAAAGCTAGATGCAAATGTATAATATATCTCTAAGGAAAACCTTTTTTTTTCACTTTGAGGCAATTGTATTATATTAGTAAGAAAGTACAGGAAAGTTGGATGTAAATATAAATGGAACAAACACAATATGGCATTACCAATGAAAAGACGAACACACTTAACACTTTGTGTGAAACGCACAACATAATTATTTTCTTCAAGAGGTAGCCATTACCTATTTGTCCAGTGGCAGAAGTGTGAGAGCTGTGTTTCTTTCATTTTAGAGCCATATTGTGTTTGTTCCCTTTTGTGTGTTTTATCCACCTTTCCCATACCTTCTTCCAAACATAATATTAAAACCAGATGTATTAAAATATTTAAATACAAAAACATACAACAGAACTTAATACTGTAAGGCAAATCTCAATATTAAAGTCAATCCAATGTAGGAGTGTGGGTAACTGACAGCCGAATATTTTTATTACAGACATTAGTTGGTCAATAAAGTGGAAATTATTATCATCATTTTAATAATACTTTATTAACAATAAGTGTTACCAAATGTTTCTGGTAACTAATACTTCACTAATGATAACTGTATAGTTGGCTTTTTCATAACTAATTGAAATAAAAATATATATTTATAAAACTATCTCCCGGTTGTGGTAACAAAAGATCTTAAAGTATAATATATAATAAATCAAAAAGTATTGTATACAGACTTGTATCTTCTTGTAGAGAAATATAAATACAAGGTTTGTATTATATCCAACCGCCTGCATTTCGTTTGCTCTGCCATATTAATTTTTGAAGAGAGTGCAGCTTTTGGAAGCCCTCATTTGTAAAACATTTTTAAATGAACCACAAACGCCTCTTACAAAAGAAACTCCATTTTCATAAGTTTGTGTGTCAGTATTGTTATACCGATTATATGTTTTCTGTGAAAGTTTTGACTGATAAAAGTGACAAGTTAACACATGTCTTGAAGATCAAATAGTTTGGTGGATGGATACATGAGATTAGATTTGGTAACTTCTGTTAACTGTAACTTACCTTCACTCTCACGCTGGGTAGACTACATTACATACAGATCTGTAAAACACGGCGGTATCTCACACAAATTCTGGGGTCATGTGATGAAGCAAATTTTCTTCAAATAAAACAAGGTAGACAACATTACTGTACAGCAGGACAGTGTTTAAATATGAATTAATGGAAATTTAATATATTTGTGAAAAATAGAAACAAGACATGCATAATTTGTCTGCATACTTTCAAAAGTATAATTTATTTCAAGTTTCAGTATTAAAGTTCCTTAAGAGCTCCCTCTAGGGAAGACCTTAGCTTGCAATAGTTTTTTTTTCTTTTAGGAAGAGAGATAGAACAGAAAATAAATTGCCTTGCTATTTTTAAGCTTCATCATTTAATAATTACCAGTGTTGCCATCAATGGAACAAACTTTATAACAGATCCATTTGCAGCGCACATTGACCTCTGAATGCTTAGCCAAACAGGTGAGGGGGCAGTGTAGCATTTCTCCCGAGTATATCATCAATCAAAGAGACTTATTTTTGTTTTTAGAAGGCACCACTGACACGAGGCAGAAAAACGATTAGACGTGGATTATTATTAAAGATAATGTTCGTTTCCCTTCTATAAACACATAATACATACATTACACCAAGTATAATACCAACATTATAAAGTTACTTTTCTATTATTTTTTTTCTGTTTACGTATAATTTTATAAATATCAACAACTACAGGTACTATGAAATATTACCAATGATGGTCAGTAATGTCTATTCATGTTATTTACACTAGGAATTTGTGTGTGACAATGATTTGGAGAAAAGTAAACACACTTATTATGTGATTCAAATCATTGCCATTATAAAACTGGTTGAGACTTTACATAATCAAGTCAGCTGTGTTAGGGAGTGGAGAGCAAAGGATCTCTCACACCTAGGCGAATTGAAGAGTGGTATTTTGACTCATTTAAGTAAAGATGAACATAAAAATGTAAGGGTTTTAAATATTTACAAGTTTTATATTTTTTCTTAAATGGTTTCCCACTTTCTCTCCACTAAAATACGGGTATACGTCTTCAAAATTCAACCTTTGTCTTTCCTAGCCCACAAGCATAATTAGTACGTGTAAGCATATAACCCAAATTGCAGTGCTAAAACTACATAACATAGTAGATACGGTGTAACTAAATATAAATAAATGCTTGTACTATTGAATATTTTCACATTATCGCACAGCGATAACACACTACACTGATCTGCTAAATGTCCTCAAATTTGTTGAAAACTATACCATTTTCTCTAAGCAACAAATTAAAAAATAATTACTTGATAAAACTTGTATTAGGAACTAAACACTAAAATAACACTAGACAACTAAGAAACAAGTATTAGTTTTCAAATGTATGAAAATTTTAAATGTTTCAAACTAGGAATTTATATTTTATAGATGTGTATAACCCGAAAGGGCAGTAAGACACAGTGCTAAAAAAACTTTTCTTTTTTAATATTAAAAAAAAAATCTGTTTCTACTAATTTTCAAACAAAGTTTAGTTAACTCAAAACTATTCTCTCTGAAACACCCGAATATTTCCGTTGTATTGTTATTAAAATAGATAATTGTAGGATAATCATATTTGAAGTAGGAAGAAAGATTAATATTTTAATTTAGCTCAAAATGAAACATTATTGATTAAAACACAAGTGTGTATTTCAGAAGAAGAAAGATTGTTCATGACCCACACACTGGTAGTTTGGGTTCCATTCTCATTTACCATGGTTTTATTTTGTGTTTATAATCTTACATAATTTCTCATTTCCACAACTAAATATTCAATAAGTAAACATAATGAATTAAAACCTTAAATGGCTGAGGTGTAAAGCATACAGTATGACCAGGCATTGAACCAAGATGACAATAAAGAGGAATAAGGTTTTAATGTCGGTCAATTTTATTTTTTTCTACTATAGGAGCCCTTACGACCATTGAACATAACCTAAGAATAAGTGTAGACATTATTGACCATTACATCCAAACAACAGTTATGTTTTAAGAACAAAAGAAATGTTACACAATCCTTGATTTGTTCACAAATGATGCCAATCATCCTAGAAATCTTAATATAGTCATGGTAATGAGTGGTTTAATAGCACATCCGAAATCCAAAGTAAAAACATTAGAAAATTAATTTTCATATCAACTAAACACACAATAACATTTATATATTGACTACAATGGCATAAATTCATGGCAGACTCTAAAATAAAATATATGTGTTTTCTAGAATAACAGAAAACAAAAATACAACAATATATTATTGGCTCCTATGAACTGACAGGAGATATCAACTTTGATTATCTAAACTTGTGATATAACCATTGCAAATATTTTATTGGTTATTTTGAATGTTTTTTTTAATGAATGACTGAATCACTTATGTACATGTTCTATGCATCAATATAATAACGTATTTATCACATATTTCAATCATTTTATGCATATTTAATCATTTACTTTGCAAAACAATAAGTATGTACAGTATAAGTTTAATTAATGTACAATAGTTTATTTATATAATATTATCTATCAATTGCACTAATTACATGTCTTTGTTTCCAACTTCTATTTTAAGTTATCTTCCAGCTTTAACAACGTTGCCTACTTGGTGAATTTGGAGCCATTTTGTGAAGCTGGCTGTATCTTAACTTAACACACTTAAGGAGTCTAATGACTATCACACTTACAATCCAATTCATAAAATATAAAGAGTGGACATAAAATAAGTAGTTTAACCTGCAAAGTCTCTTGTTTACTGTCTTATAACACTCCCCCTCTTCCACTGATGAGTATAAACACTATCGATTTGTTTTGTAGGTGACTTATTCTTTGTTTCCTATTCTAGGTAGACATATGCTATCACATACTTTTTTTAATCTACATCCTGGCAGGGTGATTTCTACTGGTCATTTTCATGAATAAACAGATAGTAAAAAAAGTTGTAAAAGAGTTAAAAAAAACTACATAGGGATCAAAAAATAATTTTCTGACAATTTTAGACGATTACTAGAATTATTTAAAAATCAAAAGTTTTTATTATAATGGTCTAACTCACCGAATAAAATGTAAATAGATTAACATGAAAAACTTTCTCTTGAATTTCAGTGACTTCACAGATAGGCAACGTTGTTAATTGATATAGGTACTTGTTTGAAGGAATATTTATAAATCTCAAACTAAAATATACCTAAAAAAATCCCACCTAAAATGAAATCCATATTGTAACATTTGTGAACACTGCAAGTATGCAGGGGATAAGATTGAGCGCCTTCTGTTCATCATAATATAATATAAAATGTAACATATTAACCAATTCTAACCATACACCTCTGATACGATCTGATGATAAACCAAGAAATGGCAAGCTTTTTTTTTCTTAAGCTTAATTAAAACAAACCTAACACGTACATTCACCACAAGAAAAATATAGAGCTCTCTCTCGAAAGTGTTGAAAAATCAAAGAGAAGTCACATAGTGTGATGAAATTATCAAGAACTGGGATTGAAAGTTAAAGGAAGGGGAGGGACAGGTTCCCCCACAAAAGGGGGAGAGTTTATCCAGATATTCACAAGTATACACTATACAATAAATCCCCATTTGCATGACTTGCACACTAGAAATTATAGTCATATTTAATCTATACAGCATTTGATAGTTTTTAATATGTTTTTTAAAAAAAGTTTGTTGTTAATAATCATTGAAACCTGTATCGAAGACCCTAAACTTGATACAAAAGAGGATGTAGGCTGCGCGCTGAGTGGATGTAGAGCTGACACAAAAGGGGTACATTTAAGCGTTCGATTCTTTAAGGTCTTGGAGCTGTGCCAGCTGATGGGGCTCCAATTCATCTGGGATACTCCCTCTGCCCCCCTCGACCCTCGTCATCACTGTTTGAATCTGTTCTTCTTCCTGGGGCTCTGCTCCTTTTTTTTGAAGCTCGGGCCCTGCCTTCTTCTCCCGAAGTTCTGGCCCCACTTCCTTCTCCCTGGGCTCCAACCCTAGCCCTGGGTATCCCTCCTGGTCTGGGGGTGGTGGCAAGGGGTGGCTTTGTGAGTTCTCCGCGGTGCTAGGCCCTGTGTATGTGTCTTCCTCACTTCCTGTGCTGCTGCTGATGGGGAAAGGGGCAGAGTCCGTCGGTAGGTCATCCGCCGGGTCGTCAATTTCCTCTGGAAGGGCCGCCGCCTCCTCGTAAGGTGGGGGCTCTTCTGACGTCGTGTCGTCTTGCTCCTGATGCTCTGACTGGGTCTCTCTTCCTCCTTGCTCCTGCTCCTCCTCCGTCGGTGGGGGTGGGAAGGGCTGTTCAGGTTCCTCCACCATTGGCGTCGCCGCCGTTATCACGATCTGAGCCACCCCCAGACCGAAGTCTGGTTCCTGTTGGTCACCACCCTCAGAACTTCCACCAGCTTCTTGGTCGAGATTTATTTGAATGCTTGGGACGTCCTGTTTGAACAGAATGTCTGCTATTACTACATTGAAAAATTTATTGGAATAAAGAACAAAGAGATTTTAACATAGGTATATTTGGGATAAGGAACAAAGATTTTAAAATATATTTGGGGTAAGGTGCAAGGAGGTTTAAAAATATATTTGGGATAAGGGACAAAAAGAGATTTTAACATATGCTTGGGACAATGATCTCTATAATATAACTGAATTGGCATACACATACACATTTCCCAGGACAAAAGCGTGACGCTCAAGTTTATCGTCTGCTACACTGGTGGGGGGACAGATTTAACGGTTTCTTTCAATGTTCTTATGTGAAAACATGTCTCTGATGAATAAAAGTGTTATTGTTTGAAAATAGTGAAGTATTATATCACACTTTCCTTAAGAAACATTTACATAAGGATATACAATTCAGTTTTACAGGTAATACTGTACAAATACGAATACGATCTTTAACATATTTAAAAAATTATGTAATTATCATCATTGTTGTTTACAGTCTGCCAAGACTACATTTATATTTAAAGTTGGTTACTAGCTTTTATATTGGTTCCAGAAACCATTGGCTATTGTATTGAAAGTTCGATAACTATCTATAATGAAATAAGTTAGCTAAAAACTGTATTACATTTGTTTGGATGACATACTTTGTGTAGAAGTCTAACGTTCAAATGATCATTTAGCTTATAGGCTTATAGGAAGTACGGTATCTACTAAACCCTGAATTTAGTAATAATCCCAATCTGTATGGCTTTATTTCATACCAGAATACTATCATATATATTAGGATAAACGTCAATTTAGAACGGAAGTAAAAATTTCCTTCTGGAAGGTCATTTATCCTAACTAAACACAGCTATAGGGTAGGATTCTGATACTAAATAATGTTTTACAAGCGAGCTTCCTTCAAAAATCATTGTATATATTAGGCTACATGTAATGGAATCAATCGCCCCACTTTGGGCGTCGATTGAAACACTACGGATTAATTCCCTGATAGAATAATGCTGTGATGATGTTTAGGTTGTCTATAGCTCCATGATCTAGCGACTATTATCACTACGGAAAAGATACCGTTTAACCTGCTGTCTATAGCTCCGTGGTCGATCACTAATTAGAACGGTATAATTAATAAATGTAAGAAAGAGAACTGTTGATGGCTGTTTATTCACACATGGTTTATTTAAATGACACCTGTTAATTACTTATACATATTCCAATTAAATGTTTTATATCACTGCACACTTGTGATATTAATGTAAGTTATTTTATACTGTGTTAGACTTCTACTGCCAGTGTGTGGCTCTGACTGCGTTGTACGTGGGCGTTTGGATCCTGGATGCCTGGCTGATACGCACAAACGGTATATATATACATGCAAGGGGTATGTTATATATATAACATACCCCTTGCATGTTTCTCCCCTCGCCAACAGTGTAAAATCTAACTAATAGAAAGAGTCCTGGCGACAGGTGTTGTGAAGGCTAGCTTCTTATTAGTATAGGGAATTGGCGTCTTCACCAAATACTGCGGAGTTGTTCTTTTAACAGGAAAGATGGTATAAAAATATATTTTAAAGGTGAAATCCTTTACCCATTATTTCTGAGAAGTGCGTGTTTCTTCCTGGATGAATCTTAAAAAAAAAATCTACATATATTACTTTAAAGAAAAATTACCTTCATCCATGATTTTTTACATAACTTAGATTAATCCAAACCAATAACTTTACATACATCAACTTATTCAAAGAAAAACTAACCATTTTCGAACTTTTATATGCTTTCCAAAGCTTTTACCAACATATTTATTTCATTTAACTAATCACACATTGATGTATCTCATATATTCAATCAAATCAATGAACGATGTCAAAATGTCACATTACCTTTATGGGTGTAGGATAAAAAGAGATACCCGAAAGTTTCTTTCTCTCTTATACGATGGTATGCAGACGACAGCTTGAAAATTTCAACCACTGATGTCCATCCAGTTATATTATAGAGATCAATGGCTTGGGATAAGGAACAAAGAGATTTAAACATATATTTGGGATTAGTCCTAAATAGATTTTAAATTGTAATTGGCATAAGGAACTAAGAGATTTAAAAATATATTTGGGATAAGGAACAAAGAGATTTTAAAGTGTTTTTGGGTTAAGAAACAAAGAGATTTAAAAATACAATTGAGTTAAGCATTAAAGAGATTTAACAAAATGCATTAGAATTAAAATCCAAACTAATTAATCACATGTATTTGGATGGAACACGAAATTTGTACAAACATAAATTACATTTTATATGGATGAAAATATTAGAATAAACAAGTATTTCGACATAAATTTAGAAGTTCAATCTTAGCTCAGCTCTTTTCATTTCTCTCATATCATCCCTTGTACTTGACAGTCTAGAAACACTTCAAAATCAATTTCCTCCCTACTTCTATATATTTTGAACCTGGGCATTATCCCACATTTCCATACATTAAGTTGTCTCAATGTATATTCACATTACTTAACATTTATTATAGCTTTAATTCAACATTAATTAAAATAGTCGTTAATCGGATGAGATGCACTTACTTCTTCACCGTCTTCATCTATACAGATAGTGGGGGCTTCCACAACTGAGCAGCGTGAAATCACGTCAATGAGTTACCCAACACAAGCAGAACCAGACAATAATATTATTGACCATTTAACATTGAAAATGAGCTTTCTTCGGCAGAGAACATCTAAACCACATTTAACTAATATGGCAAAAAGCAGTGAGGGCAACGATTAAGCGTGGAATAGCACTACATCTAAATATGAAACTCGCAACAATGGACATATTTATATTTTAAATTTAAGATTAAATGGAATGAATTGAAACTATAGGTTTTATTACTGTAGCCAAAATATTATGCATCACAAAATACATCAAAACTAAAAATAGAAGCTGTTATTAAAAAATGTTTATATCTGAGGTATTTACTAAAGTTATATTGCGAGCTCTTTCAAAACAAAGAAAATAATTTTTGAAGTTATTTTAGACACCTCATTTTATTGTTTTGTTGAATAAAATAGTTTCACATCAGGAGTTTCAAATTAAATATTGGTAAGAAAAGCGTTGGAGTTTTTTAAAATCTAAAATCTACAAGCCTTGAAAAACCATAAATAAAAAATTATCTATAACTCTCTATATACTAAAATTGAAAACAAATGATGAGAGAAAGTGTAGGTTAAAAATGACGTCTATAAAATAATTTTGTCAAACTACAGCGGGAAGATTTATTTTGTTGTCATTAAAAATACTATAACTACACAGTAATATGATATAAAATACTATCCGTAAAGTGCAGATTATTAATTTTAAAATGTAAAATATCTCATATCTGTTTAAAAATGTAGCATCTTAAGATTATAATATACAAGTATAATATTGCAATTATTTTACTATTAATTTTATTTCCCTTAAGTCTTACTACCCATCCTGATCATACTCATTTTAATTATATTAATCGGGGATGGGATGAGGAAAGTTTGATAGCTAAGAGAAAATTTTGCTGCATTTTCGTGGATCGATAGTGAGAAACCGTTTAGGAAAAACCACTCGGTACACCCGACTAAGATTTGAACCCTTACATCCTCGTCACTAGCAAACCCAGACTTAGGATAAGCCTTGTATTTAGTCCATATATATATATACACCATTGTTTTTATTATGTAAAACTATATATTTTATGAAGTCATATTTTGGGCCACAGATTATATTTGAATAAAAGAAGATAGATCTCTAAATTTTGTGGAAAAAATAAAAGAGTCACTTTAAACTTAACTTGTCTTTGTTTCTGATTTTAAAAAAATTGCATCATAAAAATCTAGTAAGTGTTAATCTAAGTTCCTGTATCTACTATTAATATCTAAAAACAATAGTTCGTTCACTGATCGTACCCCGCGCGACGCGTGTACCTGTAATTGTAGGCACGTCGTCCTCTCCAAACTGTGCGTCATAGTGGCGGTAGTGTCCACGGCTAAGTTCCATTGAGAAGCCAGCCTGCTCCGTGGAGGTGGGAGACGAGGACTTCTCGACCGCTGCAAATAGCACATGAGCGCACAACACATACACACAGCGCCTCTACGCTACACTACAAGCTGAGCGGGCATGCAAGCTACACAGAACACATATACAACAATATCTCTCACATGTTGGAACATTCGTGACAGAACCACCGAGGTAGGTTAAACTAGTTGCTAGTGTTATATAGGTATAGCAGTAGATGGCAGTTTAATAGGGAAAAGTAGTTTAGCAAACTAACCTCTTTAATATAAATAAAATCATTTCACGTAGAGGAAAAGCTCATTTTATTAAAAAAAATTAAACGAATTACTGCCCCATTAAAGAGTCAGTATCAAGAAATCAACAATAATTTTAACGTAGGTCGTAGGTAGATTATACATTTTTAAAAACTATATTTTGTTTGACATGAAGATATATATAGTGACTTAAATGCTTTAATATATCGGAGAAGGGCACACCACTCACTTGGAGAGAGAATCCGAACCCAAATTATACAACATAATATCTCCCAGAATCCTGAACTAGAGTTGTTCGTGTTGCCGTACATCAAACAAACTAACGATAGTAATGGATGCCTCAAGAATAGTGACATCACAAACCACGAGTTTTCTCACTGTGATGTCGTTCTACATGGATGGTGTGCGATCTTCTCCTTTTGTTATTGTCAGGTTGGTTGACTCGGGGCAGTGACATACTTGACACATGGTTTATTGGGAGTTTGACTAGATATTTTAATATAATAACAAACAATGACAATGATGTGCTGTATACACAAAGAAAGTATAGACTGCGGTGATAACTTACGTGTTGTCTTGTCACTGTCAGGGTGTTCTCCCATGGGTGTGGCTTGCGTGATGATGACTTGTTGAGGCGCCAGCATAAACGAAGGGATATCAGGAGGTGTGAACACGGGAGGCGCCGAACTAGGAGCGTCGTCATCATCCTGCACGTAACAAGAAACGTCCTCTTGGTATTTGGATGGAAGCAATATTATATAACACTAAACATCTACATATATCTAAACAATACACTATATATCTACGATAATAATCAGATAAATTATCTTTTTGTAAGCTTTGCTAAACACTAGCATAAAAACCACATAATACATAATCTAACGGCAGCTCTTACCAAACTAATTGAGGAAATAGACAGTTTTGTTTTTATTTAATATTTCATTTTTAAATACTGTTTCAACCAAACTAATAAATTTGGAAGAAAATAAAATGTCATATTGGTTTTTTATAAAAGTAAATCGTCCACTGGTAGCTTTTAGAATTACTTTATAAAAATTTGTTGGGGTCAATCGTAGAATAGGTACCAATATTATTGAACGGACGAATGAGTGAAGGACACCTCTCTATTTGTTGTCAATAGGGTTTTTGGAGAATACCCAGGTATCTCAATCTAATAAGTAAAGGTTAACTTACATGGATTTGAATTACGCGATTTTGGTACTTCTATGACTAGCAACGCCATTTATCAAGTGCAACTTTAAGCATAATAGATGGCGTTCCTAGTAAGTTCGTGGCATCGCCAATTTTTTTTTTTTTCTAATGCTATAAACGTTCGTTTTCTCAAAATTTTATTTTGATAAGTAGAACTTCATTAGCTTTAGTATACTTTAAAATTAATATTAGTTATGTTTAAAAACCATTGTATTTAAGCATCATTCGACTTATGTGGAAACCTTCTAAATGAATTAATCATCTTAGTTCAGAACCTAATTTATATTATAAATAATTTTTTGGCTACCATGGACAAAGGACACTCAACAACTCTAAGGTTTCGTCCAAACGGCCACCAAGAAGTGTACGAGTCCTACCTGGGGCGTGATGGGCTCGCCATCCGCGTGACACTCCTCGACGACTAGGGACGGAAACAGCCCTGTACGCCCATCCAGCTCACCCTCCCACCAACCGTCATCGACGTCATCGTGTACCACTTTCCTTAAAACCCTGATCACCTGTCCCTCGGTGAACATCAGTTCTTCCAGACACGTCGCCTCGTAGTCGTAGAGCGCCACACAGTAGCTCGCACCGTTATCTGGAAAACGCACAGGCTCCCTGGCAGTATCAGGATACCACAGGTAGCTGTGATGCATGCGTATGCACATGTTCACTTCATTTAAAATATAGTACTGTTCAAGTATGCCACGATTAGCCTTTAGGATTACGGTACCTCGCTTGGTTTAAATTTATAGAATTTACTGGTCATTTCATTTGAACCAAACAGAGGCAATATTTCTGGTGATTGGTTGATATTATCTCATTAATAAATGAATAGATAGTCTGGTTTATTATTTGGAATTGTCCATTTTGAAGCATTCAAGTTAGAGTTCCAAAAAATGTTTTTGTGTGTTCGTCACAGCTTTTAATAACGGGGTCCAACTCCTACTAAGTTAATAAACATCTTCCCTGTTAATATTTAGAGGGTGTTTAATGATGTTGAAGGCCTCTCTAATAAATCGGTTCTTGTGGTTCGGGTGTAATGACCAGCGACGTCTATAAAATGACCTCAAATTCTTGTCTATATTAAATGTTCAATCACACATTCCAGCTAATGGTTGTTTTAACCACAGCCGAAACGTTAGGAGTTATTATCTCGACGTGGCTTAGGTCCGTAAACATTCATTTTATTGGTGCAGCTTATTAGATAGGCCCATGGTGTAATCTGTAAAGGAAATATTTATAGCTTTCAGGGTAAACAAAGTGTGCACGTGTATTGTTAGTGGGGCTAGATACAAAATTCAACTGCACAGGCCGCGGGGAAACAAGAGGAGTTGGGATGGGGGTGAATAATAAAACATAGAAGATCCTTAATTTATTTTTGGATGAGTACATGCTCCGCTACCACATAACATAGAAACAATATCTTCTACTCACACCCTTCACCTCTTCCATACTGTCTCCATCCTGAACAAACTAAACCACCATGAAATTTTTTTTAGGACAGAGAATAAACTACGAGCTCAGTTGATACTCCAACATACTCGTATATTATTCTGCAATTGTTTGAATTATGCACGCATGCTATTTTGGCCCTCCAACAGTAATTAAAATCCCGATCCTGATCTAGCATAATGTGATACTTTCCTAACACGATTATGTGGTTTGTGTGTGTATGAGGCTGAAGTTGATCAAACCCAGTTGAGGATATCATATAGTACCTACCTCCCGGGTGATGCTGAGGTGATGGTTCATCGCTGGGCATGGCACCTCACCTCCACCTCGGTGATGGCCTCATCAGTCTCGTCCACGGTGTAATCGACGGAGGAGAAGGATATCTGTGAGACCAGCTGGAAGGAGGAGCCGCTTTGTTGGGTCCCCGACTCCTGATCCACGTCCAGATAGTTGTGCGGGACGTACCCCTCCTCACCCCTGTAGTTGCGGGCCCTCAACCACCCATCGCCGTCTCCTTCCCCGATCACCTCCAGTTGTTCGTTTTCCACGATGCTCAGCTCATCCGGGTTCTGAGACTGTAGCATACACCTTTAAGCTAGTCAAATTCTTTCCAGCGTCAACTGTTCAGGCTTTCCTAAACTTGGCCACAGCTAATGAGGGAACTGTAGGTTTAGAAACTTTATTTTTACTCTGCCTTCTTACAAATACAACACATCTTGACACACTGAGTAAGCAATGTTATTTCGTCATTGTTTAATCTACAACCACTTTCCCCCAATGCTCTACCCCTCCTGTTTGAGCAGTCATTAGTGTAACTATTTGACAGCAATTTGTGTGTTTTTGTTAATCAACGCGTTTCACTACATTACCTAGCACGCCCTCTCGTCACAATTTGACCTTTGACCCCGACGTGAAGAAAGTGTGTATTGTGATGATTACGTAATACTGTTGAGGAGATGTGTGACGTCAACTGTGATTTGCTGAAATTCCTGTCCTGTGATTGGCTGTTGGCTTTCACCGTCCCCTACCCTGGCCCCCTCAATTCCCATGGATTTTTTATGTGTGCACGTTGGTTTTTTATGTGTGCTCGTTGGTTTTTATATTTAGGTAGTATTGGGACGGGTGTTAGAGTTTATTTTATTTATGTTTTTTTTTATTTATTTGTGTGGGAGTTTATTTTATTTATCGTTGTGCAGTACACGTCGTCGGGCGCTCTTCCCACGGCGTGTCAGCATCGCTAGTGAGGACGCAGCACGAACCTTTCGCGGCTGCAGCATAGCGTAGAGTGAACATCGACTCCCTCTCACAAGACTCTGCTGGCCTTCCTTTCACTTCAACCCCCTCACTTCGTCATACCCCTCTTCTTGAGTTCAGTGTGGGTCAGGTCCCTCGTGGTGGGAATTTTTATGTCGCAACAACTTTTAGAGGGATTTGTTATATATGTTCAAAGAGGGTGCCAACGACCCTGTTGAAGAGTCATGAACTCACCACACCCAAGTCCTTTGAAACAATGGGTCCTAGCCCTCTGATGGCCCCTGTCTTTCTAAGGTTCCTTCAGGGGCCAATTTTTCAGAAACAATCCTTATTAAAGTATCTTGTTGTGTTTCAGTGCTTGACATATACGGATTAAAACCCTTGATATCTTTGCCCGGATGAAAGACAGAATAATAAAATTAGTGGTTGCACCAACATTTGTGAGGGGGTGAAAATATGTCTACCTACCAGGATGTAAATTAAAACATATAGGTAGTTTCAAATAGCCAAAGCTATTATTTAGTGATGATTACTCAATCTAGATATAATTGACACTGGGACACAGGATTTGAACCCGGGAACTTTGGCTCAACAAACAAATTATCATACGTGGTATAGGGTTCTCTCCCTTTTAATAACCGGCTAAATCAACAATATAATTAATATGTCGGTGTACTTAAACACTTTGCAATACCGTTATTTGCACTGTGTTGAAATGTGAAAAGATGTCTTCCTGCCAAGATGTAAATTAAAACATAGGTAGTTTGAGAATCAATTAGTCAGAGCTATTGTTTATGTTTTAGTGACGATTACAACATCTAGTTATCATTGACACATGTACACGGGACTTGGACCCGGGACCTTTGGCTCAACATCAAATAATTATCATGCGCAATATAGGGTTTGTATTTATAAAATTAATTAGCGTTTGTCGACCTTGTAGGGATTTGAACCCTCCTACCTTCTTACGTCACAGGGCAAGATGTGTAAACGCAATTGTGTGAGTGGAAAAAAATAAACACGAACGCAGCGGGTGGATAACGGTCCCTCATGGCATATCAGATCCCCCTAAACAGCAACGGAGTGACACGTCCGTGCTCACTGGGAGCGCTAGCACGAATGTCAAATAAGTGTAAATGCCTGCTCCTTTATACGGATTGAGCAACCACCGATGCGGAAACAATATTATTGACCAATAAGATGCCACCACCTTCACGTGGGGCACACCCCATTGAAGCGACTATAAATAGACCTTGAAATCATTACATTCAGTCATTATAATTAATAATTGTGAGTGATAAACATCGAAAAGAGTTTTGACTCGGTGGGAAATTGGATAGATTCAGGTATGTTTTAAAAGCTTTTTGTATATTTTAATGGTAAATATTTTGTGTACAGAGGTATTTTCTCTTTTGATAGACGGTCAAGAAGATGTACCCCTGACGCCTGCAGTGATGGCAACGCCCAATAGCCCGGGCCCTTTAGCTCTTGTTAGCGAGGATGGAATTTAATTAGCGGATGGTGACTGGTCCATGAGTAACTAGCGTCCTGCTATAGATTTAGAGAATTGGCATTGGTTTTTTCCCTATGATAGTAATTAATATGTATTTATTTAATTTCAGAATACTGGGATCCATATGGGCTGGACGCCGGCCTGAGGGAACTCTATGCGCCCACAGTGGATTTAGCGTCGTGTGTCCGGGCGTCGCACCTTGAGAGCAGCGAGGTGAGATGGGCCCTGTACCGACGAACTTCCTAGAAGCGGTCGGTGCTCTGCCCGGCACCACTGCCCTCACGCCGCCGGCAAGCTTCAGCCCACAGGACAATACCGCAGCTGGCGGTGAAACTATCAATGGTTTGCCTGATGTTTAGAGTGAATTGGACGCGATAGACCACCTGATAAGTATTATTATTATTATTATTATTATTATTATTATTATTATTATTAGCAGCACCGCGTATTACTACCCATTCGGGTTATACGCAAACCTGATAAGTAAATTTCCCATTCTTTAATTACTAAAAAGCATATTTGAGTACCGTCTATAAGTAACTTAGTTTAGTTTAGTTTATTTTATTTTAGTTTATTTAGACATAGTTAAAAATAAAAACATTTAGTACTACAATCAGTCAAATACAATTTAGTTAAACAACAAAACAGTTCTTAAAATAATAATCTTAACAAATATATTCATATAAGTGAAAAGGGACAACCTGGACATTATCCTAGACCTAACCCCAGTACCTATTTAAAAACTGGGGCGTGCTACCATTCTTATCTCTATTCTCCTATCTTCACAATTCCTTTTTTTTTTATTAACTACATCAATTTAGCGCCTAAACCTAATGTCCATATATCCCCGTCTACTTTTTTTTCTTCAGCTATTTAGTTCACCCCAAGTATACTACGCCCCCGGTGCCCCACCCCGCTGGATATCCCACCGCTACCGGATCCGGTGGTCCCGGGTCTGCAAGAACCCCAACGGGGTTGGACATCCTCTTATACACCGCCTGGGGAGGCGCCCTATCGAAGATCTCGCTCCACCTACCTTCCCCACAAATCCAACGCCATGGACCTAAACCTAACTTATATACTAATTATTAGAAAATAGTACATTTAATACAAAAAAAAAAAGCTTAACCTAACTTATCCTATTCACTTCCTCGAGGCTGCGGTCTTTTCCTGGTCCTCTCATACAGACGACTGTTGCCAGCCGACGGAGAGGGTCCCCGACGGTCCGGAAGCCCGTTCGCTCGACCCTACAAGTGTGGGGATCCACTGAGCAGAGTGGTGAATTCCACCGTCAACTCATTCTTCCATCTTGGCTCTACCCAACTGGAACTGCGGCTCCCCACGGCTCATCGGAGGTTCCCACCTCCGGAATCCAGTGGATGCCGCACTCAGCTGGGCTCCGGATATCCAGGAGTCTCATCTCGGTCGACCCTACAGCCTACCGTCTCACTCCATATATTCTGCCAATACATTTCCGCTACCAGTTATGGTCTCCAAATCCTCCATGTCTGTCCCGTCACCACTACTGGTACTAGCCTCATCGCTACTACTGGTCATCCCTACCAGTTCCCTAATTGTTAAGTCTAGATTTACGTCCTGTCTCCTGTCACGACGTCTCCTCTTTATGTCTTTCGCGTACCTCTCCCTCTCCCTACGTGACGCGTCATCCGCAATTCTGTCGAGAAGTCCCCACCTGTTCACATGCCGCACTACATGGTGCACAGTACTAGCCTGCAGAGGCACCTGCAGATCAGCCCTTGATTCTAGGGTTTGGGGGCATTCTAATACGACGTGCTCAGGCGTGGCCCTCTCTCCACAATCACATTTGTCACTACCATTCATTCCCCTACTAAAAAGTGTCGCTCTGTACGGCCCATGGCCAGTTATGTAATGGACTCATTCCCATTGATAGCTCCAAATACTCCATCCTCATCCGTTCTCTTACATCAGGAAAGATCCGGTAGGTCCTCCTGCTCGTGTCACTCGCGTCCCAGTCGCTTTGTCACTCATCCAGGAGAGCCTCCTGGACCGGTCCCTTAGTACTCACCCCCACTCTGGTCAGTTCTCCCACCTTAACAAGATCACCCTTCCTGAGCCAGTACAGAGCAGATATTTTCCGCACCTCCAAGTCCAACGGCCAGATACCCAGGGCACGCACAACGAGTCAGTTGCCACCGTCCTAAAGGCACCAGCGAGCCTAAGAAGTACACTCCTTTGCATGCGTCTCACTCTTGTTCTCTGTACCACTCGCTTTAATCTATGCGCCCAGACACTGAATCCATAGCCCACGATGGAGACTAGCAGAGCCTGGTGATAAAGCGGGAGTTGCGGGTCTTTCTCATCGCCCTTACTGAGAATGACTATCTCACTCTGCTTCCACACGTTGGGCACTTTGCCCTAAGTGGTACACTCATTCAACAGTCCCGTAATGAAGGGTGCTATCTGCTCACTGATTTCCTGAAGCACCTCGACCCTGATACCGTTGGGTCCAGGCGCCTTCTTCCTTTTCATTTGGGCTATGTGCCTGATTACCTCTGCATGTGTTATCAGATCCGTCCTCGCCCTATTTGCATAGGGCTCAGTCATTTCACGTCTCATGTTCATCTGCTCGTCATTGTCCAGTCCATCGTCATTAGGAAGCAAGGTATCTACAAGTAGCCTCGCGGACTCTTCCCATCCCACAGGCATGCCCCTTTCCGGCCTTCTAAGTGTCGAGATCATGGCCGGGGGCCTTATCTTCCCGGTTGCCATCTGATACTGTATACCCCACGCGTTATTTCTTAGTTATTCCTGAACATAACGCTCCCAGCCTTCCCTCTTCGCCAGGGCCAGGGCAGACTCATATTCCTTCTTCCTTATCCTATAAGTCACCAGAAGTACCTGCTTCTTCATCGGCTCTACCTCAGCCTGGTACCACCAACGAGCCTTTCTTGCTACTCCCCGAAGCCTCCCGAGCCTGTCACTCCAGAATCTGTTGGCTGTATTCCTTCCTCCTCTTATTACCGGAATGGCAACCCTCATGGCTCTGTGTATAGCCCTTGTCAGCTCTTTCGCCTTCTCATTGACGTTACCGCCCTCTATCAACTCCGGCAAGACTAGTTCCCTCCGAAGTCTGTTCCAGTCCGCCTTCTTCAGGTTATACCTCAGCCTAGATATTCCATCAGCCTGTACTCTTCCTCCTACATACTCAAAGGTGATCAGGTTATGGTCACTCGCTGTCATCCCGTCCAGTACCTTCCAGTTTTGGATCATGCCAGCTGCCTCTTGGTTGCAGACCGTTACATCGATGTTTGATCTGGCACCAGCAGGCCCCACATATGTCGGTGGTTCCCCATACACGTTTATCACCTCTAATTGGTTAGCTACTATTACTTCGACCAGCTTTTCGCCTCTATTATAGGCTCTGTGTCCTCCTAACTTCCCGTCCACTCCCCTGATGTCGTCGCTAAACCATAGAGGTGATCTCGCGTTCACATCCGCTCACCACAACCAAGGGCTTCCCTCTAAAGGTTCTTACCATGTCCTCTAGCTGCTCCAGATAAGGTTCAATCTCCTCCCTATACTGGATGTACATGTTTACGAGGATGAACACGCCTTCGTCTGCTCTGCTACACTATAGCCACTAGCTTCGGAATAGACAGCTTATTACTCAAGGGTTATTTGCGCCCTGTATCCCCCCAAACCACTGTTGTTTTGCCAGCATACCAAAACCTGTCAGCTGGCCGTTTCAAGAATATTGGCTCTTATATTCATGGTATAGAAGGTTATTATTACAAACATTCAAATCCAGATAAAACAGAGAGAAAATTATAAATGTTGCTTTAGCCGCGTTTGCAATGTGATGGATCAAATTCAACCGCCACCTTGGCGCGTTCGATAGCATGTCTGTATAATAAACTATTGGTCCCAGGTTAGATTCCCGACTCGGATAAAAATGTCGGTTTGATAAATTAACAGCCAGTAGCCCAGACTTATGGGTGTCCTAGTCTTTTAAGTTATTAGCATTGTATGAATAAAAAAAAGTAACCCGAGCTTTAGGCTGGAAAACAGTAACGTATTAATATAAATTAAAATATTCAATGAAAAAAAATGTTTTATTTAATTCTAAAACAAAATAATTTCTACCAATATAAAACTTAATTTCTGACGATTAAAAATTACTTTCTAAAATCAATATCTATTTCTACCAATTTGTGTTGATACAATACATTATACATACATTATACATACATTCAATACATTATTTAAGGCTTGATTTTTTGAATGATTAGTGTGGCTAAGGTAAATCTGGTTATTTATAGAGATAGCAGATGGAGTTGGAAGTCAATTTAAAGCAAAAAAAAAAAAAATGCGATCTGCTTTGCAATTATATGGTTTTAAAACAAAATAATGTAGATCTAATGTTTCAATGTGTTTTAAGTATACAGATATTTTTACAGGAATTCAAATATATACCGGCATAATAATTAACCAGGGAAATTATTTTGTTGCTTTAGCCGATTATTAAAAAAAGAGAAAAACCCTATATTTGTTTGCTGAGCCAAGGGTCCCGGGTTCGATTCCCTGAAATGGGTGAAAATGTAGGTTTAACCTTTCATAGTGATAAATTAACTGCCCTGGACTGTATTTTGTACGTGTTCTACTGTTCAAGTTTATTTATTACACACACTTTGCAAATGTTGTGTTCAAGTATATTTTATTACACACACTTTGCGAATGTTGGTATCAGTTAAGGCAATTATATCTCAAAAAGATTGTAACATATTATATAAATACCAAAAGTAGTTTGAAATTGAAAAGTATTATATATTTTGTGGTATTATTATAAAGAGAAATAAATGGTATTGACTTTGAAATAAATGGTATGGACTTTCTCGCTCTATTGTTTAAAAATGGAGATATTTTATCAAAACTCTTAATATATTGTGTGAAACGAAATAATATACGCTAGCAAACCCAAGCATAAATTGCACTATATTTATGTAAAACATTTTTTGAGTCCTGGTTTAAAATTTTGTAATTTTATTTTTAAATAATTAATGTCCTCACTAGTATGTTTGTACCGATAAAAGAGATCAATATTGGGTCCACAAGGGTCAACACTTATTATTAAAATTTCAACTTCCGGTTAAAATTCTTGACATTTTACTAGGTGTTGCACATCTTAATGCCATCGCATTTCTATTAAAATCCTCATTTATAAATTTTGACCATTAAAACATGTAAATATTAACTATTGAGTCTAAAATTGAGATAGATCTTTATTGTACAAACATTTATCCTAAGAGGTTTGAGGAAAAACAACATATACGTTTTGAGATACTTACTTATATTTAATTACTCTATGGCATTGGAGAATTATTGTGTTAAAACCTATGTAGTATCTCTTTACAACTAAAGCTCACAAAATTATATTAATATATAAATGTCAATCTCTCAGAAACTGTTGGTTTTATAAAAATATATTTCATATCAAAGTTTTTTATTTTTAATAGTAGTACAATTTTGCAATGATAAGTTATTTAGTATCTAAAATAGTTGCGGAGATACGTAAATTTCAGCTTCTGTAAAGTATCCTAAAATTCATTTTCACGGGAAAATGAAAATATCCAGTTTATTTATAATCTTAATCAACGCCTAGATACGAATTTTAATCAAAATCATTAGAGCCGATTTTGAGAAAATCTATTTTTTCTCTTTTTGGCGTTTATTAAACTATTCTTAATTTTAAGTTTAAATAGACACACAGACAGACGGCATTGCGAAGACCACTTTTTAGGGTCTGGGGGTCACGAGACGTCTACATTTATCAACATTTCAGGTTAGATTTATTTTACGGTCGCTATAATTAACCTTTTGTTTTAGAAAACTATATATATATATATATATTTATTTCGTACATCTTGAAAGTTATCTGTTTTATAAAAATATGCTTCAAATAAAATATTTGTATGATAAATATACCTACATATTTGTTGTAATAAGTAATTTCATATCTCAAATAGTTTAGGAGATATTAAAAAAAATCTACGCATCATACCGGAGCCCTTAAAGTAATTTTATTTAGAATATATATAGAAATGAAATTTAATCAAAATTCTCAAGAGCCGATTTTGAGAACATCGACACTTTCTCTTTTTTCCCTTAAGTAAACTACCATTAATTTTATGGTTAGATGTCCAATTCAAAAAAGACCACGGGGCAACATTATGAAAACCATAGATACCAAGTCTTAGCCCGATCGGTAAAATAGTTTAGGCTCTAGTTGGAGGTACAGACATACAGACAGATAGACGGAAATTCAAAAACCACTTTCTCATATTCTCGGGGTCATGAAACGTCAAGATTCATCAAAATCTCGAGTTCAATTTTTTTACGACCACAATACTTTCTCTACCTTTAATATCGCGAGAAAGTAAAAAATATGCGTAAGTTTTCTGAAAATAAAATAAATATGATTGGAACAAGTATATTTCAAGTGTTTACTTTGAAGATAGTTTGACCTGTGTTTGAATTCATGCTTGTGTGTTTTAGTTCAAGTGGAGGGTGGAAATGTCGGCTCCATCCTGCCAGTGGGAGCTGCGCCACCATTGATACAAGGAGACAGGGCCCCGCCTCCATCACCTCCAAAGCTACCACCAATAGTCAAAGAACGACTGAACAGAGCCATCCATATCCCGGTGATGGATTTGGCAGAAGCCGGTCCCTCATTAGCATCCACACCCAGAATTAATGGCCCGGTAAATCAGGTTGGTGGAGCATTGTTCCAAGGTATCCCTCTTCGAATAGTCGAGAAGAGAATTAAGCAATTAGAGCGGTTTTTTTTATGTCATGCGTGAATTGATCATACAATTAGGGACACCAGAGAGCTATCATGATGCTCATACCTGGCTTGAGGGGCAAATCAATGCTTTGCTAACACGTCTCCAGGACCATGGAGCTAGTGGCGAGGATCACGTAGGTCTACTATTAGTCAACACAGACTCCTCATCAAGACCCGTATTTGTCTCATTTAGGCAGGCAGAACAACTTGACACGCAGGCTTTGCTCTCTAATATAGAACTAGTGTTACAAAGCAATGCTTCGTTCCTCACTTCGTCCTCCTTGTGTGTCAAGTTACACAACTTTAAATAGGCACGCGGGAGGGGTAATCATAAATGTGAATAACTCACTCCCGCTAGCACATATAGCCGTAATAACAAAGGAGTCATTACGATTAAAAATGGCGACACACTTGCCCGTGGGTTGAATGTCGCCAAAGCTGTGTGTGATAATAAAAAAAATCCAAGATGCATGGACGGGAACAACTTTAGACAAATCAAAATGGGTCTTCCTATTCAAAAATACAATTTAGAAGATTTATGTCGTGATGCCCGTGTGAATCTTTTAAAAGGTGGCGGAATAACTGAACTGAAACAATTTCAAACATACCTCTTCGAATATAAAATTAGAGTATTCAGGTCACTTCAGGGGAGATAAGTCCTATATGAGAGGCCGACCCCTCCCCTCCCCGAACATTCCTTTAAGGGCCACCTTGATTTGTATTTTCACGACGATAAGCAAAACAATTTTGATGTCATAACATCCTTGACAGCCGCATTTAAGTGCTCGGACTTTTTGCGTGAGTGTCGTGTGCCATTTGATTATAAGAATTAGCACAAATGTGAATCCACGTGCAAAAAGTGCTACGCTAAGGCGGTCTGCAGTGGAGGTCGAACTGCGTCCTGTAAATACTTTGGGCGTTGGTACACAAACCAAACATGTTTTGATAACCATAAACGTCCCAGTTTTTTCAGAGGTCACATGTTGGTCTGTGATGTTAAAAAGCTTTGTGAGGTACGCGGGAATTTTTCAGTTTGGAAAGATCAAATTATTCACACAGGTGTTATGATACTTTTTGCAGAGTATGCGAGACCCATCGTCCTTTAGGTCATTTCTGCTATATGAAGCAGGCCCCATCAAAACCGTCACTGGAAAAGATCAATTTCATGTTTGTATTCTACGATTTTGAATGCAGACAGTAAACGCTTCTTCAAAGTGCGGTCAACACGTACTTGCACGAACCTAACCTCCGTGTCGTGCAGACGTGTTGCAAGGCCTGCCTTCCTATCGATTTAAATGACCATCATTGCACCGAATGTGGGAACGATAGAACTCGCATATTTAAGGGTGATGCCGTAATGGCCCAATTTTTGTGATTTATAGAGCAAATTAAAACAACAAAATTTAAGGACATCATCCTCCTAGCCCATAATGTTAAGGGCTATGATGGGAATTTTATTTTAAAATATATGATGGAGGTTAAAAAATGGAATCCAGAGATCATAATGAATGATGGGAAAATCATGTCCATGCGTTACGGCCCGCTCCAATTTATTGACTCGCTGTACTTTCATCCGATGTCGTTCAGGATGCTTAAGACATTCGGCTTGGACGAGTCTTTGGCCAAGCGACATTTCCCCCATTTTTTCAATAAAAAAGGTAACGTGGGGTATGGGGTCCCTTGCGTCAAAGGAGGACTACGGCATCGGTGAGATGTCGGTAGAGGGAAAGGATCACTTTGAAAAGTGGTATGACGCGCTGGTCAAAGAAAACTATGTCTTAGATTTTAACTGTGCGTTGGAACTGTACTGCGTTAACGATGTAGAGATCCTATGGAGGGCCTGCCTAAAGTTTAGAGACATGTTTATGGAGAAAGCAAAGGTGGATCCTTTCAGATAGGCGTGTACGATTGCAGGAACGGCCATGTTGGTTTAACACCGGAGTTATCTTAATGAGAATACCGTCGGTATCATCCCTAGCAGTGGCAACCGGTGTGAAGACCAACAGTCACACATCGCCGTATACTGGCTCTACTGGGAGGCCCTACAACGCAGTGTCTCTATCCTTCATGTGAATAATGACCGTGAGGAGTATGTATTAGGGCAACGTGTAGACGGCGTTGTTAAAGCTGGAGATACCACCACCATATTCTAGTTCTGGGGCTGTTATTGGCACGGGTGCCCTCTCTGTTACCCTGATAGGACCAACCCTATCAAAAATGGTCCCCACAAGACCATGGAGACGCGTTATGAAGCGACCATGGCTTGTTTGGAAAAGTTTAAGAATGCTGACTACACGGTCGTAGATATGTGGGAGTGTACGTTTAATGCGATGAAACGCACAGACAAGGACTTACGGCAATTTGTACTCCAGCATAGAGGTGTATAGCAAGGAGCCCCTCAGTTACAAGGACGCATTCTTTGGTGAGCGTACAAATTATATCAAGCTCTTCCACGAAGCAGACCTTTCTTGTGGAGAGAATATCAAGTACTTTGATGTTTGTTAATTGTAGCCTTACGTTTGCAAGTACAAAAAAATCCCATCGGCCACCGCAACATTAACTTGAAACCAAATTGTCAGTCTATAGAATAAGTAGAAAGCATAGCCTAAGTTACCGTGACGCCTCCACGGTATTTATTCATGACCGTATTGCCTACGCGGATGCACGAAAAGTTAATGTTCATCTTGTGAAGGAAATGTGGGGAGGAGAAAAACCAAGGCACGTGTCAGCACAATGACAAAAAAGATCACTAGTTGACAGACTTCTGGTTGAATGACGATATCCGGAATGCCGTTGAAAAAGGCTACATCGCCGAAACCGTACACGAAGTGTAGGGTACAATGTATCATTTTACGATCGTCAGACACGTTCTGGCGGATTGTTTCACGGGTACATTGATACTTTTTTGAAAATCAAACAAGAAGCCAGTGGAGAGCCAGAGTTGTGTACCTCAAAAGCTGAGAAATTAGCTTACATACAAAATTATAAGGAAAGGCAAGGGGTAACACTCGGTTTCGGCTCTATTTTTAAAAACCCTGGTATCCGCACTCTGGATAAACTCTTTTTAAATTCACTATCGGGAAAACTTGTGCTAATACCCGCTTTGCCACACGTAGCTTTTGTCAACTACTCCACAAGTACTTGACGGATCCACACATCGCTGTATGTAAATAATGAGGTTATGTTCCTCAATTACAAGGATGCGCCCTAACCCTAACAAGAGTGTTGCGGTGGCATGCTACACGACTTCTATGGCTAGGTTGCACTTCTACAGCATCCTTGAAAAAATGGAGGATCGCGTTTTGTATCATGATAAAAATAGCGTCCTATTTACGGAACGCCCCGGCGATTGAAGTCCAACGACCGGAAACTTTTTAGGTGACCTCATTGATGAACTTCAAGATTACGGTCCGGGAAGTTATATTAGTGCCTTTATATCTGGTGGTCCCAAAAATTACGCGTACCGAGTTTGTGTTGGTGGCGATCTTGGCAGAACAAGAACTGTGTGCAAGGTTCGCGTGATCACTATAAACTACGGCTACTGGAATGACGTTAAATTTGACGTTTTGAAAGCGATGGTCACCGAACATGCTGCGGAAAGATACATACAAATTCCGTATGTACTGCTTCGCAGAATAAAGTCTACCTGCCTATGTACACCAAACGGTGGATAATCTATGATTTTAATATGTTGCCGTTTGGGTATCAGAGTCCTTGTAGACGCACTCGCTACGACAAAAAGGTGATCATTTAGACGGACTGAATATTCTTTTTTTTTTCTTTCGCTCTAGACAGTTCCAATGAAATAAAAATGTTGAATAATTTGAGGGTTTTTTTCCCTGAAAACACGCATATCTTTTTATTGATTTATTTTATAAACCCGGGATATTTTTAAAAATATGTTTTTATCCGCCAGTACAATCCTTCACTTACCCGATTATTTTTAGTCAATTAGAAATAGTTGTTTATATATATATATATTAGCAATTTTTTTTCCTTGTATATATTTTAAATTAAAGCCATCTGGTTGTGTACATATATTCAAATGCTCTTTAAATTGAACTTTGTAAATTTGTACTAAAGCCACTATTCCCGCAATGACCTCAAGAAATTGATTATTGTTTACTCTATACCTAAACATGTATAATTTACTTCAAGGTGTAAGATATATTCTATAGCTTTTTTTAAAATAAATATTCCAAGAATACATTTCATGGTGTGCGATAAATTTGTAAATAAATGTTCAATGTATACTTTTCATGGTGTGAGATATATTTGTAAATAAATATTCAATGTATACTTTTCATGGTGTGAGATATATTTGTAAATAAATATTCAATGTATACTTTTCATGGTGTGAGCTATTAATGTGTGAATAAATATTATAAAAACAGTTATGTTTGTGTTTTAACGTTTACACCCCCTCCCTTCTATCCTATAAATACAAGTTAATTTAGATTATAAGCTAATTCTCAAACATTATTGACAAGTTGAAACATCCATTTTTGGCCATCCTCGGCGGCCTTTCCGTCTGTGGAAAGTCACATTTTGTGGCCTACTTTATCCGTCACTTGGACACAACGTGTGACGTTAAATTTGATAAAATCACCTGATATGATTTATGGCAGCCGGGATTCAAACAAGATGGGTTAAATCCCTTCGTCATATTCTGTAAGGGCTTGCCGGAAATGGATGACACCTGTAATGACTCTCCACAGCTGATTATACTGGACGACCTGATGCGTAAAGCCAACGAAGTGGTCGTTAATCTTTTCACCCAAGGATATTACCATCAAAATATTAGCGTCATGTACCTTACACAAAATATATTCCACCAGGGCAAGGGCCAAAGACATTTCCTTAAACGCACATTATATCGTGCTTTTTAAAAATCCCAGGGATAAAGCTCAGATTCAACGCTTTGCACGTCAAGTCTGTCCTGAAAACCCCCGTGTTTTAAAAGATGCTCACGCTGAAGCCACAAGTACTCCCCACGGGTATATACTGTTAGATTTTAAGCAAGGTACAACCGAATGGTTCAGATATAAAACACGCACAAATGTCGGGTGCTGCGTGTATCTATCACGTAAAAGATATAAAAACACCGACACTTCCCGATTACAGATCATTTCATAACTATGAGTCCCAAAGTGCTGAAGCAAGCCCCTCTGCTACATGCAATGAATTGCATGAACTGTAGCAACATGTCGCCTTGCTGAAAACGGCTGACAAGAAACTGACTGTTTGCGAGTGTGCCTACAACATTTTAAAAGGACGGGTGCCGTTGAAAAATGCGCAGAAGACAAAGTTACGTGCTCACAAGCAGGTGTTGCGCAAGCTGGTAAAACGAGGAGAGTGCTGGAAGAAGAAGAGACGACTACTCGTTCAGAAAGGAGGAGCGTTCTTGCCCTTACTTTTAGCCCCTTTAATTAGCGGTGTACTCGGTTCCTTATTCAACAAGTAGATAATGGAGCACACGAAAAAGATGATATTGGTGTCCCCGGAAACATTACGCCGTTACGAGCAACACCACACACAAGTGGCATCGGCCACAAATCTAGTGGTCTCCGAGTTGGACAAGGAAATGGAAAAAATCCTCGCTTCAAAACTTGACTACAAGTCTAAATGGACCTTATACCAACAAGTGATAAAACGCTAACTGCACTTTATTCAACACCCTCCACCGTCTGAAAATACCACCCCCACTACCACCACCTCTGAAGTGTGTGTACTTCCCATCCTTGCTGTACTTAATACTGTACCAGTACGGGCACGTAAAAACCTGAACTTTTGCTAGAACATTTATTTCCCGAGGCGACATCTCTTGGGACGCAAACGGGGAAGTGAGTACTCACGATACGCCTCTCCGTGGATCCAATATTGTGGATTTAGTCAATGATCTGGTCAGAGCAAGAAGACACAGCGAACCGTCGGGGTGGCGAGAGTTTCTCACGGTAAACGAGGAGAGTGCTGGAAGAAGAAGAGACGACTACTCGTTCAGAAAGGAGGAGCGTTCTTGCCCTTACTTTTAGCCCCTTTAATTAGCGGTGTACTCGGTTCCTTATTCAACAAGTAGATAATGGAGCACACGAAAAAGATGATATTGGTGTCCCCGGAAACATTACGCCGTTACGAGCAACACCACACACAAGTGGCATCGGCCACAAATCTAGTGGTCTCCGAGTTGGACAAGGAAATGGAAAAAATCCTCGCTTCAAAACTTGACTACAAGTCTAAATGGACCTTATACCAACAAGTGATAAAACGCTAACTGCACTTTATTCAACACCCTCCACCGTCTGAAAATACCACCCCCACTACCACCACCTCTGAAGTGTGTGTACTTCCCATCCTTGCTGTACTTAATACTGTACCAGTACGGGCACGTAAAAACCTGAACTTTTGCTAGAACATTTATTTCCCGAGGCGACATCTCTTGGGACGCAAACGGGGAAGTGAGTACTCACGATACGCCTCTCCGTGGATCCAATATTGTGGATTTAGTCAATGATCTGGTCAGAGCAAGAAGACACAGCGAACCGTCGGGGTGGCGAGAGTTTCTCACGGCGCTGCAAAGTATATATGTTCCGAAAGAATTTATTGTAAATCCAAAACGTTTGGCGCCCACTTGAGATCCGACGCCCGTACCCCAACCACTTACACCATCGCAACGCCCTAAGAAGAAGAAACTGAAAAGGGTGGGTAAAAACAGAGGGCCACCATTTCGAGCTTAATGTGCCATTTCGAGCTTAATGTACCATTTAGCCAACATCTACTACAACCCTTCTCATCCCGCGTGGTTTGCAGGGGCGGCGTCACCCATAAAGGCGTCCGAGAAATATCTGGACAAAGTACGAGAATGGCTTCGTGCGCAGGACACATACTCTATACAAACCGGTGATGAAAAAGTTTCCACGCAACAAGTACGTGGTATCAAACATTGACGATCTCTGGTGAGCCGATCTCAATGATATGCGAAGTCTCAGAAAATACGACGGTGCCGTGTACTTGCTCACCGTCATCGGCGTGTTTAGCAAGATGGCATGGGCGAGGACACTTCCATCCAAGACGAGGAGCGTCGTGAGTAACACCTTTCAAGACATTTTCTAATAAAGTGGAAGTAAAACTTTAAGTTCACAGACGGACAAGGGGACAGAGTTCACGGCACGTCTAGTCCGGAATTTTCTCAATAAAGAAGACTTGTATTACTACACCACTCATAATCCGGACGTGAAGACAGGTATCGTGAATCGATTCAATAAAACTCTGAAAGGGTGCATGTGACACTACTTTACCGAAAATAGCACGTATAACTATGTGGACGTCCTCCAAGATCTCGTCGACGCTCAAAAACCAATGTGCTTCAAGTCAGAGATAATCTGTACGGTAAACGATGCCTGAACTTTAATAGTAAACCAAAACTCAAAGTAGGTGAAATGGTGCGTATTATTAAATCCAAAATGTTCATTGAAAAGGAGTACGGCAGCAATTGGAGCGAAGAGATTTTCAAAGTCAGCAGTGTCGTGTTACGACAACCAGTCATCTACAGGCTGACCAATCTTGACGCCGAGGAAGTGGAGGGAACGTTTTACGAACGCGAATTGCAACGCATTCGTCTTCCCGAAACTTTTAAAGTTGATAAAATACTACATGTCAAGGGTAAAGGTGCCAGAAAGGAAGTGTACGTGCATTGGAAAGGTTACACCACCAAGTTTAATTCTTGGATTCCTGCAAGTTACGTCAGTTCTCTACCATGAAGAACCAGTTTTAGATCACTTTACAGAGCGATATCTCTATGAGATATTTCCCGAAAAATACCCTTGCGAATTTCACCACGCAACTACCTTACCGTCTTACACTCGAAAGACAATGGGGAATCGCTCTCGCTGAATTACAATATCCATATTCTTTCACGCCTATGCCAGAGGGATAAAATATTGTGTGTTACAACTGAGTTGACACTAATGGCGTGGAGCAAATATTCAAGGATCACATCCCTCCTGGAAACTACAGCACTATCCATGAATTGTTCAAAGCCCTAAACGATGTAGAGACGTTTAACGGGGATTTCGGAGTTATATTTAAGTACACAAACCATAACAAAAAAGTGGACTGACTAGCTAGTCAACTATGTCTACAGCTCAGTTTCGATTCTCAGACTAATCTGATTATACTCCTAAAGTCACCGTACACCACAAATATACTGCTAGTCCTGCCCTCGCAAATATACATCTACATGGATATCGTTGATCCGCAGCCCATGGGTGACATTGTGGCACCACTTTTACGTATCGTTGGTATCAACAACATAAACTGTATCTACGGCACACATAAGACAGTTAACTATACTCCATTGTAATACGTGCAAATTGAAAGCCTGGAAATCAATATAAGAACAGACACTAGTGAACCTGTATCATTCGAGTATGGAAAAGTGTGTGTGAAACATCATTTTTGACGCTTCTCAACATGAAATGTCCCTACCAAAGATATGTAAACCAGGCTGGGTCAGGAATATCTTCGCTCTACCACGGTGTTCCCTATCAACACGGGTAAGGAATAGGAAGTTTTTTCAGTGGTCTTTTCAAAAGTGCCGTACCGTTGCTGAGAAGTGGTGATAAAGCCATTGGGAAACATGCGCTTGATACGGGTATCGACGTGCTCTCCAAGGTCGCCAATCAGCGTCGTCCTTTCAAAGAGGCCCTACGGCAGCGTGTCGGTGAGGCTGGAACAAACCAGACATGCAAGGTGGAGCAGAATATTGACACACTGATAACCGGCTCAAGCTATAAAGGGCGTCGTAAGAAGCACCGACGTCAGTCCTCTGAGATTACCTTACGTAAAAAGGTCAATAGAGAAGTGGTAGATATTTTCAGTTGAAATGTCGTTTTTACACTCAGTCCTGTGAGTGTGCCAGTAGTAAACTAGATCTCTCTTCCGTCCCACCCACGCAAGCCCGTCTTGAAAGTGGAAAATGGTTCCATTAAAAACCTTCTTCCCTCACTGATAATTCGCCCATCGAATTTACCGTTACCGGTCAAGGCGAGTTCTATATCTATCTTTCGCAGGGTGGCCTTCATGAAATCCGACTATGGTGCTTTCACCGAGGTGGATCAAATCGCTCCCTTCAACAACTGGTTTAATTCACTATTCACACAGATCGATGTGTTTTTAAACCAAAAACTAGTCTCACCACCCAGCAACACGTATACTCATAGATCTATATTGAGACACTGCTCAATTACAACAGTGAAGCCAAAAGAACACATTAGAATTGTGGTATGTGGTACGCAGACAACCCCGGAACCTCTGAGGAGGTTAAAGTAGGCAACAGATGATTTGAGGCCCATCGCGGTCTCACTGAATAAAGTAAGATGGTGGATCTTTTGGGGTATTTACACGGTGATGTGTTTAACCAAGAGAAATACGGCAGCGAATTCAGAGTCAAGTTGGTCCGTTCCATAAAAGGGTTTAGCCTTATGGCCGTCCCTGAAATCCCACACTTTAAGGTTCACATCCTTGATGTCTGTCTTCTAGTGTGACGTGTCAAAGTAGCACCTTTTATACTGTTGGCACATGCCAAGGCATTAAACAACATTCCCGCAAAGTATTCCGTCAACCGCGTGGAAGTAAAAACATTCACTATTCCTATGGGTGTGCAAGGGAAATCCTGGAATATGTATTCACCTACAAGTTAGCCAAACGATGCACACCGTGCCACAACGCGTGCAGAAACCGTTTGCGTCAAAAATGCAGAAAAGTAAAAGTTTCTAGCCAAATACATGCCCACGCTTGTCATAGATCTGTAAGACAGAGGTTGTTTGTCTTTGAAAACACTTAAATTGGGCCGCACCATATGCATGGAACATAGTTCTGTATGGAATTTCTGTTTGGCCTCCATCATTTGGGGACTTCGATATTGGATGATTGAAGATAGACACGCACACCATGAGACGTGCGCTTAAAGCAAACCCGTAGTTCCGTTCTGTTCGGTCGAGTGTTTTCCATGCTGATCAACTACCTGCAAGAATAGCGCGACCTGCCGCTCTCATCATTAACACGGATCCACACACTAACCCTGAGACGCATTGGGTCGCCATCCTTATCGACAAGAACGCTGTGGGAGAATATTTTTACAGTTATGGTTTTCCACCTCATATAAATTCACATCTGATATTTATACGCATAAACACTTCCCAGATGTCTCATAACACAATACAACTTCAAAGCATAGCCTCAGACGTTTGCGGCCATTACTGTCTCATGTATCTTCTCTATCGCGCCCAGAACATTCCGATGAAAACTTTCCTAAGCCTATTCTCGCCCACCAATCATACAGGTAACGACGCTAAGGTGGTGAGATATTATAACACATTTTTCAAGATGCTAGGGTCCTACCACCCTTCAAGAGGCTGTGTCTAATCAGCGTGCACCTATAAAGGGGGCCTCCCAACGTCGTGCCGGCTATAATCATGACAGTCGTCAAAGTGATCAAACATCGTGGAAGGTCAAGACGTTTGTACCCACAAAGCAAAGCCGGTGAAGCCACTCGCCATCACCAGTATTTTCAACACTTTGTATCTGCTGGACGAAGTCGACGCCAAAAGAGTCATCGTTGGCATGAGCGTCAAGAACAACTTTTCGCCCTATGGCCAGCTAGAAAAATGTGGAGAGAATTGTGCGGTGTTCAACCATACAGAGTGGCAAGGAATGAGCATCTACAAGTAGGGGATATCAAAGTTTTTCAGCAACACGCAACCTCCTCAGTAGATTATTCTGACTAATCATAAAATATCTATTAGACGCATGTGCGGTGACCGTATGGTTATCATCAACGAGAAACAAGGCGCTGGACTCAAATGGGTCACCTATCTAGCACCTAGCTGTGCGCGTCTTTGTGAGGTGTGGGACCTCATCAACGACACCGTCGACCACCGGAATATGTGGTCGACACCCATTGTACGATATTGCAACGATTTGATCGACACTCTCGTCGTGGATGTATACGACACGCTATCAGAATCAGCGGATGTCATCGATCTCGAACAGCCTACGTTGGAAACGTACATCAGAAACCTGTATCTTATCAGTGCTACCTACTATACACGTGAAGTTCAAGTCGTCGGTTTGGACTATTACATGCTGGATTGTGAACTAAAAATAATTTTACTGGCACATCTACGAGACACTGTAGAAAAACGTATTAACGAATATATGCATCATTTCTGTAAAAGTGTATAATAAATATTATTTATGTCTGTAAATTTTTTAATGTATAATTAATATATGTTTTGTATTATCGTGTTTTATTCACGCAAAACCTGTCTATCCCTTACACGTAGGGCAACCAGATTCGAGTCGCATCTTATTGAACTGGCAAACTGGCACCAAACATTAAAGGGTCACCGACCTCTTGTACTTACTCACGGTTTCAATTTCACGATATATTCTTGTCTCAACTTGTCTTGTCGAGCTGCCAAACTGGGACCAGTTATGAGTCACCGGGATATAACCCATGACCACATAGATGGGGAAGGGGGTGGATTTGTGACATTTCGATGACATCATCGGGAAAACCCATTGCAAGGGGGAGAGTTGCCGGGGTCAATGACCTCGTGTACTAGCTCTCGGTTTCAAGATCACGATCTATTCCTGTCTCGACTCGTCTTGTTGAGCCGCCAAACTGGCGCCAGGTTTGAGTCACCGGGAAAAAGCCATTACCACATAGGTGGGGAAAAGGGTGGGGAGGGGTTGCGACATTGCGATGACACCGGGAAAACTCACTGCCTGTGGTAAGGTGGGAAGGGAGAGTGAAAGGGAAGTGAAAGGATGTCCAATAGAGTTTTGTGAGAGGGTGCCAATGTTTACTATACGCTAAGCTGCAGTTGTGAAAGGTTCGTGCTGCTTGTTCCCTCCCTAATCAGCTATGACGACACATCACGGGAGGACCGCCCGACGCCGTGGACTGCACGTGAATAAATAAAATTAACTCCCACACAAATAAATAAAATAAACTCCAACGCCAGTCCCAATCCTACCCAAACATAATAAAACCAATAGGCACACATAAAAAGCAATTAGCACACATAAAAAAGCAATGAACACACATAAAAAAGCAATGAGCCCACATAAAAAACAAGTTTTAAGCATTGGAAAGGGGGTAGGGGGTTGGAGGGGAGGGGGAAAACCAACAGCCAATCAGAGAGCCCCACAACATCACCTAATCATCACTCTCTACACGTCAGGGTCAAATGTCAAATTGTGACGAGAGGGCATGCTAAGTAGTCACTACCCATTTGGATTATTCGCATGTGTACCAATTAAATCTGTTAGGGATCAGTAAGTTTGAATTTTAGAGGAAGTTTATCTGCTTTGGTGTGAAGGTAGAGGAAAACTATCTAGGAAAAACCACCCTCAGTACACCCGATCGGGATTTGAGCTCCGATATCCCCGTCATCGGAAGTCCAGTCTATTTTGAGTGTAACTCTTTAGGCCATTTGACTTCCAAAGTGGTTTGACATCTAAGGAATACCCTCACCCCCCTCAAATAGATTGTGACGCCGATTCCATACCACAAAGGCCTATCCAGCACCGAACATATACGTAAGCGACTTTTCCCTTCGGTCCACCCAAGGCTGAACGGTGGTGAACCGAAAGGTGGAGCTACTGATGACTATGAACATGACCATGAAAAGAACACCTCGCCCGTCCCCC
>CABEEJ010000386.1:141023-151079 GCA_901482245.1 Timema douglasi | reverse complement strand
CCCCGCCGTAACCAAGAGTCTATAGCCTCACGTGTGGCCGTACCCTTTGAACGTAGCCACACGTACAACTATACACAGCTAACGATGGTACAGAGAGACTCTTGCTGACCAACAAATTCGTCATCACCAGGGGGCTTGAAAAACCCATATTTTCCTGGTCCTTTGAGTAGTAGTTCCCCCCCACCTATCCCCCATGGACACACCAGCCTCATGGAGGCAGTCATAAACCCAACCTTAGGTATAACTTCGGTTTCCCAAAGTATAGATCCTAAGTTTCCCATCGTGGACCTCGTGGAGGTATCCTGACCAACTATCCCCGGCCAAAATCGGATACGCACTACCAACCATTTAGTGTATGGTGGGTGGGGAGCCATCTCCTACCCCCACCCGCACATAGATGACTATACAGAGATTCAACCAATCAGACGGTCGTGTAAAACCGCCTAGCCGAGCAAGGAAGAACATTGCCTAGGGTTGCTAATATGGTGTCAACTTAGAGATTTTGGACAAGTCAGTCCAAGGTAGGCAGACCTTTCTTGCCTACACCCTCCAATAGGGAGAGCATCAGGGCCCATTCGTAACGCAACGTGGGCATTGACTCAATCACAAACTCTAAAAAACAAAAAAAAAGCGCACATCAGCCCACGTTACTCCTGAAGTGGCTTGACAGCTGTTAGTTGAGTGATAGAGAGAATATGACATTTCTCTCATAGTAGGTGATAAGAATGACGCCACTCACCGTATAGTTGTAGAGTGCAATGCACTTGTAGGAAAGGACAATATCCATGCCCGGAGTATCCGGCGCCGCTCCGGGGGTCTGCTGCTGAAGAGAGTCCGCGTCCGTATCCGAGCCCACCGTGGCAGCGGTGGCTTGAGTGAAGGATTCCTCCTCCGTGTGACCCCAGTCAACCTGGGTGGGGTCGTCCCAGCCCGCCGTCAGCTGTTCCAAGCGCTGGCGCTCCTGTTCCACCATGGCTGCCGATACAACAGCAAACCCCAACACAAGCCTTAATGACATCTGGACCAACTGTCCGCACCGTATGAACAAACTTTATTCCTGGATCTTATAGATAGCAAAATATCCAATACTATATTATATTATATATGAATCATTACCCATGCATGATATTATTCGATTGGGATATAAGAACTAAGCATTGTCAACATTGATTTAAAAATATCGTAGTCATGTGTTATTAAAACTATAATTATCTTTACAAGGACAACATTATCAGTATTTTACTATGATATTGACGTCGTTGGTTGTCAGTTGAGATCTAAAAAATAAATAATTAGAAAATGTTTAGATCTTACGATTTACTTCATATATTATTATCACCACGTCTTACTGCCCGTTCGGGATGTACGCACTTACGCTAATATGTAATGGTAGGGTGATTGTGAGATGAAATGGAGGACCTACAGTTTAACGTGGAATCCGAACCACGTGAGGCCTGGCATTCCCCACATTCACAAGATGTCTTGTCAGAGGTTAAGGAAGGGTTTGGTAATCAGATAAATCTGTGCCGGGACCGTACTTCATATAGATTACGTCTTATTAAAATATTATCTCTGCGTTCATATTAATTACGATTTTAAATATCGTGCTTTTAGTAAAATATGTGATGCTCTCCATTTCGTACAGCGGGAAAGACTTCCCGGTTTGTAGGCAGACCCCTCGTTTCCTTACTACAGTTTTTTTTTCCAGCAAGTTAAGTAACAGAACCAAAAGCCGAAGCTCACCCCACTCACCGTCTACCTCGGCAGCGTCTTGCCTGTCTGTCTCCTCGTCACGTACCAGCTCTACGCTATCTGGACGCTCCATGGGCGTCACCTCTGAGCCGACGTCGAAGTCACTGTCATAGAGTGAGTCCGAGCTCGGTGCCTCCTGGGCACAGTGGGGACAATACAGCCACTGTTAGTGTCTATTCACGTGCTGGGATATTTATTCTGTAGTTGGTATACATTAGGGGTGGGAAAACTCTGGCAGACAAGAAGGTTTTTTGTAGCCCTCCATTACTTAACATACTATTATTAATTAATGGTACGGTGTATCGCACAAACCTTCTCGCTCCTTCGCCTAAAATGGGAGCCGTTTACTTAAAACTCGTAAGATATGTGAAACCAAATAATACACACTGTTACATAAATATTTTTAAAAAAATGTAACTTCTCTCTTCACCAAAGAGCACAACAATCGACTCCGTATTCGCCATTTTGTTTATAGTGTTAATAGTTTCTAGCTAAGAAAAAAGTTTTTATTTTAACATTTTCAAATAAATTAAAATCATTTGGTAAAAGCAAAACAAGAATATAGTTATTTAAATCCAATTAAATAATAAATTGCCCGAATATCAACAAAACAAACTATGTTTTCTAACCCAGTGGATTGGTATTTTTCGTAGCTATAACCAGCGTGACTACTTGAGTAAGGCTTTCCATTCAAACTTCAGCGCGGCCAAGTAGTTACAAGTTTCACGTACGCTCCCACAGAGGGCGGAAAAGTCACTTACAAAACGGTAGGTTATACAATCTCTAGCTCGAAAATTACACATTTATATATATATATATATATATATTTATTTATTTATTTTGCCTGCTCTAAGTCACTCACCCCCGCTCCAGAAGCATCTGTCCTGACTGAGAGAGCGCTGGCCGACCTCTGCATATCCTGGACACTCAAGTTGTCAACGTCCTGGAGCCATTCGTCCACGTTCACTGTAACACGAGACTGCATCAACAACAGAGGTGTGAACAATAGGGAGAAAACACTATTATCTGCGACCAAAAAATGTGAACAATAGGGAGAAAACGTTATTATCTGTGACAACAAATATGTGAACAATAGGAAGAAAACACTATTATCTGTGACAAGATATATGAAACATAGGGAGAAACTATTATCTGTGACAACAGAGGTACGAACAATTGCGAGACACTATTATATGTGACAAAAGAAGTATATACCATAGGGATACACTCTTATCTGTGACAACGAAGGTATGAACCGTAGGGAGACTTAACTGTGACAATAGAGGTATGGACAAGACAGCGACAACACCATTATTCTTGACAATATAGTGAACAATAAGGAGACCACACTATTATATGTGATAAAGGTGTTAGCAATACGGAGACAACGCTAACATAATGTAACAGCAAAGGTGTGGGCAATACGGAGACAATACTATTCTACATGACCATAAAGGTGAGCGCAAAATAAGGTTTGCATTAGTCCGCGTTGCCAAAGAGATAGTAAGAACATAGAGTTTGACTCCATATAGGCATAAAGTTGGAAATGGCATAATTATTCATGAATCGTGAGTTTCATTGTTAAAATTTCCTCTATGGTTGAATGTTGCTTTGTACGCCACTGTAGGCCTCCTGCGAGATCTTTGTTAAAATCAGTTTTCAGGCATAGCTCTTTGATTCACACACACCCACGCTCTAAGCTCAGTGTTCCTTTGTTAGAAATTTTAAGACATCGAAAAGGAATTATCTAATTATGAAAATATATCAAATAGTGGTGCAAAAAAATATTTAGCCATGGTGCTGGTCAATGGACATTTCTTTAGAGAGTAAATTTACTAGCACTCTTACAAAAAAAATGAAGCAAGCGAATCATGCATAGCAAATATTCAATGGAATTTCAAAAGAATTACGTGCATAAAATCCCATTCACAAATACCCCCACACATAAACTTATTTAAGTTATATTTCAAACGTTTTGGAGGGCTGCCATGTTATGAACATATTCTTTCATTTGCTTCAGACCTACATATAAATGCTTATGGGAAAAAAAGTGCATAAGAGTGTTGGTATTGGTGTAAAATGGTATCGCAAAATGTTTTAGGGTGAGCTGTAATTTAAATGTGCCATTTTGTCAAGCGTGGTTAATTTAAAAAGCGGCTATGTAATGTCTTATCAAACTCACCTCCTATGTCTAAATGCGTTCAACGAAAGACATAAAATTAGATACAAAAAAATCATTCACCTAAAAAAAATCTTTCTCGTAATAGTTGGAATTTAAAAAAAATCTTAATGTTGTTTTGTAAGAATGTTCTGTGACTTCAAACTAAATGATTGTAGCATTAAACTTAAGTCAAAATTGAGGTTGGTGTGGAAGAGAACATGAGTAAGGCGTCTTCACACATGACGGGTTTTCGCAGTTACCGTGGATGCCACCACGCCGAAATGCTCGATAAACCCTGTATCTAGTTCATCTCTTCACGCGCCACGGTATTTCACCTTCGGTCCGCACAGCGCAACTTCACTCCCACGTTGTTTGCTGTATTAAATAGAAGATATGAATTCCGGAACTTTCAAATTTGACGTTGGGGTATTAATTACACAAGTGCAATTGGATCCTGTGCTTTGGGATGGAAGCTTAGAGGAGAACAAATCTTGGACTTAGGTCATCATCAGCCTTAAGGTAAGTTTGTGCTTTAATCAACCCATAATTCGAATCGTTGGACTATATGAGGACACACACAACAACAACAACAACAACTTCCTGTTGTCCATGTTAGAACATTGAATCAGAACGAGGAAATGGAGGGAACTCAATAATGCATGGCGCGTGCGTCGTAAACGGTAATGGTGAAAAACCGTCACGTGTGAAAGCCGCCCAAAGACCAGCACTTTTGCAATTTATTTGGCAATAAAATAATGTTGTCCAAAATAAATCAAATAATATTACCACAGTATAAAAATACGTGATGCATGATGATAATATCAACACTGTTGTTGAATAGCTGTCAAGCGTATTGTATCCTCTGAACGGAAACTTTTTAAATGAAGATTAAGCGATGCCCATGACAGATATTGAACAACTCACTGTTGAAATGACTATAAATGTATGAAACCAAACTAAACTGGAGCAATATTTTAGAATAATTACACTATTTAACATCGCATCATCTTGTAAAATATTCCTGATGTGGGATTTTTCACAATTTCCCCCCATTTTGAACAAAATAATTTTGTTAGAAGAGTTTTGATTGAAAATATGTTTAAGGAAAAATGCATTAAGCAAAGTTTATACAAGATAGGTTCATAGTAAAGACTAAAAAAAAAAGTTTTTTTTGGCCACGTCTTACTATCCGGTCGGGTTATACGTCCCGATTACGCTGTTAAAGAAGTGAAAAGTTTAATTTAGAGAAGTTTACCAAGATTTACATGGGGAAAACGTGGAAACCATTTAGGAATTAGCATCAGACAAGGAATCGAACACCGATCTCCGTATCGTCAGTAAACGATTGCAAGAATAACGACTTAGATCACACGGCCACTGAAGTGGGTTGAAACATAAATTATTGTTCAAACGTCTAAAAAAAAGTATTTATTACGTATTGATCTCAATTAAACTTTAATCACTGTATTATCGTTAAAAAAAAAAATCAAAAAATTTAGTCCACATATTAAAATATTTTGTAATAGAACATACGGAAATGGTGAAAACCCCAAATCGTGAATATTTTCAGAGCTGATGTGACGAAATACGCCACAGTGTGCGCCATTTAATTACGTGAACAAACTGATACAACATTATTACCAACATTTGAGTTAGGAGCGCGCTAAACAGATCAGTCGTGTTCAACTGTTGCAGGATCCTGTGTGGGGGAAAACGTTTAGAAAATACAAGCATTATTATTTTGTGACCAACAATGATAATATTTTACTACTTGAATGATATGAGGGGAAAATATATGTTATATCTCAAACTCCATAAGGATCCCAACTAATACTTTTTTTTTAATGTATTTAAAATAAAGCGGTGACCTGGCGGTCTAGAGGTAAGGTGTCAGACTTCTGTGCTGGTGGCCGGGGTTCAATCCTCGGTCCCAGCACAGACCGCGATCCGCGGGCGGAGCTTTCAATCCCACTGGTGAATAATTTTTATTTACCCCCCCCCCCCTTAAGTTTCTCACACCCTGTGAGGTAAAAATCACCCACAAGGTGAAGTTTATTTTATTTTCGCACTAGGGTTACGTATGAGAATGTCAGCGTAGCCCTCCTGGTGTAGAACCCCTACATTTTCCCGACCGTCCCCGGTGGCTCGTCTGGGGCCAGTATACATTCATTTTATTTTTCATCAGCTTCACTTCCTTCATGTTTTAGTCTACGTCTGGTCCTCCATCCTTCTATGTTTTCTACTCTGTCGTTTTTTCAACCTGTACAAATGTATATATTTTAAGGTCCTAGTTGACCATATACTGGCGACAGGACGGGTTTTTGTCTAATTTCCCGTCCATACAACCATTGCATACTTATAATCAGCCCGTTAGGGCGTCACATGTTTTCATGTTTAATGTAACTCTATATCGCTTAACGTTCGAGAGCCCCTTCGGAGCTGGTGATCGTCGTTTATTTCTGCTGTATTCAATGTTTTTACATGTGTATGTCCACTCATCGCTACGCCAATAAAATCCAAACAAACATAAATTGAAACCTCAAAAGGTGCTTTTTATGGCAATCTTTCTCTCCTGAAAATTAGATACGACATAAGAAAAATGTTTCAAACTTTAAACTTCTAATATTTATACAACCTCAGAATTTCAGGGGAGGCAATTGCCCGTCTTGACCCCCTTGTGGGTGCCCCTGGTGTTAAGGGCCTCCTTAATCTATGTGAGGGTTGTTGGGGGTCGGGGGTGTTCGGTATATTCTAACGATATGGCAGTGGAGAAGAAGGGTAGGAAGGTCAGAAACCAGCTTACGTAGGATTTTTCTTAAATAAATATTTATGGCGAAACAAAATCAATTTTTTGTCAAAAAAGTTAATATTATTAAAGTGTTTCCAAATTTCATTACCATTTGCTTTATTTACCAATACCTAAGTCTAAAAATAACTATACGATTAAAATAATCTAATTTGCCAAATAGTAAGAAAATATGTAAGCTGGAGGGGAGAGAGGGTGACGGAAAATCTTTCGATCCCATACGTCGGGAAAAGAGGCGGAAAGGGGTTGAAATTTTTTTTTCTTAAAAAAATCCTTACGTAATTTAAGGATGGCCTCTTGTCTGGAAAGATGGTGTTGGTTTTCAGTAACATTTTGTTCCAAGTTGTTACCGGACAAGATTATTATAGACATGGGAGTTAAACTGTTAAGTTGTGCGAATGAATAATGGTTTTAAATATTTCTGAGCTACACAACTTGTAATCAAAGAAGACGTACCTCCTCCTTGCCTCAGACACTCGATTCTCGCCTCAGCCTTCATTTTTGCCGTCTGCAACAAATACACATAATTATTATTGCACGTTAACGACGTCGCCTACTTGGTGAGTTCAAAGATATTTCGCGAGGCGGGTTGCATCTTAACTTGACGCAATTAAGCACTATCACAACAATGAACAAAATAGAAAGAGGGGGAAGAAAAAGAGCGGTTCACGCTTGGAGTCCTCTTGTTTATCTGCTGATGACACTTCCCTTCTTCCAATGACGAGTTTAGACACTCGAGCTACTCTTGAGTTTTTTTTTGCATCGAGTCTTATTATCCGTTCGTATTAAACGCTTATGTAGTAACTACGCTAATGGTTTTAGGAATTATGGATGTTATATTTACAGGAAGTGTACCCTAATTTGAGTGGAAAACAATTTGGTAAAAACCACCCTTAGTACACCCGGCCGAGATTCGAACCTCAATATCTCCTTTATTGGCAGTCTTGTCTACTGGGCAGGGCCGGATCAAGGAATTCGGGGGCCTGGGGCCACTTGCAAAACCATGTGCAATATCATACATTATTTAATAATCACACAGAAATTAAACAATATATTGAAAGCTCGGTTTAGGAATATTTGATATATATATATATATATACTACATTTTCTTTTACATAATGAAATAATTTAGATTAATATTATTATAGTAATAATAAAAATATAGAAAAATTACTTGCCAAATCATAAAATGTATTTACATTGCTTTCAAAGGTTTTACAAAATCTAAATTTTAGAATTGCCATTGTTACCATAACTCACAAAAGGTTTTCCTTGATTTCTTGTGATTTCTGCCACAACTTGATCAAAATACAACCACCGTGTTATGACACTCTCCGTTGATAAAATAACTAAAGAATTTAGCTTATTATCATCCAACACAGAACGGATTCTATTTCTCAAACAGGTTTTCAGTCACCGAGTGACAGGAGAAGTGAGTATCCCAGTGTTAGCTAGTGCCGGCCATTTTCTTCCTGTGACGTGCGTTCTACAATCTAGATCCGACATTTCTCCCTCCTGTGGCGTGCGTTCTACAAACTAGATCCGACATTTCTCCCTCCTGTGGCGTGCGTTCTACAATCTAGATCCGACATTTCTCCCTCCTGTGGCGTGCGTTCTACAATCTAGATCCGACATTTCTCCCTCCTGTGGCGTGCGTTCTACAATCTAGATCCGACATTTCTCCCTCCTGTGGCGTGCGTTCTACAATCTAGATCCGACATTTCTCCCTCCTGTGGCGTGCGTTCTACAATCTAGATCCGACATTTCTCCCTCCTGTGGCGTGCGTTCTACAATCTAGATCCGACATTTCTCCCTCCTGTGGCGTGCGTTCTACAATCTAGATCCGACATTTCTCCTTCCTGTAGCGTGCGTTCTACAATCTAGATCAGACATTTCTCCTTCCTGTAGCGTGCGTTCTACAATCTAGATCAGACATTTCTCCCTCCTGTAGCGTGCGTTCTACAATCTAGATCAGACATTTCTCCCTCCAATAATTGTCGCCACCTACCGGCAGTATTACATTTTGTTAGTTTCAAATATTTTTATTACATAATTGAAGCAATAAAACACAATGTGCGGGGTATATGGGGGCCCCTTCAATCTTGGGGCCCGGGACCATGGTCCCCCGCACTCCCCTGAAACCGGTCGTGCTACTGGTTGAGTAGTACCTTAGACCATGCGGCCACCGAAGCGGTTACGGTGATTTTAATTCTATTTCAAAAATGGCTAAGTACTTTACGTTTAAATAATTTGATTTTATTGGCTCAAATTATTTGGTATGGAAATTGATTTATTGACAATGTTGTAGATAATAAAAATAAATAAATATATATACATATATATATATATATATATATGTATATTCTAATTATTAATTTGAGATTAGTCTACTAATGACAGATTCTTTTATAATTTAAAATATTTCGAAAATTATTTAAACAATGTTTAATTAAATGAATATATGGCGACGGTTTTACTTGCTAAATAAGATTTTTTTTAAATTTTTTTAAATATTTATTTGAGGTTGGTTTACTGATTAATTTTTAAAAACTTGAAACTTTTTAAAAAAGATAGTTACAACAATTTTGTTTAGGCAATTTTTTTCTTAAAAACCTTTTTAATGTTTATAAAAAATCAACACAATTTACATAAAAGTAGTTTTTATTAATTACTTTTAGAAATTATATTCCAAACTATAATAATCTGAGAAATTATATACAATCGAGCTGTACTTTAAAAAAAATCGTTGCCGGTTCTCTTGAATAGGGTTAGTTAAAATCTTAAATGCTAGTGACGTCATGGGGTGTATTTGAAACAACTGTAAAGTTTGACACCTTAGCTCAGTCGGTAACGTACCTGTCTGCTGAGCTAACGGTCCCTGGTTCGATTCCTGGCATGACCGAAAAATGTATCATTGGTGAAATGTATGTTTACCCTTTCACAGTGAAGAGTTAATGGCGCGGAGGCAGGATGTTGTGTCTGTTCTAGATTTAAACTTGTTTATAGGTCTTGTGTTGATACAATCAGTCGGTTCAGAAAATGCACGTTAGATAACTTTAAAATTATTATTATTATTATTATTAGCACCGCGTCTTACTACCCGTTCGGGTTATACGCACTTACGCTAATGTGTAATGGTAGGGTGATTGTGAGATGAAATGGAGGACCTACAGTTTAACGTGGAATCCGAACCACGGTGGAGGCCTGGCATTCCTCACATTCACAAGATGTCTTGTCAGAGGTGAAGGAAGGGTTTGGTAATCAGATAAATCTTTGCCGGGACCGAGGATCGAACCCCGGCCGCCAGCATAGAAGTCTGACACCTTACCCCTAGACC
>CABEEJ010000386.1:99443-140735 GCA_901482245.1 Timema douglasi | reverse complement strand
GGGGGGGGGTGTTATTATTATTATTATTATTATTATTTAGCACCACGTCTTACTACCCGTTCGGGTTATACGCTTTAAGTACTAATTACGCTAATGGATTAGGAATTGTGAAGGATGAATCAGAGGAAGTGAACCCGCATTTGCGTGGAGAGGGAGTGGAAAACGATTTAGGAAAAACCACTCCCAGTTCACCCGACCGAGATTCGAACCTCGATCTCCCCGTCCTCAGCGGTTCAGCTCAACACGACTAGCGCGTTAGCCAACTACGCCACAGAGGCGGGTAAGGGGGTGAATAAACAATTAATTTGTGGGTAGGGGGGCAGCATTTAAAGCCTATTTTACACACACACACTATATATATATATATATATATATATATATATATATAAACCAAATATAGAGTTGGTGATGACGGGAGATTGATAAGAAGGCGGAGCTGTTAGCAAATCCGAAATACAAATAAAGGTCAAATAGAAATGAAAAATATTAGTTGATTGAATAATCCTAGGGGAAGGGAATGTATTAAAATATTTACATATTTGGTATACGGCAAACCCTAAATTAGTGACACACTCAACCACCTAGCGCTGTAGTCAATACGTGAATGTGAGAAGAGAATAGTATCTGTTATTACTTTTATAATAATGTTTCTGGTGTTAACGTCCTCTGGAGAAATCAAGATTTGAGCGTCTCATTTGCATTAATTCTAATTAATAGCTAGAATTCTTTTGTTTGTTAATTTAAAAACAATCCTAAATGGAAAGTCCTTCAGAAAAACATTAAGGTAATGTTTCTGGTAAATTTTTAAAAAACGTAAAAATAATACCTTCCCAATCCTCGAACCATCGGCACCTTTAGACGGTGGTGATGCCAAATATAAATGGTTGAGAGGGTTGAGGACTGGGAGGTGTTTGAGGGGATAATCGATTAGAGCAGAGGAGTGTAACAGCTGCAGGGCTGGAACACAAGGTAGCAACATACCCTCTATCACAGACAGATCAAACAGGGTGGAACTTAAAACGTCTACACTCCTTTATCTATAATAATATACATGTTCTTAATCCACCGGGGGTTCGAACCCGGGTCTCTCACGTGTGTCTTGAGGCCCGTCATACTGGGGATTCAGACCCTAGTCTCTCACTTGTGTCTTAAGGCACGTCATAGTGGGGGTTCAGACCCTGGTCTCTCACTTGTGTCTTGAGGCACGTCATACTGGGGGTTCAGACCCTGGTCTCTCACTTGTGTCTTGAGGCACGTCATACTGGGGGTTCAGACCCTAGTCTCTCACGTGTGTCTTGAGGCACGCCATACTGGGGGTTCAGACCATGATCTCTCAATTGTGTCTTGAGGCACGCCATACTGGGGGTTCAGACCATGATCTCTCAATTGTGTCTTGAGGCACGTTATACTGGGGGTTCAGACCCTAGTCTCTCACTTGTGTCTCGAGGCACGTCATACTGGGGGTTCAGACCCTAGTCTCTCACTTGTGTCTTGAGGCACGTCATAGTGGGGGTTCAGACCCTAGTCTCTCACTTGTGTCTTGAGGCACGTCATAGTGGGGGTTCAGAACATAGTCTCTCACTTGTGTCTCGAGGCATGTCATACTGGGGGTTCAGACCCTAGTCTCTCACTTGTGTCTCAAGGCACGTCATAGTGGGGGTTCAGACCCTAGTCTCTCACTTGTGTCTTGAGGCACGTCATAGTGGGGGTTCAGACCCTAGTCTCTCACTTGTGTCTTGATTTGAGGCATGTCATACTGGGGGTTCAGACCCTAGTCTCTCACTTGTGTCTTGAGGCATGTCATACTGGGGGTTCAGACCCTAGTCTATCACTTGTGTCTTGAGGCATGTCATACTGGGAAAAAGAGACCCTCCCTTCGTATCCCCCTTAGAGGAAAAATTTAAAACTTACTTACCTCTGAGCGACGAATATTGTGCTTCAACTCTTCAATCTTCATTTCGAGGTCTGGACCGTTCTGGTCGTTAGGATCGACCTGACGTCACAAGCAAACACAGGTAGTGATACTCATAGGGGAGGGGTGACATAGCACTGGGTAGTGATATTCATAGGAGTGGGGTGACATAACACTGGGTAGTGATATTCATAGAGGTGGGGTGATATAGCACTATTTAGTGATATTCATATGGTTGGGGTGATACAGCACTATTTAGTGATGTTCATATGGTTGGGGTTATATAGCACTAGTTAGTGATATTCATATGGTTGGGGTTATATAGCACTAGTTAGTGATATTCATAGGGTTGGGGTGATATAGCACTAGTTAGTGATATTCATAGAGGTTGGGGTGATATAACACTAGTTAGTGATATTCATAGAGGTGGGGTGACATAGCACTGGGTAGTGATATTCATAGAGGTGGGGTGACATAGCACTGGGTAGTGATATTCATAGAGGTGGGGTGACATAGCACTAGTTAGTGATATTCATATGGTTGGGGGGATATAGCACTAGCTAGTTGATATTCATATGGTTGGGGTTATATAGCACTAGTTAGTGATATTCATAGGGTTGGGGTGATATAGCACTGGTAGTGATATTCATAGAGATGGGGTGACATAGCACTAGTTAGTGATATTCATAGGGTTGGGGTGACATAGCAATGGGTAGTGATATTCATAGAGGTGGGGTGACATAGCACTAGTTAGTGATATTCATAGGGGTGGGGTGACATAACACTTGGTAGTGATCCTCATAGGGGTCGGGTGACATATTACTGGGTAGTGATGTTCATAGAGGTGGGGTGACATTGCACTGGGTAGTGATACTCATAGGGGTGGGGTGACATAACACTGGGTAGTGATCCTCATAGGGGTCGGGTGACATTGCACTGGGTAGTGATACTCATAGGGGTGGGGTGACATAACACTGGGTAGTGATCCTCATAGGGGTCGGGTGACATAGCACTGGGTAGTGATGTTCATTAAGGTGGGGTGACATAACACTGGGTAGTGATGTTCATAGGAGTGGGGTGACATAACAATGGGTAGTGATGTTCATAGGAGTGGGGTGACAACACTGGGTAGTGATGTTCATAGGAGTGGGGTGACACAACACTGGGTAGTGATGTTCATAGGAGTGGGGTGACACAACACTGGGTAGTGATATTCATAGGGTTGGGGTGACATAACACTGGATAGTGATGTTCATAGGGTTGGGGTGACATAGCACTGGGTAGTGATGTTCATAGGGTTGGGGTGACATATCACTGGGTAGTGATATTCATAGAGGTGGGGTGACATAACAATGGGTAGTGATATTCATAGGGTTGGGGTGACATAACAATGGGTAGTATTCATAGAGGTGGGGTGACATAGCACTGGGTAATAATATTCATAGGGTTGGGGTGACATAACACTGGATAGTGATGTTCATAGGGGTGCAGTTATTTATTTAGAATAAATAAACTACTCAAGTATTAAAAATGATTCACAACACTGATTGATGAGTAAACACACTTAAGGAAATATGTTAAAATATTACAAACTGTGTTATTTCGAAAACTAGGTAATCTTGATGAAATTCACTATTTATAAAATATAAAATAACTTTTTGAAAATGTATATAGACCAAAATATTTATTTCGGAAATTAATGTTAAAACTAATTTGGTATTTTATCAGGATATACAAGTTTTAAAACGCTTAAGTGACCTATCTTATTTAATGAACAAGACCAACCATAGTTTCTTTAATCTCGGTCAGGTCAGAGATACGTACGCCTAACGTGGTGCGAAATCGGGTGTGTTACGTGGCACTCCGAGCTTCATAAGTGTTATCCCAGGTGGTAATAAGTCTTTGATAGTACTAATAGACTTAAAAAATAACGCATTTTAAAACCAAGAAGAAATACTAATGACGGGTACTAATTATAGATATTTTCTTGTACCAAGTCATTAAGTTGATATACAGGGTGTCTCACTCACTTTCGGCCTCTGAGTGATTATCATACGCCAATTAAGTACTTCTATTAGTGTGAAAGTTATAAGGGAAATTCAAGGACTGAGAGAAAGTGAAACACCCTGTAGTTTAAAAACTAAATTAGGCAGTATTAACTTTGATTTTCAGCAAGTTTCATGATGGGGTTATGGAAGGGAATTTCTGACTACGGCTTTTATCCACGATACCGTAACTTTAACAGTCACTGGAAAGAAAGAAAGAAAGAAAGAAAGAAAGCGAGACAAGGTGGTAGATACTCATTCTGTTTCGTAAAACGTTAAATACTAAAACTTGTAGGGACGCCCTCTATCGACCTTTTGCCCGGAGTCCCGGAGTCCCTGGAAGACCTGCAAACGCCTGGTATACTCCCGGGCGTTGATGTTCTCGCGGCTGATGCGGGTCGCCCAGCGCTTCGCCTCCTTGCTGAGAGACTGTACCACGGACGGGTGCTCCGCCGTGATCCTAGAGATGGTGTCATTGTCGCAAGGCTCGAACTCATACTGGATGTGTTGTTTGAGCACGGGGTAGAACAGGTAGAGGCACTGCAAGTTGTACTCCCGCGTCAACTGAGGACATAACACTCGCGTTCGTCTCGAAAGATGGCGTTATTTTACAGGACACGGGGGNCGTTGCTGTATCAGACACAAGGAGGGGCAACAATGGCGTCACTCTACCAGGAACAAGTAGGGGCAACAATGGCGTTGCTGTATCAGACACAAGGAGGGGCAACAATGGCGTCACTCTACCAGGAACAAGTAGGGGCAACAATGGCGTTGCTGTATCAGACACAAGGAGGGGCAACAATGGCGTCACTCTACCAGGAACAAGTAGGGGCAACAATGGCGTTGCTGTATCAGACACAAGGAGGGGCAACAATGGCATTACTGTACCAGACACAAGGAGGGGAAACAATGGCGTCATTGTACCAGACACAAGCAGGGGAAACAATGTCGTCACTGTACCAGGCACAAGTAGGGGCACCAATAGGGGTCACTGTACCAGGCACAAGTAGGGGCACCAATAGGGGTCACTGTACCAGGCACAAGTAGGGGCACCAATAGGGTTACTGTACCAGGCACAAGGAGGGACAACAATGGGGTTACTATACCAGACACAAGGAGGGACAACAATGGGGTCATTGTACCTAGGCACAAGGAGGGGCAACGATGGGGTCACTGTACCAGCTAAAAGGAAGGGCAACGATGGGGTTACTGTACCAGGCACAAGGAAGGGCAACGATGGGGTTACTGTACCAGACACAAGGAAGGGCAACAATGGGGTTACTGTACCAGACACAAGGAGGGGCAACAATGGGATCACTGTACCAGACACAAGGAGGGGCAACAATGGGGTTACTGTACCAGACACAAGGAAGGGCAACAATGGGGTTACTGTACCAGGCACAACGAAGGACAACGATGGGGTTACTGTACCAGACACAAGGAGGGACAACAATGGGGTCATTGTACCAGGCACAAGGAGGGACAACAATGGGGTCATTGTACCAGGCACAAGGAGGGGCAACGATGGGGTCACTGTACCAGCTAAAAGGAAGGGCAACGATGGGGTTACTGTACCAGGCACAAGGAAGGACAACGATGGGGTTACTGTACCAGGCACAAGGAAGGGCAACAACGGGGTTACTGTACCAGGCACAAGAAGGGGCAACAATGCTGTTACTGTACCAGACACAAGGAAGGGCAAAAACGGGGTTACTGTACCAGGCACAAGGAAGGGCAACGATGGGGTTACTGTACCAGGCACAAGGAAGGGCAACAATGGGGTTACTGTACCAGACACAAGTAAGGGCAACAATGGGGTTACTGTACCAGACACAAGTAAGGGCAACAATGGGGTTACTGTACCAGACACAAGGAAGGGCAACAATGGGGTTACTGTACCATACACAAGAAAGGGCAACGATTGGGTTACTGTAACAGACACAATGAAGGGCAACAATGTGGCAACGTATGGCGTTCGATAACCCTTCAAGACTCGTATGTGCCATTTATTTTTACTTTAGTACCTTTAGTGTATCTTTGTATCTTAAATATTGATGTTTTTAAGAAATTAATGACTTATTACATAATACAACATAAGAGTTAATATATACCCTACATTTAACCTATACGGTAATAAGCTTACCTTGATATATTCCACTATGGTATACCTAATAAGACAAGCTCGTAGTCTAGTCTGTTAATTAACTATAACAGATTTTATCTTAAAAATATTTAGATAGTTTGGACAAACAATTAATATATTTTAAAATCTTTGCATTCAAACTTTAGTATGGTTTTGTTTTTATACTACAGCACACGATACCTAATAGGAGCAACTTGAATTATTGAGCTTGGATCTCGATACTTCATGCTACATTTTGAGTGACAAATATGAGTAAATCTACTATATACCGCATACTAACTAGGATCAATTTAAAAAAAGTGCAACTTTAAATCCAATCAACATGTTTAGTAACCACAATGTAGTCCCTGTATGGATGGACCCTAGACCTAGGCCAGTGATTTCTGGCGGTGTATAGAGTCAAAAACTTCTCTTAGATCCAGACACAATCCGCGGATAGAAAGTTGACCCATGGAGGTTACTGCCTGCCACCTCCTTGGGAAAAGTACTGACCTGCTGCGCTTGGTCCCTTATCCTTCCGAAGGAGTTTTGAGTTGCAGAGCAGGTGAGTAACTCTGTGCGGCCAATCAGCGTCAAGTATTCCGCCACCTTTTCGAACACGCAGCTCTCCATCGTCTGAGGACAGAAGATGGACATAAATAGACGATATATGGAGAGATTTGAGAAGTTGTTCTTTTGAGTCCACACTCCATTTACCCTGAACCGAAAGTCTTATCTTGACATATGACACTATGACCCTCTCTTATGAGGCCAAGATTTTTACCGGGCTTATTCATAATAATCTCAGGCTCCACGAGGCCATTTTAAAACCTTATTTATTTGTTTCTTACATTTTAAAATAGCATCATTGCTTAGGATTGCCAATTTTTTCAAATCTGAATAAAGGACATTTGACAAAGGCGAAGCCAAAACACGTGATGTTTCCCATTTGTTTTCTACTTGTAAAATTTAACTGTCATTGAATGTTCATAATATTAGTGTAATATATTTTCTAAGTGCTCCAGCCATTGATCTCTATAATATAACTGGATGAACATCTGTGGCTGAAATTTTCGAGCTGTCGTCTACATATCATTGTGTAAGAGAGAAAGAAACTATCTGGTATTTCTTTCTCTCTTACACCCATACAAGGTAAAGTGGTATTTTAACATCGTTCATTAATTTGATTGAATATATTAGATACAACAATGTGTGATTAGTTAAATGAAATAAATATGTTATCAAAAGCTTCAAGAACATATAAAAGTTCGTAACTGGTTAGTTTTTTCTTTGAATAAGTTTATGTAGCCTAATATATACGATGATTTTTGAAGGAAGCTCGATTGGAAGGCTCTATCTCGTACCAGAATCCTACCCTATAGTTGTGTTTAGGTAGAATAAAAAACCTTCCAGAATGAATTTTTTACTTTCGTTCTAAATGAACGGTTATCCTACCAATATATATATATATATATATATGTGTGTGTGTGTGTGTGTGTGTGTGTGTGTGTGTGTGTGTGTGTGTGTGTGATAGTATTCTGATACTAAATAAAGCCTTACAGATTGGGATTCTTACTAAATTCAGTGCTTAGTAGATACCGTACTTCCTATAAGCCTATAAGCTAAATGATCATTTGAACCTTAGACTTCCACAAAAAGTATGCCATTCAAACAAATTTAATACAGTTTTTAGCTAACTTGTCTCATTATAGATATCGAACTTTCAACATAATCTGGTTTCTGAAAGCGATATACAAGATATGAGCCAAATATTTTTAATAAAAATGGTAATATAATAATAATACTTTCTACAAGTCTATAACCTAAGAGATAGGTTGAATGTATGGCAACTACACAAAGTTTGTCATTCAAACAAATACAACCAAGTTTTAAGATACCTTCTTCATTATATTTATCGAGCTTTCAATACAATAGCCTATGGTTTCTGAAACCAATATAAAAGCTAGTAACCAACTTTAAATATAAATGTAGTCTTGGCAGACTGTAAACAACATTGATGATAACTACATAATTATTTAAATATGTTAAAGATCGTATTCGTATTTGTACAGTATTACCTGTAAAACTGAATTGTATATCCTTATGTAAATGTTTCTTCAGGAAAGTGTGATATAATACTTCACTATTTTCAAACAATAACACTTTTATTCGTCAGATACATGTTTTCACATAAGAACATTGAAAGAAACGGTTAAATCTGTCCCCTCACCAGTGTAGCAGACGATAAAATTGAGCGTCACGCTTTTGTCCTGGGAAATGTGCATGTGTATGTCCATCCAGTTATATTAAAGAGATCAATGACTCCAGCACGTATTTTTTTCTGGAACAAGGGTTCCTTCGGTCTAAAAAGTTTGGGAGCCCCTGTGTAGGCTATAGTAAGTACTATAGCTGATTTAACAAATTGAAGAGGCCCACGAATACAATACAATCGCTCACCATAAAATTATTCAACACATTTACTTAATCATTTCTTTTAAACGTCGGTGGCTTTTAATGGGAGAATCTTTTTTGTTTAGGATCATATAATTTTAGCGCGACTAACTGCATAATTTCGGCCGGTCCCGTGTAGTGGTCAATGCAACTGGCTACGAGCCTAAGGGTTCCGGTTTGGATTCCCGGCTCGTACCTTGGGTATTTTTTTACCCAAAAGGAAATTACCGCAACGGTCACCAGGGTTTGGTTAGTTAGGCTTAAGCTAGGTTTAAGTTTGTCCACCGGTCCCACACCCTCATACTATCACCATCACCTCATATCATCGGGACATGGAAAAAGCCTCCACGGAAAGGATGATGTAGCACAGACGTGCTATATATATATATATATATATATATATATATATATATATATACACACACACACACACACACACACCATTACTTTACTTTCAAAGGCACGAGGGTGAAGAAAGACCCACCGGTGTAACAGACGGCGTTATAGCCGGGGAGCGGTATATTTTTGTTATTAAAATTGTGAAAAATTACGGACCTAAACTCAAGCTAGGCCTACTTTAGACGTGGCCCGTTAGACTAAGATATCGAGTAGGCACTTTCATGCCAGAGTATCCAAGTCAAGTATTGATTGATGCAAGTTTTCTAAATATTTCTGCAACTTTACTAACACAACTTTTTTTGCGAAGAGCAAAACATAAACAACAACAAAAACACTTCGTAAGAGGGGGTGAGGGGAGTTGAAAGGAAGCGAAGTAGCCGTGAAATTTCGGAACCTCACACCCCACCCTTCTTCCCTCCCACCAGGAGGTTACCCTCGTGGTCGATAATCGGCTAGAGGTGCCAACTTGCGCCCAACTCATCTGACCTCGTTCCAGCCTCGCCACGTTGCCCCTCTTCGATCAGTGCTGCCAACAAATCTCATCAGTCTCGCAAGTGACGGGGAGATCAAAAAATAAAGTACTCTTTTGTTCCTGGTTTGGGGTTTAAGAGCTCCCTTTCCTAGTTAGAGCAAGTCTTAAAGACAAATGCACTTCCTGGTTTAATTTTAGAAAAGGAAATTTCCTCACAATAAAATATGTAAATAAATAAACAGCAAAGCAGGAACGAAACAAGTACACCCCTGTTTACCGTGGCTGATTACCAGCTTACCTGGGCTAGTTCCACTATGATGTTAGTTTATATGATAGGTCCATAGTGTAATTCGTCAAGGTAAGAACTTTCAAGATAGAAGGAGTGTACAAAATACCGGAAATGACATTTTAAGCGTGTAGAATGCAATAAAGAAATAAATATCTGAAAAATTATACATGGGCTCGAGATTCGAACCAGGTAACTTAAGGATTAGCACGCGATAGCCTTATCACTGATCTATCCGTGGCCTTCCTGAGCCCTAGGTCAAATATCACTAATTTACTTATCAATTTAAGTTTATTTATTAAAAATTATTTACGAATTATTTTAACTGTTCTGATTAAATTGAATAAAAAATAATTGATGAAATTTATAATCCAAATATACACTTTTATTTTACGCCCACCAATGTCTCCAGCCTGTGGTCAGTTTTGTATTCAAGCCATGTATTTTCCACTACCGGCCTGTCGTAACTTCATTTGTCTTTTAGTCTTACTTAAAGTCTAGGACAAGTACAACATCCAGTCCCCTGCCGTTAATTTATCACTATGAAAGGGTAAGTTCACATTTCACTAATGATACATTTTCTGCCATGCCAGGAATTGAACCTAGGACCCTTATATCGGGTAGAGATACATGCTAGAGACTGAGTTAAGGTGTCAGATAGACCAAATATACACCTGACACCTGAAAATAGTGCATATTTATTATAATTAATGTCAGTAGGCCCTTTATAATTAAACGTTTTTACTTTTTAGTAAACATATTTTAGTGAACTTAATAGTTTGAATTATACGTAATATAATAAATACTGATTTGTGCAGGAAGCTTTAGAGAATAGTAGTAATTGCTAAACCACGTTTTTTTATCGCCACGTCTTATTATCCGTTCGGATTATATACGCTATGTAATAATCACTCTAAATGTGTTAAGGATGAGGAGGGTTGAATTTATCAGCAGTGTAGTCGCATTCACGTGAAGGTAGATATGAAAACCATTTAGTAAAAACCACCCCTAGAATACCTCACCAGGATTCTAACCCCGAACTCCCAGTCATCATCAGTTCCAGTTTCTTGCGGGAGTGATGCCTTAGACCATACGATCACCAAGGCGGGTTCAAGGTAATTATGTTGTTTGTTTATGAATGATGGAAGAAAGGAAGTTTCCATTTTTATCCGACATTGTGTGTACGCTTCATCGTGCATGTAACATGGCCGATCAATGTGGACAAAGAACATTGCAGTCATTTTCTTACACACCAATATCTCGCGGCGACCAATGAAACGATAGTATTGTTGATCAATACATGACATTCCAAGTGGTATCGTCGTATTTTATAGACACTTAAAACAAGTAATTAACAGTCGGTAGTAATAAGCGGTGCTAAAAAAGAAAGTTAATAGTCAAATTAATGAGAAAGTATAAAAATAATTACTAACCATATGATGACTTATCTTTAAAAGAAATTCTTATTTTGTATAAAAATAGGTCATCGAAATTGTTTGGAAGTAAAGAACATTTAAGATTTTATTATTTAATTCAATGCTATAGTAGTAATTAATTTTGTAAGACCCACAACACTGGGCACGCAGACAAAGACATCAGTCTCATCTCGTCCAATTTGTCGGTGATGAGGTCGGGATTCGAATTCCAGATGGGTTTATCAGGGGGATATTTAATCAAATATGTTCCCCTTTACTTCCACGTGAATGAAAGTGCAGTTATTGTAAATACCACCCTTATCAACCTTACACCATTCGTGTAAAACTTGTGGATAGTTCGGATTGGTGGTATCACACAGAAGTATACGGAATATAAACTGTTATATTTTGTTTTAATATGGGTCTACTTACAACAAAATTTTATAGTTACAGATGCCCCCTTGAATCCGGAAGTTACAACTAAAAAGAAAATTCATATTCTAGATTATGAAAAAATGTTATAATTTTTTATTTTATTTTTTATTTTTTATAATTTTAATTTACTCTGAATTATTTTTGTAAAGCTATAATCCCGTTTACTAATGATTCAGCCAAATACAGCTATAGAAAAAACACAACGACAAGACTTCAGAACATTTATATACCACTTAATATATACAAACAATCAAAAACTATTTAGTTTTTAAATCATACCAATTTGAAGAAAGTTTACCTCTTTCTCTTATCATTTTGAGATAAGATCATTCAAGATTTGATGAATTATTATTATTATTATTATTAGCACCGCATCTTACTACCCGTTCGGGTTATACGCACTTACGCTCATGTGTAATGGTAGGGTGATTGTGAGATGAAATGAAGGACCTACAGTTTAACGTGGAATCCGAACCACGGTGGAGGCCTGGCATTCCTCACATTCACAAGATGTCTTGTCAGAGGTGAAGGAAGGGTTTGGTAATCAGATAGATTTTTTCCGTGACCAAGGATTGAACCCCGGCCGCCAGCATAGAAGTCTGACACCTTACCCCTAGACTGCCAGGTCACCAAGATTTGATGAAAAAGTAGATTCGATCTGTCTATGGCTATTAAGTTAACTGTTATAGATTTTGGCTCCAAACATTTTTACTCTTTCCGATATTAGAGTATACAATAATATCAGTTTGCTATCATCCCCTTGACTAATGTTCAGTGTCTCAAGCGAGCCTCTACGGATGCTCGCAACTCACTTGCATCGTACTCTGAAGGTCCACCACGAAGTATCGGGTCTGATGGGCGTTCGCAGATGCCAGGCTCAGCAGATAGTCGTTCCTGGCTCCGGTTGACTTCTCTTCCAAAGCTTCTCTTTTTGACGTCACCTGGATACACTCAAATATTAGTTATTTTATTTGTTTTATTCATTAGAGGTATTTAGACTAACGTGCACTCTCCAAATTGATTGATTATATCAGCAATATGAGAATTTCTATGAGCGAGAACGAAAGGGCCTACCAATTTTGTCGGGAAAGGTATTTTAGGGTTCTAGACATTAGTTATTCTTCAGGACATAGGCTAAATATTGTACGTAGGCTGTCCTTCCCTCGTGTGGAAATAGACATGTCTGTTGGGAGAGAGTTGAGATCGTAATCTGTTAGGGGTGGGGTGGATTCATAAGACTGTTAGGGGTGGGGTGGATTCATAAGACTGTTAGGGGTGGGGTGGATTCATAAGACTGTTGGGAGTGGCGTGGAATAAAAACCTCTAAAATATTGAAGAACATTAAATTAACAATAACATATTCAGAAGAAATAGTATTCTTAAATATATTATTTAGGATATCAGGCTTTACACACGACTTTGTTACTCAAGTTATTATGGCCACCAATATGTATTATTACTTTATTATTATAATTGTATTAACACCCTGAAACTGTGATATCACTTTATATGTGTGATTTCACCAATATAAAGAATCAAGCTTGGAACACTGTCATATGAAATGTTATTTGCGTGTTCTCTACTTACTTTCGCACTGTTCTTTTGAAGGGATGTTATTGATTGGAAGAATGAACCTTTCTTCTTTTTTAGTCTGCAACAAAATACAACAACAATGTTAAATGTTTAATAACCGTCGTGTAATGCAGACGATCTTCCTCTGAAGAGCTTAATTTGTTTTCATATTTTCCGAGAATGGTATCGTGGAAATTGGTGCAGTGCAGTGGCTTAAGCCCCGATAGAATAAGCGGCGGGAAATTTAGCTCCTGGATATACCTTTTTAGTGGACTCAGATTTAATGTTTTAATAAATACAGCAGTGAGAGATTAGTTCCCCTCTAGTAGGTTGCGCCCTCAGTTAGGTTTCTAAAAAACAATACAATATAGTTTTGTCTCAGGAAAGACCTTGGAAGGAGATGCGAAAGGATGCTTTCCCTGACAATCTCGGTAACACATAAACTAAGTAACTCTGTTAAGAGGGGAGCTCTAATGTATACATGGTGCTACATGGAGGAGGTCAAAAAGCGTTACTTGTTTTCTGGATGACCCCATACCCCCACAAATCCTGGATTAACTAGAAGCAATATAAACACGTGCCTAGAGTACCAAGGAAAGGAGGGATTGGTGGCGGGGGTACCACAGAGTACAGGTATAATAGCTGTTTTCATCGAACTTCAAGGTTTTTCAGATCCGTAGAAAGGGCCTAGCAGCATATTCTAGGAGTGGCATTGATTTTATTATATGTGTTATATTTGATTAATCCAATTAACAAGCTTTAGAATCAACGTCATCTGACATCTGAGTCAACCTTCCGACAATCTTTGTCTCAACAACGCAGAGTTCTGGCGTGGGCGGGATGACCTCCACGATAACAGAGTTTTTAATGTTTTATTTCACCCTCAGCACTCTATTGAACATTGATGATCTACCAGTCGAGCAGTGTGAGAGCTGAGAGAGATCCGTTGTAGGACATCAGCCGAGCTTAATTCATCACTGAATCACCTCCTCAATCCTCTCTGTCACCCTACTTGAACGCTGCTTAGACTGGACAGAGAACTCGTGCAAAGCTTGATTCACACATTCGCTGGACATATAGAGCAGGACCTGCTCGGGTCTCGTACCAATTCACTCACTAACATGAACGTATGTTGGCTCATGATGCTTTGCGACACAAACTTAAACCAGCAGTTTATAAATTAATTTAATTGTGGATAAACATAATTAATAATATTATCACAATGTAGGTTTTCTAATTATTGTGTGTAGTTAAACAAATCAACACAGGACAAGAAAGACAAACACGCTCTTCATTAAAGAGTTATTTCAAATAATTTCCCAACATCAACCCCCCTCGGTGGCGTAGTTAGCTAACACGCTAATTTCGTGTTGAGCTAGATTGCCTAGGATGGGTAGATTGAGGTTCGAGTCTCCCTTAGGTGAACTGGGAGTGGTTTTTCTTAAATGGTTTACCACTATCTCTCCACGCAAATGTGGATTCACTTTATCTATAGTCAACTTTCCCAATTCCTAACTCATTAGAGTAATTATTACTTAAGTGTATAACCTTAAAGGGTGGTAAGACGCGGTGCAAGGTATGCTTCACAACAGCAGACTCTGCTGTTTGCCTCTATCCCGATTTGTAGGAGCATGCGCGTATTGAGTATTGATTTAGAAATTTGATTGTTTCTCCCCCGCAGATTTTATGTAGAAGCGTGGATAGAGCTGATATTGTTTTTACTAGCACAAAGTGACCTGTGGTTGGTTAAGATCTATTCATGTGACCACGTCTCGGTACCTGTTACCGGAGGTTACTCACTTTTCTTCGATGTCCCTTGCCTTGTCACGGACGTCGTGGGCCGTGTGTTCCTCGTCGAAGTAGAATTTCTTGGTCTTGTCGACGTCTTGGACACACGTCTGCAGCTCCTTCTGTATCACCACGATCTGGTCCACGCTCTGGAACACACGAGGAGGACGAGGTACAACCACAATATTATCGGACTGCTCGTCCATCCGACAGAACCACCTCTTCTTCAGCTTAGTGTGGGGATGTAGGGGATTAGAGAAAAGACCAGTGTTTTTGCAGTTTTTATAGCAAAACTTTGTTTTAACTAAAATAAATCAAATATTGCTCCAGTAGAAACGTAGGTTTTAATTTTATTCACACAGTGATATCTGTGAATATCTGTCAAGGATGTCCTGGAATTTATTGACGTTTTTTCTTCATTAAAAAAGTTTATCATTTAATGCCACCATGCTCATGACAGATATTCAGCAACTGTTGATATCACCACATGGAGAAAATTTAGCTCTATGTTTCTGCTAGAGCAATATTTGATTTATTTTGGCCAAAATATATCTGTGTTGTTTGATGAAAATACTTCTGTCTAACCTTATACTTCCTTTCGACCTGCAGCTGCAACCACTCTGTCATATCAATAAGCGGTGAAAAAAACTACAAAACTTCTTATCTCAAGGAAAGAGGAAGCTCGCTGCTAGTTCTCAAATATTAAAAAATACTGTATTTGTTAAAGTAAGGCTAAATTTAGAACCCTTTTTCATCAAACCTAGTCATAGCTCCACAAATAGAATTACAAATTATTTGAAAATGAACACATGTCACATTTTCACCAATTGATTTCTATTAATAAAACTCATTATATAGGAATGTTAAGGAATAAGAACCCTGTTGGAATATTTCGACTTTATGTTAGCGTGAACCATATTTTGAAATAACGCATGGTAGAATTAAATATTACGTTAGAGACGTTAGAGCTGAACGTTTGTACAGCATTTTCTCGCTTACCAAATTGGCCTCTTCACTAGCCTGTTTACCGTCCCCAACCCCCCGGATAACACCTAGCCTAGGTAGATAATACAAACTCAACCAGACGTCCCAAGAAACTGTTTCACGTCTTAAGTCTCAGTGTCAGATGTTGATATGGGTTGACGCGTTGCAAGAGACTCACCTTCTTGGCCGTCTGCACCTTGTTGGAACGCAGGAACTTGGCGTCGTCTGCTATCTGCTGGTGGAAAACCTCCACTGCCGCCAATCTGGCCCGCGCAAGTTTCTCGTTCTCCTCCAGAACAGTCCGCCACACGTTCCACATGTTCCTGCAACATCCAAAATGGCGACTCTGAAGGAGATCACTTTGATAAACAGCAATTATGTACCTTGAGTTTGGTTGGAGGCCAGTCCTGCAAGGCCTTGTTTCGTGCCAGAATCCTGCTCTATTGTGATATTCTGGCAAGGCCTTGTTTCGTGCCAGACTCCTGCTCTATCGTGATATTCTGGCAAGGCCTTGTTTCGTACCAGACTCCTGCTCTATCATGATATTCTGGCAAGGCCTTGTTTCGTACCAGACTCCTGCTCTATCGTGATATTCTGGCAAGGGCTTGTTTCGTGCCAGACTCCTGCTCTATTGTGATATTCTGGCAAGGCCTTCCAGAATGGCTTTCCTAACAAAATCGAGGTACAGCTACCATTTTTGGAAGTAATTATAAACATAGCGGGTTAAGTTTGTTACATCTCAACCTTGAGGCACACCTAAATGCATCCTGCATTCATGGGTACACGGGGGAAAATGCCAACTTGGTCTGGTTGGGTTTACCGGTGACGGGTGGATCAGGATTCGAATGACAGACGGATGCATTGATGTATTTTATTTTCATAAATGGTCCCCACATTTATTCACACACGATAATGTATTTATATCTTTTAGATTCTACCGTGCTCCCCCCTACTCATATTTTTCTATGTATATTTCTCTATGATCATATTTATCTCGCTTTCCTCTATCTTTATCTTATTCTATATTTGGCTTTTATATCTCTAATTTTATCTTTTTCTTTCTCTCTCTCTCTTTATATTTCGCACATTAGCGTCTAAGTAGGGCAGTACTTTGAGTGCTTGGGTTTGTCAAGTTAAAAAGTGACCTGCTTCGTAAAATGACTTGGAACTCTCCAAGTAGTTAACGTCGTTAACATTTTTCAAGTCATTTGCATAAGCCGTGCCCCTTGATAGGACCGGAGCTCTCAACATAGAAACGTGCAGCTGGTTGCCTATGCGGATGTATCACGGCGCTCCTTTTAGCGATAAAAGAGATGCCCCCCCCACTCCTGAAGGCCACGCGCGTTGGAGAACTGTAGTCTTGGTGTCGAGGTTCAATATTCGACTCACCATTTCTCCTCACTGCCTTCAGTCTTAATGTCTGGAATGTTTGGTATCTTCTTGTTCAAGAATGCTGATGAAATCTTGAGAAGAGCCTGTAACAACAAATCAAGGAAATATACCGATACGTAGAAGGACTGATGTTGGTTTCCAGATGCTGCCAACTACAGTAGAGCATATCTTTCAGCTACCACGAGCTGGAAGTGGCATTTAGTTATAATATAGAGTTAAGTTATAGTATGTTTCATACAGAGTGTATACTAACTATTGTACGCATTATATTACAATATATGTATATTTTACTGTCATTTTCACACACTTAAGACGATGCAGAATCGTATTATATTTAAAAAAATTAAAAGTTGAATAGTAACACTGTTTCTTAAGATGTCGTAATAGTTGTATCTTTAGTGGATTAAATTAAAAACTATGTACCAGATACTATAGATCAAAATATATATTATCTACTCACCTCTGAATAAGATTTCTCTATCGCCGACCTTTTCAATGTAAAGTTCCTGCATGGAAGTAAAAACAGTTTTAATCAATATAGAGTCAAACCATACAAAATTTAAGTTTATAGCTACGAAAAACTATACACAGATTACGTTATTAAGTCCTTAGATATTAGGAACATTAAATATAAACAATGATTGGTAATAAAATAAATACGATAGTGTTTTACTAAATGTTAAGAACAATTATTTTTGAAGTTGTGGGACATATCCAAGTTGAAGGTTAAAAAACATCCCAGAGAAAGAAGAAAACCCCAATAAATTATGAACAGACTAGAGGTATCGATCGCACTGAATGGCATATTTAATCATATAATTACTTTAATGAACACCACTAAACAGTATTTTAACACCGACTACTGATTAAATTGCATACATAATGCACATTAAAATAAAATAAAGTAAACTCAGATATATGAGCATGAAAGGATAGAATGAGTTTTATTATTTCTCTAAATCTTTCTCTTTGCCTTGATGCACTTAATGGATAGTTTAAACATTAAAAGTAGGGATATATGAAAGCAAAAACCTCATATTCGACTTCGCCTCGTATGTTTAAAGCCTCACTTCAACTTCGCTTCACATATTTCAAGCCTCACTTCGCATTTAAAAAGTGGCCTTTGCACGTCCTTAACTCTCTTAATTTTATATATATTATTATCTTAGCTTCATTCTAATGTGGATGCACTTATAAATTACTTTGTTTGCCCTTACCCTTTTAAATCAAACCGTTAATAGCCTTTTATTTGAACTTGATAAATAAAATAAAAATTGGCAAAGTAAGCCCCTGATTCCCCTAAAGGCCCGCCAAGCAGACAAGATGGGCGGGTTGCATAACCACTCCAACACAGGTTGGCGAGACTTCAACCGCGTTACAATGAAGTCACATGTTCGCCGAAAAACGAGAGCAGAGCAGAAACTTTATCACGTGGCGAGCTCTAAACCAATCACAAGATTTAAGCCTCATCGGCACTGTTCACTCGATGTGACTTGAAATAACTTATGCTATCCTTTTTTTCTGCGCAACAGAATCAGCTTGGGAGAGAGAATCAAGTTTCAAAATCAACTTACTCAAACAGTGCGCATGCGTCTATAAAGCGAGATACTAGTAGACAGCTGCATCAACAGTTGTGATGAGGTTGAAATAATTCTTTAAGTGGGAAACGCGTGTGTCTTTCTTGTTTTGTTTTGATTTGTTTCACGACACGAACCAATAATTATAAAACGCTTATTGTGATATTAATCTTAAAGATCTGTTAATCCAGTAGATAATTTTAATATGATTGTAATCAGCTGTTTCTAGTGTGTGTTGCATAGCATCATCGGTCAACATACAGCGTGTGTGCTCTATTAGTCGACCTTGGTGGTTTCCGTACCTGAGGTTCGTGGGTTCAAGTCTAGCTGGGGTTGAAGGATTTTTCTCGGGCGATAAAATCCGTAGCACAACTTCCTTCGGGGGGAAGTAAAGCCGTCTGTTCCATGTCAATTTTGATTTAAATGATTTACACTAAAGTGTTATGGATTAGGAAGGTTTTAATTAGAGGAAGTGCACTCACACTTTCGTGGAAGGAGAGTACAAAACCATCCACAGTGCACCCGGCTGGGATCGATCCCCGTTCTCTCAGTCTTAGACAGCCTACTTTAACACGAGAGTAGCGCTTTAGACCATGCGACCAATCGTCATGACCTCGGACAGTGGAGGGATAGTGGTCGTTACGAGCTTGAGTTTGCATCTAATATTTATCAACCCTTTACAACCCTCGTCGCCTGATATAACGAAACTACCCCAGGGTCACCTCACCACAAACGAGAGTGGTTGTAAATCAGTTCGGGGGAGAGGTTGTCTCCTCTGCATTTGTTGGGTGAGTCAAGGGATGAAAGAAAGGTCGGTTTACATCACCGACTGTAAGTCTTGGAAACACTTGGACATAAGCCACCCTCAAAAGGTGCAGGGTTCGTTGATAGGCCCTTGCTCGGAAGTGAGCAGGGCGCGCTGCTGGAAAATGACGTCACTGATGGTTCGGCTGCTGGTTTCCCTTGATTGGTTCCAGAGAGCAGCCTTCAGTCACGTGACCGGGCATACCGATCACCACTGTCTACGCGCAGTCACTGCTAGAGGTGGTTACGTCCATGTGGTCTCCTACACTTTCTGCGCCTCCTCAGTGTGTCAATTATTGAAAATATCGCCATCACTAATCATCTTCGACGAATACAAATTGCTCGCAAAGTATCGTCGTCCAAGAAGTCATAATCACCGTCCATGTTTGTTGACAACAGAACTAGCGCTCTCTAGTAAACTAGCCGCATGGGCTGCAGACGGCGAGCCTTGCTAGAAGCGCAGCGCACTAGTGATTGGCACAATCGAGTAATCGAGTAAAATTAAAGTAATGTTTAGCAAATCATCTACTAGAATCGTCCCGTGGCAATCGGTTGGACCACATTACTCGGGAGTCTTGCAATGGAATTCGATACTAATAACATGTCAATAATCTCTTCCTGTAGTAGTCAGTCGACACTGACAGTGACCTCCACCCCTTATGTTCAGGTTTCACGTTGCATATACAGTCAAGATGAAAGTATGCGTTTTAAGAAGTATCTTACAAAAATTAAACTTTTGTACTCTTTTTAATAAAATGAACTTTTATTTACATACCCATCTTAAAGAAATTGATAATAATTGTACAGTTTTAAAAGTAAAAACTTTTTTTTTTTTAACTTACTCTAATTTTAGTTTCACTTCATAAATAATAATATATTTTAATAAGAAGAAGTTATAATCAATCAAATAATTAAGAAAGAGTATAATTAGTTTCGATCATGCGACTGTGGAAATAAGACTGCTGAGGTGCAGAGTAAAAGTTCGAGTAACTTTCATCGAGTACTTTTAAAAAGAATCAGAAATGTGATACGCTTAGTTAGCATGCTTTTCGATTGTGTACCTTACATCTGCGAGTATTTTGTAACGAAGACGCATGTGCAACATTTAAACCATAAAGGGTCATTTTTGCCTAGCAGCAGAAACTGTTGATGAAAAATGAGCTCTAAGGGAATATACTTTTTAAATGGAAATAGCATGGTAAGCAGTCCAACCAATAAGGTCGATTCTCACTTAGCTGGTAAGAAAAGAGAAAATAAAAGAATAACAAGGTCCGATTAAAGTTACTCGAGTAATCCCGGAAGAATCGAGTACAACCGATTACACAACACAATCGAGTTACTCGATTGTGCCCATCCCTAGAGTGCACATACAACAACGATCATTCTATCAACAAACCTGCAGTGCACCTTGTGTGGCGGTCTGTGATGTGAGACAGAACCTTGGAATGTACAACACTGGAAGGAGAATTATATATTGGAATAGCTATTAACAGGTGCGAAGGATGATCATGAAGCGATTTTTATACTCTAGTGTTTGTAGCATTTAGTGGATCCTGAATTGTTTCATGAAGTGGACAATCCAAGGATTAGATAGGCTGCACTCACTCTAGTGTGAGCAGCACTCACCGTATGTCCTCCAGAAGATCACACTCATGCTGGTTCTTGGCCTGCAGTTTGGTCACCTGCTCAGAGTGGAGTGTCTTGAGGAACTTGGCATAGTTGCTCTACAAACAAACATCCACATGGCATTACTTGACATCATTAGTGGGTGCAAGCTTCATCCTAGAGCACTCATGATGTATTACATGATTGTCATCACCAGTTGGTGTCCTATAGGTGTGTAAGAGACCTGCTATGGAGAAGATAAGTGCCCTTGAGGTGAAAGGAAGTGATGTAGAGGGCGTACTTTGTACTCAGGGTCACACATGCAGCAGAAACATGGACACTGGATGTAAGAGAGTAGGAAATTGGAGGATATGGGAATGAAGTTTGTGAGGAGCATGTTAGCCGTCACAAGGAGAAACAAGATTAGGAATGAAGTTATCCGGGAAAGAGTAGGAGTACAGGGAGTACATGAGATAGTAGAGGAAGCAAGACTGAGATTATATGGGCATGTAATGAGGAAGGGAAAATAGTGTATACCAAAGAAAATAACGGAAATTAAGTTTGTAGGGAAAAGGCCGCAATGGAGGTCATGGGAGGAGCAGATAACAGAAAATGTGCAAATGAGAGGAGAAGAATGAAAGCAATTAAAGGATGGAAAATGGTGGAAGAACAGAGGAAGCTGTAGGGATTTTACTAAACTGACGCGGCCACAGCCTGGAAACAGTTGAGTATGTGCAAGAATAAAGCTAGGTACATACGACAGACAAATTGTGCATGAAATTGTACACTATCTTGGTCACATCGAATGCACACACCTTTAACCACAAACTGTTCCCAGCAATGTAAAGTGATTGGAAGGTGGCGCCAAATGGAGAGACATCAGATTTGCTGAACTTGTGATGTCACTCACTACACAAACCAGTGTGTTTCATACACAAAGCTATTATGGAAGACAAACTAAGGTGTTAAAAATCGGGTCACATTTTGGAACTGTGCATAGTAAATAAACCTTTAAGACCCATATCTATGTCCAATTAAAGTCATTACTATAATTATTAAAGAAAATTGTATGTGTGGCGTTCTTAATATTAAAATATAACTACTGTGTACTGGGTGAGGTAAGTAATTGCCAGATCAAATTCCTCCAAGTGGCGCTACCTTTATTTTCTCTTTGCATTGGTTCACACGTCATAATATGTGATTGCATACAATACTGTGAGCAATGCGATAGTTTCTTTGCTTTTAGTGAAATAATAACAGACATTAAACAAATCAATGATAAATATATTGAATTTATTCTTTATATAACTTTAACTTGTAAAGGTTTTTAATTATAATTTGATGGCCATTTATAAGTTATCGTATATTCAGTTAGTTCACAACTGGCTGCAAGGCCGTATTCAAGGTCGGTTTTGAGGGTTCTACCCCTCGAAATTTTAGAAAAAAAAATATATATATATAGCTTTATTTATGATTCAAACAATATCAAAATTAAGTTACAAGTACAAATTAGAGGGTTATGTTATCATAAAAAGCACTTCATATAGCTTCTAGAGGTGTTTAATATCTAGAATTTTTCCTAGCCTTTGGCCGTTAAGGGCTTATGTTGCCATAAACACACTTCAGAGAGTTTCTAGAACTGTATAACATTTTTAAAAAAATTCTAGCCTCAGGCAATTGGGGAATGTGAGCCCCCTTCCCCCCGATATGATTGGCTGGCTACGGCCTTGTCTGGCAGATAGGTTTATCTTTTGTTAACAATCCAAAAGCTGTACAGTAAAAATGGCAGATATAAGACGTGTTCTATTTCCTTAGATATACAATAAGTCGTGCAAAGTTGACCTTATACAATCTTTGGTATTCACACGACATTATCTTTAGGCTTTAATCTGATTAATTATTCAACTTTGTGGACAATAAGTTGTGTCATGTGTACCTGACTTGAGTTATAGGCTATTTCTAAGATGATTCATGTTGTATGAAGAAATCTTTGACACTGTTTTGGCGAGATAAATTTAAAATATAAGTTATAAAAAATCCTTAGTACAAGTTTTACTATTTAAAATATAGCACACATTTAATATTGAGAGAGAGAGAGAGAGAGAGAGAGAGAGAGAGAGAAAGAGAGAGCTATATATAAATAAAAAGACACACCATTACATTATTCAACCCAACAATACAAAGCACATTCCTAAACCAAACCAAATAGAATACATAATCCATAGTGAAAACAAACACTTCAAACACTAGACATAGTGGTCGTATTAATATACAGAGCACAATCCAAATACATAATACGAACACTAAAATATGAAGTATAATAAAATATCTAACACTGTTAGTAGAAGGAGTAGATCAATATGTCTAGTAAGAATACAACGCACTTATGAATTCACGAGTTTATTCCTAAATCTCAATAATAGAAAGTATTCTTAAAAAGATAAGTTTTGAAAAACATTTCATTTCACGAGTTTGTTGTTTACTAGAATGAGCACCAAACTATGTAGGCTACTATGGCCCTATACATACACAGTCTTGAAATCTTAATTTAAAAGTTGACATTTCCCTCTGAAAAATAAAACAATACACATATTTCTGTTGATCATTAAGAGCTAAATGTCCGGGAAATGAAAGGCGACTGTTATAGGATATAATGGATATTTGTGGAAAGAATGGTGTCATTTAATATGTGGGGTAGCAACACATTGTATTGTCATTTGTATTTCCCTCCTCCCCTGTCTGTTCTCCTACTGCCGGACAGCTATACCCAGGAACGTTATAAGCCCACATGGATTCTGGTGTTGAAGAAGTTTACACTTTAGCTCAGTCAGTAGTGTGTCTACTGAGCTAAAGGTCCCGGGTTCGATTTTCGGCATGGCTGAAAATTAATCATTGGTGAAATGTGGGTTTCCCCTTTCACAGTGATTAACTGAGAGCCGGGGAAGTGATGTGTCTGTTATAGATTTAAGTTAGTTTATAAGTTTGTGTGCTGATATAATCAGTAGGTTCAGATATATAACGTTAAATTCCTTAAATAAATGAAGATATACATTTCTTGTCGACTATTCTAATGCTTTAAGTCGTGTGCTGGTAATCTCGTGCTCAGAATGTAAATGTTAAATATATCGTTATTAGCTAATTCCGTGTTTATGTTCCGTGAGTTGTGAACGTGATTTCTCGCCAGTCAGCTCAACGTGTGGAAATTACCAAACAAGGAACTAAAGCTGACGTCGGGGAGGATGTTATTGGTGAAACCAATATATAAGTGTTATACGAGGAAATAACGTTTAAAAAAAATACAAACACATATTTGCACTCAACAATGATGACATTTTACTACTATTATTGTGATTTTACACGTAGGCTATTGATAATAATATCCATTAAAAGTGACAGCTGAAGATCACACGACTTGACCTATCAATTGACAGATGTTAATGATCTTACCAGATTCGGTGGCCAAATGATCTAAGGTGTCACTCTCGCAGTAGACTCGACTGCCGATGACAGGGAGATCGAGGTTCGAATCTCGATCGGGTGTACCGAGGGTGTTTTTCCCAACATGAGTTTCCACTCTCATTCCACGTAAATGTGGGCGCACTTACTCTAACTATAACCTTCCTAATCCCTAAAACTATTAAATTAGTACATATTCGTATAACCGTAACTAGCTGTAAGACGCGGTGCTAAAAACGCAACAATACTATAAAACATTCATAGTGACAAGTCAAAGCTCTGTGAGTTGACAGTTAAATATAGCAGCTATCAGCTGTTGTGTGTCGCAAAGCATCATGGACCAACATACATGTCTGCTAGCTAGTGAATTGTTAAGAGATCCCAGCAGGTATTCTAGGCAATTCTAGACCAAATGATTTCCAAGCAATTTAATTTTAGTATTATTTAGGTCTATACAAAACTAAAATTAATGTTATCATATTCTGAAAATTGAAAAATGACACCTGGACATGGAAATTGAACCCGGGACCTTCGGCTTAGTACGCCAATGCTCTTACCACTGAGCTATCCAGGATTCCCGTGTTCAGGTGTCATTTTTCAATTTTCAGAATATGATATCTAAATGGTGTTATCCTCACTAAAATGCATAAATGATAGTTTCGGCTATTTGATTCATTAAAATTAATGTATTAAATTAAATGTTGAAAACAAATATAATTTTTAAATTTTAAGTGATATTTGTTTGATTATTTCTAACATTCTAAACCTCATATTTGTTGCTAAGCAATTGTTCATATTTGTTTGCTTGAAGGTTGTTACATACTTCCTCCACTTTATGACTTGTGTCTACCGAGGAAAGAAAGAGCATTTTGCATTTCATATCTCTGAGTTAGATGTGATAAACATTCGTTAATTAATTATTAGCTATTAATTAACTTCCTGGTATCCTGCGAACCACAATTTGAGAAACACTGCAGCAGGAGCTGAGGCACGCGACAGCACTAATACAAGGTCAGCTGTACGATCGACAGCAGGTCAACCAATCGGCTGCGCCTTCTGAACTGTCAGCTACACGAGGAACAACAAAGTCAGCAAAATTCCAGGACTGACGCTCGAACGTATGAGCAGAAATCAAGGAGAAACTGGACCCTTAACATCCGGTTTCAATGTTAGTTAGAACTATCTGCCACGTCTAGGACATTTTATTAAGGAGTGTTCACAGCCTAACCTTAAGGTGGGAATGTAGTGATTGCAATTTAAGGGCAGTTTTTATGGCAAAACATTCGTTTGGTCAGAATAAATCAAATATTTCTCCAGTTGAAAAAGAGTTTAATTTTCTTCACATGGTGATATCAACAGCTGTTGAATATCTGTCAGGGGTTTCATGGAATTTAATGACAACTTTTACTCTTCACTTGAAGAGTTTCTAATCCTATACCGCTATGCTCATGATATATATCCAACAACTGTTGATATCACCATAAAAATTAAACTATGTTTCTGCTGGAGAAATATTTGATTTATTTTTGCCAAATAAATGTTTTATTATAAAACTAAAAAAAATTTGATATTTTCTCGCGTCATATTTCATCCCACCTTGAGGTTTTAAAAATGCAAGCGATATATCTATAAAATCTAGATCATTGTCCATCAAATAATATTTAAATAAAAAAAAAGAAAATTAAATCAGTGATTCAATCAACAACTCCATAACCAGTAGAAGTGCGTTTTATTACCTTTTCAGATATATGTACTAACTATGCTAATGGGTGGAAGGTGGAATTTAGAAGAGGTGTACCCGCATTAACGTGTTGAGAGAGTATAAAACCATTTAGTAAAAACCCACCTGACCTGGATTCAAACACTGATCTCCCCATCATCCCAGTCTATTGTAAGAGTGATGCCTTAGACCATTCGGCCAACGAAGCGGGTTACCATGAAATTAATTTTGTATGGGGAGAGGTGTGGTGAGAGCATGTGGAAGGGAGGAGCGATTCTACCTGTGGCGAAATCCTTTATCAGGAGATTTGGAGTTGTTTTGTTGTTCTTTAGAATTAAATTCCTCTTGAACAATTTAGATATTCTTTCAAAATATTTTGAATTGTAGGTGTAATGATTTTTCTAAGTCTTCCAAATACTCTACTAGCCTCTAGCCTAGCCACTGAGTAGGACGTTGATATATATATATATATATAAATATATCACCGCGTTTTACTACCCGTTCGGTTTATATACTTATGTACTAATTAATAATGGTGCGTATAACCCGAACGGGTAGTAAGACGCGGTGCTAATAATAATAATTAATAATGATAATAATATTAATAATCGACTTTAATGGCAAAGTTATGGCTGCCGCCATTTCTTACACTTAACCAATGCAATTGAAATTAAGTTTAACAAAATAATATATATAAAAACACACACCAACAAATTTATAAAAACTAGAGCTAAAATACACAAGGATTACGCCATATGAGGAAACACACACACACACACACACGGTGTGATTACGTCTCACGCTCTTCAATCTCACGAATGAACTTCCACACGCAGATTATTTGCAACTTTTCTCTTGAAACCATTAAATTCTAATTTCTTTACATCGTTGGTTAGGGTATTCCATGAACGAGAAGCTGAAACAGTGAAAGAATGTGAGTAATGATTGGACTTATGGAGAGGAATGAATAAAGTTGAGTTTTCTTGTGATCGAGTGTTGAAATTATTATTTGAGTTGCGTGAGCTTATGGGAAGAAAGGTATTGTGGAGAGTTGGAAGTCAATAGTTTCTTTATGATGCTCATCGAGTCAAGAGTTCGTAGCCAAGTCAGTCTCTTATAGTATGGGGAAATATGATCGAATATAAATCTAACACATGTGTTCTGGAGTCTTTGTAGTCTTTCCGCAAGGTCAGCTGTCAGCTCATTATACACTACACCACAATAGTCGAAAAGCGGGAGGATAAGGGATTGGATAAGAGTGGATTTAATATTCATTAGTATACATTTTTCAGGCGCTTAAGTGAGTGTAAAGCAAAGAAAACTTTTTTTTACATATTTGTTTCACATGATTATTCAGTGTTAGGTTTTCATTTATACGTAAGCCAAGGTCATTAACAAACGGCACATATGTAATTGGGCATTTATTTAAATTTATTTGTTGCACAGATTTGAAACTTAATGTGGATAGTAATTTTTTTGACTCTATGACAATAGATTGAGATTTTTTAGGATTGATATTAAGACCATTTTGTAGTGTTGCATTTAAGTCAGCATTCATATTATCCACGGCACTATCAATATGAGAAAGAGAGGATGATAAATAAAGTTGGAAATCATCGGCGTACAGATGATGTTTAGAATGTTGCAAACAACTTGGGAGATCATTTATAAACATTGAGAAAATGAGAGGGCCAAGGACCGAACCTTGTGGCACTCCAGATGTCACTGAACGCCATTACGATGGCTTTAAGAATTGTAAAGGCTATATTTAAACGAAGTGTACCAGCATTTGCGTGGAGGGAGAATGAGAAACCATTGAGGGGAAAAAATCTCTTACACACGACCGGGATTCGAGCCCTTACATCGGCAGTCTAGTCTACTGTATTAGACATGCAGCCACCGAAGTTGGTTTAAATACCAATTATTGATCAAAATGACCAAAAGTGGTTCATGACCTATTTAATATTATGAAGTCTCTAACTACGGGCACTGACACTTATAACCACTCATCCTGTTCCCCTAGGTTAAACAATGTAGGTATCTGATAGCCAGTTCTGCCGCTCACTAAACTAAGATGTGATTCACGAGGGGCGATAAGGGGGGTTGTAAGGTGTTGAAACGCCAAGGGGAGTAAGAATAGGGGAGGGAAGCTGCAGTCAATTTGAGACATAATGAGGATCTTTTCATCCCTTGCGCGGTTCTACTTGTGGGGTGAGGCGGAAGATTTTAGACGCCATTTTGCCACAGTCTTATTTTTTACATGCGGGTTTCACCGATTCAAAATTATGTCTACTTTTTTATTACAGGTTGTTTCGAAAATATATTTTTATACTAAAGGAGTGTTTCTCCTCAAAGTTTCGACGTGGGAGGGTCACCAAATAAAAGCTAAGCGCACCAGGGGAAGGGAGGGTAGGTGTAGGTTTGAAAATCATACAGGAAAAACTTAATTTTGTAAGAAATTTTATTTAAAGCAATAATCCGACACCTTAGCACAGTCGGTAGCGTGTTTATATACTGATATAAGGGTCCCGGGCTCGATTCCCAGCGTGGCTGAATGTAGCATTAATGAAATGTAGAATTACCCTTTCACAGCCATGAATTAACGACTGGGGACTGTATGTTGTGCCTGTCCTAGTCCTAAGTTAGATTATAAGGCATATAAAGCTACGACAGGCCTAGCAGGCCTCTAGTGGAAAAATATGTGGCTTGAATAAAAAACTGACCACAGGCTGGAAACCGTAATGGATGACGTAATTTTAAGCAATAATATTTAATTAGTGAACTTAGGAAGGAGGATCATTCAAATATTGAATGACTTGAAGGAAATAAGAAAAGTCTGGGAGCTCAAAGAGGAGGCAGAGAACAGGACGCTTTTGTTGTCTTAAGTTCACCGACAAAATGAATGGTCCTCTCATAAGACAAAACACATAATAATAATAATTTAATTAGTACTTTAAATACAGGATCCAAATTGATTAATAAAATTAAATAAGATATAATTACTTTGAATTGGTAGGTAATAACTTTTTTTATTATTTCCAACATTATGAACCTCATAATTTTTATACATTTATTTATCAAATTTGTTGACTTAAGTTTGGTACACACTTTTATTCCTATTTGGCTTGAGTCCACTAAGAAAAGAAATTTAACATAGCACAGTAGAACCTGGATCATTCGGACTTGAAGGGACCAGGAAAAAATTTGAATCATCCAAAGATTCGAATTAAATAAACTTCTTCAAAGGAATTGAAAAGAAACATTTAAGTTTGCAACCAAGCTCAAAAACTTTATTTAACGTATTTGGACATAATCTTTTCACAATTTATTTAGAAAGTCAGAGATTTTAACCTGTTTTCCTGATTTAAGTCTCTCTCAGTCATAGTGTATTATTCTAATTGATTTATTGACTAAAAAATTGAATCACTTACATTGTTTAAACTTTCAAAAAAATCCCCGAGTTCTTGGATATGGTCAATGGCTTCTGCCGCACTCGGGATAAGCCTTTCCTGAAATACTGAAGAATTGTACTCCTTATCAGCAGATGCTCCATCCTCAGCCTGGATGTTATTGTTGAGAACTTTGGCGACAATGTCCACATCAATAACTTTACCACACACTGCCACATCTTCGTCCACGCTGACAAAGTCCACATAGGAGATAGCAGGATCAGGAGTAACTTCCTCCCAGTTGCCAATAGCTGGAGCAGCTTCAGTCACAGTTTCTCCATCATTTTCTTCCTTGATAAAGCCAGTTTTTTAAAAACAGTTCTTAATGGTATCAACTTTCACTTTGTCCCACGCTTGCTTACACATTCTTGAGGATTGAAGAACACCAAGTGAAATTTTTTGAGTAGACAAATCTCCAGCAAGAATTTTTTCAACCAACAATCGTCTATAGAAATGTTTTAAGTTCTTAATTATTCCTTGATCCATAAGTAGAATAACCGATCTCAAATTTGTTAGGAAAAAAAACCTTTAGATTTTCCAAAACGGGAACTCTGTTATGAGCATTGCAATTGTCAATTAATAAAAGGATTGTCCTATTTTGTTTGCCAAACTGTTTGTAGATTTTTAAAAGCCATTTTTCAAACAGATCACCTGTCATGCTTTTCTATTGGCTCTTATTACACTGGTTTTGATTTTACATTTTTGAAGCAACGTGGGTTAGCCAATTTTCCTATCATTAACAACGGCAGCTTTTCAGATCCATCCATATTTGCTCCAACTAACAGTGTTGTTCGATCTTTACTAAGCTTTCCCCCACTGCACCGTTCAACCTTTAAATGCAAGAGTTTTGTCAGGAGTACACTAGTAAAAAAGTCCTGTCTCATCGACGTTAAAAATGTTTTTCTGTTCTATGCCCTGGATAATTTCTTTAAAGTTTTCCTTCCATTATCGGCTGAACGCACATCAACAGCACCACTCTCACCATATAGAGCTTTGAAGGAAATTCCATTTCGTTGTTTGAATCCATCTATCCACCCTGAACTAGCTCTGAAGTCTGTTTTTCCTAATTCAGATGCGAAATGTTCAACCTTTGTTTTAAGAAGAGGACCACTTACTGGGACTTTCTTGTCCCGCGCTTGTTTGAACCATTTCAGTACACAGTTGTCCACATATGGGTTTTCCGTTCCTATTAATATTTTCCTATCTTGTCGACTCATTTTCATTGCTCAAAATGTTTTGTTTGTTTATCAAAGATGTTGAAAGTATTTTTGGGGGTAATTTGGAAGGCCTTTGCAGTTTCTGATTTCTTTTTAAGTCCCTTTTACCCTTCCCTTATCACCGCTACTTTTTTGGCCAAAGTTTATGATTTATAGGATTGTGACCCACCTCGGTGGCGTAGTTGGCTAACGCGCTTGTCGTATTGAGCTCGACCGCTGAGGACGGGGAGATCGAGGTTCGAATCTCGGTCGGGTGAACTTTTTTTCCTAAATGGTTTTCCACTCTCCCTCCACGCAAATGCGGGTTCACTTCCTCTAATTAAACCTTCCCAATTCCTAATCCATTAGAGTAATTAGTACTTAAAGCGTATAACCCGAACGGGTAGTAAGATGCGGTGCTAATTATTATTATTATAGGACTGTGGATTAGACAGTGACATCACGATACACAAACACAACTGTACAGTATGTACTAAAAAAAACTAAAGTTAAACTATTAAATAAACAAAACAAAATAAATTCGCACATCACAAGAATATCACTACGACCAAATCACCAAGAACAGCAGACGTAGCCACTCGAGAGGTTCGACCTTAACTAACGCAGTACAGAACTGTGCGTGTAAACAAAGACGTATGGGTAAGTGAGGTGAAGAAAGGTACTGACCGATTTCCAACGCACCTCCCCTGTTTCCAATACATTACAATACAACTTACGAAAAATTCGAATTAACCAAAACAAAATTAGAATTATACACGATTTTCTTACCATTGTTTTAATACAAAATTCACGGGACCGTGCGAAAAATTCGAATTAAAGACTATTTCGAACTAAGGAAGTTCAAATTAGTCAGGGCCCACTGTATTGACATTTTAGATTTAATCTTTCGAAATTCAAATTTTTGCCAGCCTGATTCGGTGGTCGCATGGTCTAAGCCATCACTCTCACAGTAGAGTAGACTCCCGATGACAAGGAGATAGGGATTCGAATCCTGGTTGGTTGTACCGAGGGTGGATTTTATTAAATGGATTTTGACTCTCCCTCCAACTGAATAAAGTTGACCTTCAATGGCAATTCAAAGCCAAAACCTGTTTTTTAACCTTCCCAATTCCTAATCCATTAGAGTAATTAGTACTTAAAGCGTATAACCCGAACGGGTAGTAAGATGCGGTGCTAATTATTATTATTATAGGACTGTGGATTAGACAGTGACATCACGATACACAAACACAACTGTACAGTATGTACTAAAAAAAACTAAAGTTAAACTATTAAATAAACAAAACAAAATAAATTCGCACATCACAAGAATATCACTACGACCAAATCACCAAGAACAGCAGACGTAGCCACTCGAGAGGTTCGACCTTAACTAACGCAGTACAGAACTGTGCGTGTAAACAAAGACGTATGGGTAAGTGAGGTGAAGAAAGGTACTGACCGATTTCCAACGCACCTCCCCTGTTTCCAATACATTACAATACAACTTACGAAAAATTCGAATTAACCAAAACAAAATTAGAATTATACACGATTTTCTTACCATTGTTTTAATACAAAATTCACGGGACCGTGCGAAAAATTCGAATTAAAGACTATTTCGAACTAAGGAAGTTCAAATTAGTCAGGGCCCACTGTATTGACATTTTAGATTTAATCTTTCGAAATTCAAATTTTTGCCAGCCTGATTCGGTGGTCGCATGGTCTAAGCCATCACTCTCACAGTAGAGTAGACTCCCGATGACAAGGAGATAGGGATTCGAATCCTGGTTGGTTGTACCGAGGGTGGATTTTATTAAATGGATTTTGACTCTCCCTCCAACTGAATAAAGTTGACCTTCAATGGCAATTCAAAGCCAAAACCTGTTTTTTCTAGTGTGTGTGCTAAATTAACTCGTCTAAAATACATGTAGACTAAGAAAAGAGACACGCGGATATATTTACACTTTATAAATAAGTTAGTTATTTAATCTGCGAATGACTTGCCACTATTTATAAAAATACATATTTAACAGGAAGTTTTTTAACAACTCAAGATCATATTGCCTGACGTAGAGAAAGAGAGGAAAAGGGGTGGAGATGGGGGAGGGGTGACATTATTGACGTTCTATTTAAGGTATCGCAGTAAGCAGAATAATAAAGTGCACTTTAGATTTCATAAGACGGGCCTTTTAGAAAATAAAAATAAAAAACTTTAGTTCAAAATTGATAACGTTCTACTTAATGAATTATTATTTTATAGGTATGACGTTTGAATACAAGAAAGTAGATCCAGTAAATTTTCAGACTATCAGATAATACCTTTATAAAAATTGGACTGTTGTAACTTTTATAGTTGTTAGATAGGGTTCTTCCTATGAAAATATGATTGCATTCAGTCCCCTTCCCTCCCCCCTTTGGAAATATGAGCAAATCAATGTCAGATTTTTTCACGATCTTAAAACGTCTAAAATATGTATATGAGTTAACAGAACGAACAAATTATATCAGATATTTTCAAGGCAGATCCAAGTTGAAACGACCTTAGTCTTTCTAAATTGGATTTTCCTATGAATGGCACTGAAATGACCTTGACATTGATTCTGGTCACTTATTCTGCGAAAATATTACTTTGAAATAAAATACCACCTTGCTAGGTGAACCGCCCCAGCGAACCAAACGTCAGGCTCATTTATTCCGATTTTTCCTTTCACAGGCAGGTTGGGGTTTGAATCGCAGGCGGGAGAATTAGGGGTTGTTTTCTCATCCTACAGCCACTCTAATACGGACGTGCCCCTAAAATTACCTTACTCATCCTTATCTCTTAGATTAAGACGTTTATCCTCCTTGTGTTACACGTTATGATGCTTACCTTCGTGACACCAACTTAATGCCTCTGTCCGCTGAGGTAGGAGTCCCGGGTTCTATTCTAGGCATGGAGGATACATTTATTATTGGTGAAATGTGGGTTTTCAGTTTCACAGTGATAAATTTACGCTCAGGGGGGCTGGGTGTTGTGTCTGTTCTAGATTAAAGTTAACTTATAAGTAGAGTTGGGTCCAATATTTCCTGAATCCGAATCTTAAATTTTCTTTCGAACCTCGAATCTTTAAAAATTTAAGTTAAAGTGAAAAAAATTTAAATTTAATTTTTAAAAATTCAGGCTTGTTTCCAGTGACAAATTATATTTTGTTTTTCATGTCTATTACATCATAAACAACAAAGATACTCTCTTTTAGGTTTTTTTATTTAGCACCGTGTCTTACTACCCGTTTGAGCTACACGCTTAAGTACTAATTACTCTAATTTGTTAGGAATTGAGAAGGTTGCATGTAAAGGATATGAACCCACATTTGCATGGAAGGAGAGGTTTTTTTTAACCCCCTTCCCTCTCCCCAGTTCACTCGACCAAGATTCGAACCTCGATCTCCCCGTCCTCAGCAGTCTAGCTCCAACACGAAAACTCTTAATTATATTACAAATCTCTTTTTTATCTTATTACTCCCCTGTCTATATAATTAATTTTACCAATGGCTTGAAATTGTTATATCAAGTCAAAGTATTCATAAATTGTTTCCGAGATTTTTTTTTTTTAATTTTTACGATTCTAGAATCAATCGAACACCATAAGATTCGGGTGACCCCCCCATTTCGATAGTAATAATTACATGTCGTGTGCTGATATAATCAGTCTGTTCAGAAAAAGCACGTCAAATGCACCAAATATAATTATTACATTTCTTATCATGGTTGGCTGTAGTTAAGAAAACCAAATATTATTTTACAAAATCTGTGAAGAAATACTTGTAAAACGCAGACTAAGTTTTTGATTGTAAGAAGAAAAAAAAGTCCTTGAGTATCACACGATTCATATTGGGATCACCCACTTCGGTGATCAAAAGTTTCAGACGTCACTCTCACGATGCACTGAATCACTAATGACGGGAACATCGGGGTTTATATCCCGGGTCTGGTGACCTGAGGGTGGTTTGTCCATCTCTATCTTCGCACGAATGTTAGTATATTTAATTTAAATGTTACCTCATCCAGCCTTTACTATATTATTATAGATAAGTGAATGATCCTAGCTGGTAGTAAAATGGGGTGCACAAAAAAAATCCTCCACCTTGTCTGCACCCGAAAATTGAGGAAAATACATAATGCAGGGCTTATTTCCCATTTATTTTTTAGGGTTACTAAAGTGTTTGACATTTTCCTCAAGAGATTGAGCGGGTTGGAAAGCTCACGCTGTCAAACCACGATTGTAATTGGGCGGGGGGAGGTAACGGGGTGTCAATAATCTCACATCTTACCTTCCTCGGCGGTGGCTGCATGATGGACGCCTAAGCCCTGCGTCCCGCGGGCGTCGAACTCTGGACACGACACACACGCAATATCACGGCCCCACCACCACCATCAACACGCGCGGGAGTGGGAGGGGAGGGAGGAGGAGTAAAGGAACACGTCCCGTGGTTCGGAGTCGACCGAGCGCTACGAGAGCCACCCAACTCCTCCCGCCCCGGAACACGGTCAACTATTGATTCGCTCGCCTTGAGAGTGGTCCGGCTGTTCCGAGTGGCGCTGGTACCCCCCATAAGGCTGTTACACGCATTGACCTCACCTCTCCGAGGCTATTCCACGCACTACCCGCACCCCCTGCGACTGTTCACGACACCATTTCCCCCCCTTTTTTAAATTCGAACTTGACCTGCGTCGCGACGTCATGATGAGATTTATTAGCGAAACTAGAGTCACAGGTGGAGAAGTGGGGTCTTAAGCCAAATATTTTGAAAGGGGGACACAGACACTACGTTATTAATACTTGTTAACACCACCTCCCCCTTTCAAGACATTAACCACCCCTTAAATAAGCGATTAAACAATGTCCCATAAATAGTAAACTACTGCAGACCAATTATACAACACTGTCGTTGTTTTGTTTATTCCCTACTACCTGTTCGTGTAATACGCATGTGTGCTAATTACGCGGGCTTAGAACGAAGCAGATTGTACCCACATTTGCGTGGTAGGAGCGTGGACAGTGGTGGCGATACCTTATTTGTGTAGAGGGAAGGGGGGGACAAGCAAAACACAACAACAACAACAAAATATGTTTTTTGGGGGACTTGCCTTCCCTTCCTTGCCTTCACTCCCTCCCTGATAAATGTTTGAAAATTGGCTTGCCCTAAAAGCTAATTGGTTTAGTTCTCCTCCCTAATCTTTGAAACTTAGTCATTAGATTAATTTTATAAGCTAAAATATTTTAAAATTTGGATGCCTCAAGAAACTATTTTAAATAGTTTTGATCCAGTTTTTTTTTTTAAATCTAGGTTTCCTAAAAGCAATTTGATGAAGTTTTCTCTAGACTTTTATTTTTAATTTGGATGCTTCTAGAACTATTAAGATTGCTCCTTACCTGAATTTTCCCCTAAAATTGTATGCCTCTAGAATCTATTTAAAGTGCTCTTCTACAACAAGTTTAAAAAAATAATTGAATGCATCAATATAAATCATCTGGAGTTTGATTGAAGACCATCTTTCTTCTTCATTTTTGATAATATCAGAGAATTTGAAATATGTCCACGGGGAGGGTGTATTTATTCCAAGGGGTGGGCAGTGTCCTTCCTTGCCCCCAGGTTCCACAACCACTGGGAGTGGAGGCCCATTCAAGAAAAAATACACCCTTAGTACAACCAACCGGATTTAAAACCCAGACTTACTCATTTCATCCCACATAACACCTAACTTAAGTAGGTAATACAGTTCAAAAATTATGTCGGACTGTGCGACGATTTTATGTATTCTAATTTATATAACAGTTGAAGTGATACCAGAGAAACAGTTTTACGATACTTATGAAATACACTACTCTCGCAATAAATTAAACCAGGGGTCGGCAAACTTTTTTGTAAAGGGCTGAATAGTAAATATTTTAGGTTCTGGAGGCCATGAGTACAACCCGAAGATATTTATGTAGGTAGGCCAGCCTACTTAAATAACAATAAAAAAACGTTTTCACAAATTTACTGAACAAAAAGTAACGTAATAATAATAATAATAATAATAATAATAATAATAATAATTAGGCTACACTCGTTTGGAATACAGTTAAACTAAGGAGAAGAATAAAATTGCGTTTTTTTTTACATATTTCACCAAATTGGGGTTGAAAGCTAGTACTCTCCATCATCAAAATGAATTGCAAATGCTTATTTATTAATGCTGACATGTATTGAGATTTTATGTATTTCATCTTTGAAAATGTTTTCTCGCACAGGTAGATGCTGCCAAATACAGCTATAAAACCCCGAACATATTATCTTAATTAACAAGATTCATCGCTTGAATTCTGTTAGATTCTTCTTTTGAAATTTACCTTTTAGCATGTCATCATACTGCAGATTAATCACAATTGATTTAGAAGCTCCTCAATTAAACGGTCAAATGGATTTTGAAATATGAAAATGTTTATTGAACTTTCATCAAAATATGACAAGGATTTTGTATTTTCAAATTCAAATCCATCAGCATTTAATGCTGATGGATTTGAATTTGAAAATACAAAATCCTTTCTTAGCGCACGGGTCGTACAAAAACAGGCGGTGGGCTGGATTTTGCCCACGGGATGTAGTTGGCCGACCCCTGGATTAGACTACCGGTGATGGGGAGATCGAGGTTCGAATCTTGGTCGGGTGTACTGAAGGTGAGTTTTCCTAAATAATTTCCCATTCTCCCTCTACGCAAATGTTGGTACACTTCTTCTATATATGGCCTTACTAATTATTATTATTAGCACCGCGTCTTACTACCCGTTCGGGTTATACGCACTTACGCTAATGTGTAATGGTAGGGTGATTGTGAGATGAAATGGAGGACCTACAGTTTAACGTGGAATCCGAACCACGGTGGAGGCCTGGCATTCCCCACATTCACAAGATGTCTTGTCAGAGGTGAAGGAAGGGTTTGGTAATCAGATAAATCTGTGCCGGGACCGAGGATTGAACCCCGGCCGCCAGCACAGAAGTCTGACACCTTACCCCTAGACCGCCAGGTCACAGCCTTACTAATACCTAACACATTAGCGTAATGAGTAGGCCTAAATAAGCGAATAGCCCGAAATAGTAGTAAGACGTGGTGATGTAAAAGAGTAATGTTTACGTAATTCTGTACCGCAAAGGTCTTTAATCTTTTTATGTCCAGTGACCAAAGTTTCTGTTTCTTGTTGGCTCGCAACACTGTACCGACAATATTAGGATTGAATACATATTATAATATTCTTATCGGCGCATTCTTACTCACACCAGGGATTAGGATTTCTCTTGAAGTATGCTTTCTGCTGTTTCATAGCAGGAGGTAGCGGGATTTGTTTTGTCCAAGGGCGTAGAGTGCTCATTTTTTTAATAGGGTAACAAATTCTAGGGGGGTCCGGACCCCCAATCCTACTCTTTCTTTCATACTTTTCATAGCTATCAAATAGTGTCTAGAAAGTAGGTATGCGAGGGAAGGTTAGTAAGCCTACCTACATAAGCTACAGACTCCACTCCTGACAGTTCTGTAATTTAAGCTGCTCTTTTCTTAGGGTGATAACTCAAGGAGGATCTTATAGGTGACAGCAACAATGTTTGCCTCATTTTCTTGGACGTCAAATGTTTACAGAGCTAACTGTACAATCAGAAGTTTTACGAGGTGTATTTTGAAGGTGAATATTAAAATATTCATTAGCTAATATTTGGTGGATTGCATATCTAATTAAACTGTGTAGTAAGAGTAAAAAACGTAAATATTAGGTTTTTATATGTATTTATGGATCCCCCCCTCTTTAAGGGGGCGTTCAACAATTTCCAGGGGGTCCAGTTAATCCCAGGGGGGTTCCGGACCCCCACCTTTCTACACCTTTGATCTTGTCTACTAAAGTTGTCATTTGCCGTTTCAAAGTACGTTTGTATTAAAACTAAATGTTTTTCTTGGCGGTAAAAGCAAAAATCGTCTATAAAATACTAAAACAAAATAATGTGAATCAACCCAACTTTACCAGCGGTTGCGTTATCCCTCTGGTGAGTGAAACCGGCGGTGTTTTCTCCATCGTGTAGCTGGTGAACATGATATGTACCTGTAACTGGTCACAGTCGCCAATAATCGGTCGATAGATTGCGAACAGACGGAGGGGGCCAACTAGGACAAGTGTTTTCTTATCAAATGCCGTCTAGATGAGTGGACGGACGTACAGCGATAGTGATGTACATAAGAGCGAGTACTTTGTCCGTCACGCACAAATCTATGGTAGTATTATGTGCTCGCCTCAGGAGCCGATATTCGTGGATTCAAACACAGCGTAACCGCATTTGCGTGGAGTAAGAGTAGAAAACTGTTTTGTAAAAGCCCCCTTCAGTAGACCCGACCAAGATTCGAACCTCATTCTACAGATCCACACTCTATTGCGATAGTAGTAACTTTGACCACGTAACCACGTAGCCGACACATTTTTCAAATGGCTCTTTTTAAAAAAAATCGTATGTCATTACTAACTGGGAGGGACGTGACTCCCAGTTGTCGCCTGTATGTAGGCTTTTAGCAACTCTTGTGGCACAGAGCGGTTACCCAAGGTACACCTGTGGAGGTTGTCAACACGTCGTATCCACAATGAGGGGATGTGGCGATAGTGATTATGAGGTTGTGGGGCCGGTGTTAGCCTTAACCTAAATCTAATTCAAATTTTAATATTACGGCTTCTAGGTGAACATGTTCGTCCACAGCGGCTACCCATCATCATGAACAGCTTCCAGCCACTGGCTAGATCCGTTTGGAACATAAGCCTCTCCACCAGCTCTCTCCCTCCACACTCCTCCTTACAGCCATCTGTCCGTTGGTCTTTCTCTCGGCCTCCTACACATCCTTTCCCTCTTCATTCTTATTACATGGCCATACCTCCTCAGTCATGGTTTCTTTATCTTGGTTCTTCTTTTACTATTCTTCTTATTCTCTCAGTTCTAATTCTGTTAAGTTTTGTCACACCAATCTTGCTTCTCAGAAATCTCATTTCACTCGCCTGCATTCTGCTTCTATACTGTTCCTTCATTACCACGTTTCTCTTGCATGGACTACTCATTTTTAAATCTTAGTCCTGTGTGTGCTGTTGATAACGCGCAATGCTCGACAGACTCTCCATTCTATTAATATAGGTGGGTCATTTTAAGGTTTGTAAAGTGATATTTATCATGAATTTAGTCTGACACCTTAGCTCAATCTGAAGCATTCTATTGATTTATAGGTCCCGGGTTCAATTCCCGGCATGGCAGAAAAATTTATCATTGGTGAAATGTGGGTTTACCCTTTCACAGTGAAGAATTGATGGCCGAGGACTGGATGTTGTGCCTGTCCTAGTCTTATGTTAGATTATAAGGCAAATGAAGGCACGACAGGCCTAGCAAGCCGGTAGTGGAGAATAAATGGCTTGAATAAAAAAACTGACAGAGGCCACAGGCTGGTAACAGTAATGGATGTAAAAAAAACAATCAATATATATAAAAATAAGTTGGTATTCATCTCTTTCACGCGAAAACCACTAAACTAATTGTCCTGAAATTTCACATAGACATAACTCAAACTTCTGGGCAACATAGAGGCTAATTAAAATTTATGTCCACCATTTTGTTTCAAGATGGCAGCTACAAAACACTACTTTTTTGACCTTTTTATCAGGTTTTGATTATTGGACCATCTTTGAAAGGTTCCTAGATGTAGATTTAGTATCATACTAGGGTGACCATTTGACCCGGATTTAAGCACATTGTCTTGCATTTGCAAATGTCCTGGATTTTGAGAATCATCCTGTTTTGAATAGACAAGATTTTATCTTATTAAATTGTTTTGTCAATGTGTCAGGTCTATCACGCGTTATGATACACTAGACTAGACCTCAGTACTCTGAATTCAATAGAAAAAAGTCGTCTCATTTAGTTCACCCGATGAACACAGACAGGGGCGAAGATTATCTTTGATGGTGGGTGTTGCCACCACCCTGCACCGTTGAAATAAATGTTGAGGTAACGTGTTCAATTCAAGTCCCTGTTCGAAATATACAGTTATGGAAATTTCTGATGAAAATTACAACTTGATTGTTAGATATAGAGAAAGAATTTCTAGTGAAATTGTTCCTCCCCCATTAAACTCAATGCTGACCAATCTTAACGAGAAAAAAAAAAAAAAAAAAAA
>CABEEJ010000386.1:58461-99407 GCA_901482245.1 Timema douglasi | reverse complement strand
AAAAAAAAAAAAAAGAGAACGGTTTCTTGACTACATTATGGAATTTAATAAAAATTGTGTTTCCTATCTGGAACTGTGTGAAAAACAGTTTTATGAAACTAAACATTTTGAACAACTTGGTTTGAAAAGTAAAGTTCAGTGGAATGACATTGAAAAATAACAATGGAACCAGAGATGAAATATTTCAATACAAATGAGTTGTCGGTGGGAAATTATCTATTTGATGAAACTTTGAATTCAAGTCCTATGTCGCTGATGACAAACTTTTGGAATGTAACGAAAAAAATACTGACATTAATAACCAGTGGAATTTTTTTTTCAAGCAACGTTCCTTTTGAAACATTTTTGAACATTTTTGAACAAAGTTTGTGCCTTCCAGGGTCAAATGCAGCCACGGAAAGAATGTATTCCATTATTAATAATTTTTGGAGCACAAAAAAAACAAACATTTGAGCGTTGAAACATTAAAAGCAATGATTTAACAAGATGTGATTTAGTATACTCTTGTGAAGAGCTCAAAAACAAAATTGAAAGCAATGACGATTAAAAAAAACAACCATTAAGTGGAACAAATATAATTAAAATATAAATTATTTATGCTTATATTTTATAATGATTCTATATGATTTTAAGAAATGATATCGGAGGTTCTCATTTTGTTATTTGATTATTGTGATAATTTTTATGCACAAGAAAAACAATTTAATGATGTTACTGTTAGTTATTATATGCTATAATTTTGTCCCCGCTTGGCATTAGTAGGAAATGGTCACCCTATATTACTCTCATCTTGAAAGAAAATGGCAGCTGTGGAACACTATTTTTTAGCCTGCCCAGAACTCTAGCTCCTAAACTATGACAAGACTGACAATGAAAGCCATAAAAAGCAATCCCTTACAAATAATAGGTAGTTAACTGATTTGAAACAAAAACTATGTCTTTTGAAAGGGCACATAGGATTGGATTTAGAGGTGAAATAAATTCTCTATTCTTACTTCATTCTAAAAAAAGATTTGTATTTGACGCTGCAGCTATGTGCATATTACAACAACACCATATCTTACAAGATCTGCTCACTTTACACTATTTACAATAACATACATTTCATTAATATTTTTGAAAAAAATAATAAAAACAAGTATTCTCTGTACAAAACGATTAATTGTTTGTACATATATTTTGAAAAAAAGTTAAACATTTTTTCTTTTTTATAATATAAAGGGATTAAGATACGTGGTTAAATATGTACTTAAAAACAAATATACAAGTCTCACATAATTCTAAATTGTTATAAATGCAGTTTTTTTGTTATTTTGAAAGGAAATCTATAGATAAATATATTTAAAATAACAAAGTGACACATTAAAAAAATATTTTAAAGCAACTTTTTGATATAAATTAAATATACACATTTATAATATATAAATATTTATTTCATACAATACAAACCTTTTAGCTAGTTTTTTAAGTTCACAAATAGTTGAGCAAGTTCAAACAGATGTTCACAAATTTACAGCATCTACTTATTAATATTTCACCTTTAATACCAGAAATATAATTACTATATAATCAGTTGGTTTGCTATGTACACGTACGATATCAAAGATGAAATATCTAACAAGTTATAATAAGTAAAATAATAGTACTACTAACATAACTTAATAATATAACCGAGTCAAATAAAAACTTTAACAAATAACTTAAAAAAATAAAATGATTGAAAGTAAAAAAAGGGTCAAGATTAAATTTGCCTCAAATTAGTATCATTTTTAAAGAGTTTGAAGAACATTAGAAAAAAACACCTTATTTTTCCTGTTAAATTGAAAACCTGGTACACAAAGAGATGGATTCCTTCTGTCCTTCAAAAGTTTAGGTGCTCGGGGTCAGTCTATATATTGTTAAAAACAAGCTAATGTAGGGGTAAAGTAAAGGCCACATATGACACCAACATCCATTTTACACCCCAAATTTTGAACTAATCATTTGCATCAACCAAAGTTTGAACATACATAGGCACCCATCTGGAAATAAGCTAGTTTTGATTTTTTTTTTAACGTCATAGAAGTAAAAAAAAAAACCGGTTATGTTTGCCAATATTAAAGTAATATTTTAGTTCTAGTAAAAAAAATATATATATATATATTATATTTTAGCACCCTGTCTTTCTACCAATTCAGGTTATACACTTATGTACTAATTACGCTAATATGTTAGGGCTGAGGAAACTGGAATTTAGAGGAAGTTTATCAATATTTGTGTGGAGAGACTGTCAAACAATTTAGGAAAACCACCCTCAATACATCCGACCAGAATTTGAACCCTGATCTCTACCTTGGGTATTCAATTAATAGCAATAGACTTATACATAAGGGCTGACTAAAAATAACCTACAAAATTTAACATAATTTGAAAAAATAAAGTAGTTTGCTTAATTTTGCAAGCTCTGTGAGTAAGATAAGTCTGGATTCTGGCAGGAGTTAAAGTTGTGGTAAACGGGAGGTGAGAGTCCTCTGTTGACAGAGTTTGGCCCTCAGTCAGTAGACAACAAAATTTGGTGTACTGGTTAGTATTTTTGGGCAATATTTACAAATAAATATAAGAAACACAGCCACAAGAAGTTTCCTCCAAACATCATGGACTCTGCCTTTTAAATAGTATCAGATGACACTGAACAGGGGGCGAACCTGGGTAGCTCCGGTGGCAGTGCCTCGGCACATAACCAAAGCTCTCAGAATCCTTCCTCATGTCTAGGTCAATTTTCAAAATATATTTGTGTTTGAACAGAGATTAATCAATGTTTTTTGAATACAAATAAAAATTATAAAAAATAATGCTAAACAGTTTACATGGGGTGATTGTAGACTCAGGATTACAGCACTAGAACTGTTTATTTTTTTTATTTATGATAAATGAAATAGTATCAATATATTTGGGGAAAATCATCAAAGATGACTTATATCCACTTACAATGATTTCAAAATCTAATATTTAAAGAAAATGTTATATTCTTATTTTAAAATCAATAGAAGTACCCAGCATTGCCAGGATAACCCTGTAATAAATACCCTGGATAACCATTTTCTTTGCTTTAGACAGAAAATTATCCCTTAATTTTGTCTATCCTGATCCAGTTTTTAATTAATTTAAAAAATAAAATCAAAATTTTGCAATTCCAGCTTCTAGGTGCACATGTTTATAATATTTAAATTCCACCCCTCTACATATGGTAGATATTGTGCAATGCTCAAGACAGACAAACACTTCATTTTATCAATATAGAAGAATATATCTGTCCAACACCTTAGCTCAGTCTGTCTGATGATCTAAGGGTTCCGGGTTTGATTCCCGGCATGGCAGAAATATTTATTAATGGTGAAATGTGGGTTTAGCCTTTCACATTGATAAGTTAACAGGTGGGGACTGAATGTCACGCCTGTCCTAGTCTTAAGTTAGATTATAAGGGATATGAAGCTATGACAGGCGTAGCAAGCTGTAGTGGAAAACATATGCTTGAATAAAAAACTGACCCAGGCTGGAAATAGCAATGGATGTAGAAGAAGACATCTATTACTGTCAAAATGTTGTTAAATTAGCTGGGTCACTAGCCAATATATTAGTGAGAATATTTAAATATGACCAGTAGTGTCACTAAGCCTATGGAGAATGAAGCCCCACAACTTAATTTAAGCTCACAATAAGAGCAGGGTGGGGTGAAGGGGGCGGGAAGGGAGACAACCCCAAGAATTAGGTGTATAATAATATGCCTAAAATATATGTAAATTTGTAGTTTTATAAACTAGGCACACCTTAATTTTGGCAAGCAATTTTCTCAACACCATAAATCATTTGATATTTCCTTCAGCAATTGGTTGACCTTGAACAAAGTTCAGCCCTGCTTTCTAGCATTACCGCAGAGTGAGGAGGGGTGTCGGTAGAGAATAATCTTCCCCCCNTCCCCCCCCCCCAACCCCTTATTGGTACAAGATGTGCTTCACTAATACCATAGAAAAAAAAAAGTATCTATCACTATTCTATGTCACTAAGCAGAACACCCTAAACTTGTTTTTTGGATTGGAAACAGGGAGGAGGAGCTAAGTTCTGACTCATCAATATAAGAGTCGCCGCTGCGCAACCCTCAAAGTCTCGTGTTTAAGGTGGGGTGGAAAGTCAAGAAGATTTTAAGGTCATCCTCCTCTCGAGGTGTTTTTGGAAACTAGAAATCTTATTTAATGAAACCCTCCCCCCCAATAAAGCTGTCAATAAATCAATGAATATGACCTTGAGCGAAATAAACTTTAAGGACTGCTCAAATTAATATATTCAGACTAAACTACAGTCTTTATTGAACTGTGTTAGTGGTTTTTATAATCACCCATATGTCGGGAATTTGGTTTAAGAATCCTTGAATGATTTTATATGCTACCAATTTAACTAAACAAAGACATGATCATTATAAAAATAAAATACAGACAGAATAAAACCAATTAAATGACAGCAGTTATTTTCCAAAAATAAAAAAATAATTTATCAAAGAGGATGTGTCACCTGCAAGCAACAAATATGGCATCTTTAGATGATATGAGTGAATTAACAAGGTTTAGATATTTAAAAAAATGTGTTACTGCATTTACAAAGTATCAACCCAGTGCAAAGAATTTTTCACTTATTTTCTGTTCATAATAAATTACTATTTTAAATTCTATTATAAGAAATCATTCCTCAACACTGGATTAATGAATCACAATATGATATATATACTTATAATAAAGATGTACACATTTGTTAAAATACGCAGATTTTTTAAATCATTAATTAAAAAGCTTGAGGCAGCTTGAAAAAGTAAATTACTATTTATACTGCATATTTAAATAAGTACAATAGAGGCAATAAATAAAATCCACTCAATATGAGTATTTTTTGGTGTGTTAAGTTTTTTGAGTAAATGAATTAACAATTATAAAGATCCTGACTTGTCACTTAATGTTAAATTCCCACTTCAGCAAATTTATCAATTTTTTTTAAAAGTGTGTTGATGCCATTATTTTTTCATAGATGTGACAAATGGGTTTGGTGGGAAAACACAAGAGCAAGGCGAATTAAGTTAGAATGAGACGTATAAGAAATGTGCCTGGAAAAACTCGTATGGACAGAGTCGGTAATGAATGGGTGCTTAAGGAGTGTGGTTTGAAAGGGAATCCAATAGGTCAATGTGAAAGAAACGTTTTACCTTGGTTTGGGCATGTTGAGAGGATGAGTGTGGATCGAGTGAAGAAGCAAATATATGAAGGTAGTGTGTGTGGATCAAAAGGAGTAGGCCATGTAAGACGTGGCTAAATGTTGTAGGCAAATGATTGAAAAAGAGAAACATTAAGCGTTTCAAAAATAAAAGAGCTTTATGACTCGGTGTGTGGATTTTGTTGAAGCGAAGGGAATAGGGAAGTGTGGAGAAAGTTAGTGAAGATAGATTAAGTACAGAGCTGTTTTATTTAGCTAAATGCACAGTTTGTTGCCTACCCCATAAGGAAATGTCATGATTAAGTACGCATGTACTATTTAAAAATAAAATTAATCCTTTAGGCAAAACATGTTTACACTTTTGAGGTATAAATACGACTCTTTCAAACACATTTTTGTTCCTTCTATATGTTTCTATCCACCTTTCCTGTACCTTCTTCCGTTAATAACAATATATTAAGATTGTAGTTAGGTTAGGCCAAGCAAGACAAGAACAGCCACACTTCTCTCTTCATTTCTTATGTTCATTCATTTTCCACACTTTTTTTAACCTAGGCTACAAAGTTACAAATTGTAAATGTAAAGAAGTTGGAACTGTGAAAAGTGTAAGGAGAAACGAAGAGAGAAGTGTATTGTTCCTATCTGGGTCTAATCTGACTATGGTTGGCTTCCTTCACTATAACTTAAAAGTCTGTTCAGTGTAGGAATTGTTTTCTGAAAGGCCTTTTTCCCTACCAGAAATCTATTATATAGTAGGATACTGGTAGCAAAAAAGACCTTTCAGAGAGTAATTCCTACCGAGAATGGAGTATACTTTATATTAAAGGTCAGTGATTTTAGTCTTATTTCTTAATATCAAATTAGTTATTTAAAAATCTGCTGAAATAGGAATAATTCAATCGTCGCACACTGATAATTAACTGTATACACCGTACGCCTAATTAAACACAGCGGGAAATGTGCTAACATCTCGAAAATACCAAAATTAAAAATTCACAAACATGTATGTATCAGCTGACAGATGAAAATCTTATTTCCTTTCAATACAACATTTAAAAAAAAATGCAACTTACAATTTTAGAATTATATTAAGTCATGATTCCATGTAATAAAACTGTAAGAAAAATTAATATCAAACTACCAAACATGGACCAGAAAAACTGACATTGTATAAAATTACTGATGGACACACAGATAGATTAAAGAAGAAAGATTATTTGTTTGTCGCACAAAAACGAGAAACAACAAATGGCTTGTGCTACCATGTTTTTTATTGCTGGATAACACTGCCAGACATAACAAAGATTAAAGCCCTGATAAGACACTTTAAAATGAAAGTAGAAAGTAAGTAAGATATACACGATCCACTTTGTTTACACAAAAGGAAAGTGAAAAACTCAAAACATAACATTATAAAGATAGTTCACAGTTTGTAAATTTGAATGCTCGTTGATAATTATCACACCATAGAAAATACAATTTTAAAAAAAACTTATTTACAGTTTTTTTTAATACTATTATAAAAGTGTGCAAATAATAGTTTTTACTAAGATTATTGCCGTTTATGTTAAAGATTGTGTTAGAAGTTTCAAGTTATATGGTAGACATCAAAGGGGATGAGAAATGTTGTCTTTTTAAACTGGCAACTTAAATTTTAGCTGTTGAATAAAATAGATTTAGATCGGGCATGACAGTGTTAATTAACCCCTTCATAACAAACAAAACTTTTTCAACTAGTTCACATAGTTCACAAGACTTTCGACAGTCCCACACCATGTACAGTGATGTGCTCTAAATCAATACTTTAAAATAATAAAACTTTAGATTAAAAATGCAAGTTTAGAGAGGTAATTTTTTAAGATATCTTGAGGGTATTTTTTTTATATATATGTATATTGCACATGGCAAGCTACCATTCATTCAAAAAACATATTTATCAGCGTACTAAAATTAAATGTTTAACATTTCTTCAAAAGATACCTGTGGCAATCATGTTAGCTATCACAACCACATTAACAATTATTTCATTATTTCTAAAACTGTTATTTCTCAATCAAATTTAAATATAATTTCATGATTAACTAACAAGCCATTTGTTTACATATTTCTCTGTTATTTGAAATATAATAATTATTTCTTTAACAAATTTTCACAAAAAACTTTATATTTAAATAAAATATAATTTCACTAAATACATTACATACACACATACAATATGTACAAAAATATTAATTCGTGTTCGAAACCAGTAATTGACTTTTGTACACTAAACAGCTTTTTTTTCTTTTTTTTTTAATATGATTTATTTTGCTAAGCCTATTTTTAATACAATGTGCATATGTACATGAACTTGTTGAATAAATTTAAATACCTCACATCACGCAATCTCATTCAAAGAGTAACAAATGTGAACTAAAATCTTGAAGTATGGTCATATGATATAATTTAAAACATTTTGGCAAAAAACACTACATAGTTATTTAAAAGCTATATATATATATATTTTATCGAGATAAATATTTTATATTTACAAGTCCAAGAACGCTCTGAGCATACTTTGGCTAGTGGGGGGAACGTTGATGTGGGGGAAAACAAAAGTCGAGTAAGGTAGTCACTTGGTGACTGCCGTAACAAAGGGCAGGGATGTGTGAAGCGTACTTTCCAAACATGAAGCCAAGGAAGGCCCAAACATGGGGGACATTAGTAAAAGTGTTATCATGTTGGGAGAACTTATGTCAATCACCACAATACTGATAAAAACATATTTAAGGCCTATTTTATTTTGACTTCAAAGGTGCAGAAAGAAAATAATCATGAGGTGCCCAGTAAATTTATCACTAAATCCTTTGACTTTTTATCTGGTTTATTCTATTATTAGTGTAATATTATGTTCATTAACTTGCTTGCATATAAATGTTGAGGTGTGGAAAATTAAAGTTCTAATAAATAATTTAATTTGCGATATCGCTGCATGGTTTGAGGTGTCACTCTTGCAATAGAAACTAGACTGCCACTGACAAGGAGATTGGGGTTATAGACAGAGAGTAGTTATTTCTAAATGGTTTTCCACTCCCCCTCCTCCATGCAAATCAAGGTACACTTTCTCTAAATTCAACATTCCTAATCCCTAGCACATTAATTAGTACTTTGGCGTACAACCTGAAAAGGTAGTAAGAAACGGTGCCAAAATATATTTTATTTGTATATATGTGTGTAGAAAAATGTTTTGTGAATTGACCTTGAAACAATCTGCTCACATTGGGAGATAATAATTTGTTTATTCATTTTAAAGCAGGGGGCCTACATTTTTTTTTTTAGTATATTACTAGTATATAAAGTATTTAGGATGACATGTTTTATAATTTTTTAAATTTATTAGTCAAAAACTAAAAACAGTTTTAAGGTAATTTTACCTAAATAACAATTTAGACGTGTAATGTTTGTGACAAAATGGCCAACATTGGGCTAGGTTTAAGAGAACAAAACAGAATGAGCATGACCATATCAACACAATTATAAAAAGGCTTGATATTAATTATTATTATATTGAAACTTGATCTATTAAAAGGGGGTGTTTAATAATCACCAAAACTATCATTAAAAATGAGGTGGTCCAATAGCTAAATAATTTTATGATAAAGGAAATTGATAAAACTAAAGAAAAAGGAAAAATAAACTACTAAGAGTAAATTTGATGAAGAAAGCCCACCTAGGGAAAGAGGAAATAAGTGAGAATAAAGGAAGATGTCACCTTTGTGCATTGGATTCTCCCCACTTATTTCCTCTTTCCCTAGGTGGGCTTTCTTCAGTAAATTTACTCTTAGTAGTTTATTTTTCCTTTTTTTTTAGTTTTATCAATTTCCTTTATTATAAAACAAAACTATCATTAAAATTTAACTGTGTTGGAAACATAGTGGAAGACTAACTCATCAAATTAAGCCCAGAAAAATTATTATGTAGGCTATATTTCTTTCTGATAAAACAATTCAATTCATTTTAATTTTGGGGTACATAATTTTATTTATGTAAGTAGTTTTGTTTACATATGCGAGAAGGTAGATGAAAGTGGGATAGAAACATGACATAAAAATAAACAATCTTAATATGACTTTTACAGTGAAAAATAACACAGTTCACATTTTACATTGCTGCCACTGGACAGAGAAGTCATGGCTGCATATTGAAGAAAATCTAGTGTTACTGCTCAAGCCCTCGACCTAGGCTTTGTTCTATCAGATCTCATCAGTTGGGAGTGCGAAACATGCAAAGCAACTTCCTTTTTCTTGTTTTTGGTTTCCTCTTTTAAGAACTGCTGTTGCGCTTTTCACAGTCCCTTCAGACAAGTCCCGATATAACAAAATTTAGAACAAGGGCTTGAGAGGTAAACTATTGGTTTTCTCAGAAGGTAGCCAGTATCTCTTTGTCCAGTGGCAGCAGTGTTAAGTGTAAATCGTGTTGTTCTTTTTATTGTAAAAGCCATATTATGTTTGTTCCCTTTTATATGTTTCTATACACCTTCCCTGTACCTTCTCCCAAATGTAAAAACATGTACCTCAAAAAGTAAATAAGCGTTTTTCCTTAATAGAAAAGTAAAGGAAATAATGATAGGACCAAATGAGAACAAAAATAATAAGACTTTTCACAAAGACTGGAGGAACACATGTCACACTTGACAGTGATAGCTGCCCAGTTACAGCAGTATGAGACAAATATGTTCCTCTCTTCATTGTGAGAGCCTTATTGTATTTCTATCTCTTGTTCCTCCCACACTTTACTACATGCCCCATGTTTAAAATCATTACATCTATATAAATATAATTACTCAACCATTTGGTTTGAGTTTGAAAACGAGAAAAATAGATTTATTTTTTATATTTAAAAAAATCACGTTTTTGCCAATTGTGTTTACCATTAGGAAAATAGTTTTTCCCTACAGTAAAATAGTGAATCTTTAGCAAGTAGCAGTTGATTAATGTTTATTGAACAAATAATTGGTGAATGAATACTTTATTTGGAGATTTAGACTACTTGAGTTGCTTCACCTTGTACTTTTCAAACCTTACACATCCCCGACGATACATCTATATTACGTTTACAAAATGTCAGATCACTATTTAAATGATAGATTACCACATTCATCACCTAACTTCACAACCCTTTGAAACAGGTATTGTAGTATTACTTGCGTCTATTTTACTATTTTGTGATTGTTCCGAGAAGGTTGGTGTCATGGCATCTTGATTTGTTTGTGTTTTCATCATATAACCTTCTTGGCAACGAGCTATTTTTAACCTGATCGGTGTCACTTTAGACGTCCGCACATCAAGAATAGAACCACTTTTTACATCCTGACTAACAACCACCGGCGCAGTCGCGCCAGAATGCCGGAACTCCTTACCCGCACCGGAGACCGAGGGTGACTCATTGCTTTGGGGAGGGGGAGCTGCAGTTCGAGCGCTTGCCGCATTGTCTGTCTGGGACACTAGTATGTTGGCAGACCCTTCCCCGGACGCACTTTTGGCACTGTTACCTCCACTGACACTGTTACTCGCACTAGCACTATTGTTGACACTTGCACGATTAATCCTCATAATCAACTTCTCAGGTCTTCCATCAGCGATGATCTGAGATATGAGATGCGAATCAGAATGGCGTTGCTTGCGCTTCTTACCGGACACAGTTTTGTTGTGTTTCTTCTCTGCCTCGTCAAAGTCTGCCATTATCCTCCGACGGAATTTCATACTTTCCCTCTTCAACTCTTCTACAGATGGTTTCTGAATACTTGGCAAACGTTTCTTTGGAGGCCGAACCCTGAGCCTCTTTTCTTCGATTAATGTTTCAGGTTCTTGTGCGATACTATTACCTATTTTAATTTTTAATTTAGGAGCTAGGACCATTAATGAACCGGAAGGCTTCATGGTCTTGCCTCTACTTTTAATGGCAGAAGAAGAAACACCCAAATCTATATGCATAATGGAGGAAGCATTCCCACCCGAGGAGCCGATGCTTCTCCTCCTTTCTGGCAAATCATTCGCAAGATGAGAGGAATCTAAATGCCTCATTTTACGAGGAACTGACAAAGAAGTTGAAAGTGAAGACTTCTCCTTTCTGCGCTTCTTCTCCATGTTAGCATCAACAACAGCCTTGTAATCTTCTCTTGTAGGGATGGTCGTCATGGATGCCACAGCTTTGGGGATAGTGATGATTGTCCTGCTAACAGGAGGAGCAGTTACAGGGGCCACGGCTTGGCCAGTGACAGATGCACCTGTCGGATCATCCATGTTCATGTCCTGGGAGCAATATTGTCGAAGTAGCTCCTTCTTTCGCATTCGACGCAAGTTGGAGGTTCCGGACGACGACGCAGCGGAGGATATCGCAGTGGTAGCAGTGGGAATAAAGCCAGAAGCTACCCCCGCTTCAAGGTTTATCACCACAGGTAGGGGAGCCTGTTGTGCAAGGGAGGCCACAGTCGATGCTGAATAGTTGGCATCCAAGAATGGACCCTTAATTTTGACTTTTAACTGGTTACGGGAATCACATAGTGACACTTTGTTATTGGCAGAAGATTCAGTTAGTAGAGCGCCAGCCACCAAATCGCCTGGTGGTTTTTGAATATCTATATTACTCTTCAAAGACATGAGCGATTTGGCAGCTGAAGCAGAATGCAGTTCATTATCTAGATCTTCAACAATATCCGACACATGCTGCTCTGCTGTTGAAGTGGCAAAGAGATTGTTGTGATAAGCTGCCGGGTTATTGCTAGGTTGAGGTTCGTACGAGGAACTATAAGTTCGCATGTCAACAGGTCCCGGTAACAAGGGTTGGACCACGTCTGGGAACTGATCCATCCTATCTGCAGATGCATTGTTCATTGGGGAGGGAGGAGGTAAAAACTCATCGCCAACACTCGAGGAATGGATATCAGACATCGTGGAAGGTGACCTGAGCTCCGTCCCATAAGAAGTACGAAGCTTAGAGTTGTGAACGTGGTGGGGAGGACTAGTGAATCTTGAGGTGGGAGAAGAATCTCTTGAAAGAAACGAATCATAGGAAGGTTTCCTCTCGTGAATGTCCGTCGATCTTCGCCTCTCCCTCATGGCCCGTAGATTTTCAACACTTTCGCTCTGCGAGTCATCGTCAAAGTCGTACACTGTCCCGACCAGATTGCTGTGAATTGTGTTGCCTCCCAAAAAGTTAGAGTCTTGGTAATGCTGCACATGATGCCCGCGACCCCTCCCCCTTCCCCTTCCTCGACCCCCACGAGATTGATTGTACATGGCCCTGTTGACAGAGACTTTTGTTCCACGCTTCCCACTCTCACGGACTCTACTTTGAGTTGCAGTTTTACCAGCACTAACCTCCTGCTGCCTCGGAGATTTCCCTGGAGATTTGCCTTGTTGTGATATGAACCTAGCTGAGGTTCTTGTTGGTTTGGCAGGAGATTTTTTACCAACAGTGGTGTTTGCTGCGGATTTTGCCACAGGAGATGGGGGTGGTGGTGGAAGAGTTGTGGACACAGATACAGGTGATGGAAGGGAGGTGGTGGGAGCAGGAGTTGGTGGAGCAGACGTTGGTAGCATGGGGGATGGAGGTAGAAATGTGGGTGTAGGAGGGGGAACAGGAGTGGGGGGATGTGACGTGGGAGGGAGTGGAGTGGGGGTAAGTAATGCAGAAGGTAGGGGTGTAGGAGGAAGTGATGTGGAAGAAAGAGGGGCAGCTAGTGAAGTAGGAGAAAGAATAGGAGTTGGGAGAATAGTGGAATGGAGATGACCACCAACATTTTGGTTGCTATTTACAGGGGACATGCTAGTAGGGAGCCGATTCTTTTCCGACACTGGGACAAATTGTGCTGGAGAAACTGAGATGTCAGAATGAAGACCTGGTGACTGTTCAGGAGGGAGAAGACTGGGAGTGGATACGGGAGGTGGAGAAACCATTGCGGCTGTGAGAGCCATGTTGTGAGAGGAGGAGGTGAAAGCTGCAACACACGGTTGAGGCATCATTGGCGGCTCTTCCAAAGGCTTGACAACCGATGCCATAAGAGAGTGTGTCGTCTGGAATGGAGGGCCAACAAAAGGAGGGGCAAACATGGTTGGACCAGGAGAGGAAAATGGCAACTGAGCACAAGGAGGAAAAAGGGCAACAGGTCCCACAAAAGGTGAAGCTTCCGAATAAGGGTGATACTGTGTAGCATCAGAGAGGGCGCAAGGGGGATACGGGGTGAGGCTGGGATGCAAACCTGGATACAAAGAAATATCCGACACAGCCGACGTGTGGGAGGGAAGATGGAGATCGTCTCTCTTCAAGGGTTCCATGTCCTCTCGATGTGAGGATGACGACGAGGAAGAGGCAGAAGATGAGGAGGAGCGTCTTGCAGGCAAAACTTCGCTGTCGGCCCACTTTGCTCGAGCTCGGAGTTCTGTGTAAGGTGACGGTGGTGGGACACAGTCCATTGATGGTTGGTTTAGTGTCTCATAGTGGTGCTGCATCATACTACCAAGATGCTGGTGAGGCATAAAGTCTATGCTGGGTGGGACCCATCGCTCATCTGCTTGAGCAGTACTGCTGCGATCTAGTTTTTCCCGACCGGGGATAGCCACCTTGTTCTCTTCCATTTGCATGCTACAATGGGGGTAGCTGTAAGGGTCCGGGAACTGGGGAATCTCATTTTTGGCATGATCATCTGTGTGATGATGAATTATAGACTCGTGTGGTTCTTGAAGAGAAATGGAAGGTTCCATAGACATCATCTTGGCATTAACAGTGCATTCAATTGTGGTCGGATTGTCAAGCTGTGTGTTGACCACTTCGTGTACAGACGTCTCATCTTTTGTTTCTTGTGGACTTGGGTCCAATATTTCTATAACAGACGGCGGCTTTGTGAGTTTCTCGTCAACAATGTCATCCAGCTGGATGACACTGTCGTCTTGGCCAGATGCACTGATGATAATATTTTCTTGGGCATCTGGATGACTGGAACTGTTGGTAGACTTTTTTGCATATTCAAGTCGCAGCTTTTCAACCAAGTTAAGGGTCTCTCGTGCACTATCCTCCTTGGAATCTTCTTTGAACAAAAATTCACTATTAAAGGAGAACGACAAGGGAGGTGCTCTGAAGTTTTCTTCCGTGTCCCGAGCAATGCCGAATCCATCGTCGTTGACAGTTTCATCAACAGCAAGAATTTCATTTTCAAAATCAAACAGCTCAGCTACACCAGCATCTTTCGAAGGTTGCTGGGGAGAGAATATTGACCGTTGCTGGTAAGATGGAGCATTCACAGATGATGTTCTAGAGGTAATTTTCTTAGGTTCTATTGACTCTGGTTCAGTAACTTGAAAGTCTGTTGGTATATCCAAAGCTTTTTCAAGATTTGGTATCAAGTTGAAAGAGTTACCATTTGATGAAATGCTAGAAGTTTGACCATTACTTTGTTTGCATTTAATTTCTATGCTATCAGATTGTGATGCGTGATTGGGCGATAAAACTATTATTTCATTATTTTCTATTTTACCAAATGTATCCAAAATTACTTCTTCCTTTGCACGAACCTTTGATTCGTCAGACACAGTTTCCACCTCACATGCTTCTTTAAGGGTTTCTTTTTCATCTTTGGAAATAATTGGTTTGTCCTTATGGGCTAATTCTGGTTCGGTTAAGATACCCAAAGCTTTCTTCTTGCAGCGAGGCATAGGTTTAGCCTTTTTCTTTGAAGGATCCTCATCATTGTCCGTAGACATGGATGATGTTGACTCGGAAGAATCTCGCCTATTGTCACTTGACGAAGAGAGAACTTCAGAAGAATCTGATGTGCGTTTACTATCAGTACTTGATTTCTTGCGTTCAATTTTCTTGACAGATAGCTCCTTAATCTCTAAAGATGGTTTTTCTATCTTTCTAATGACAGTGTCTATTTCTACATAGCTTTCTTTATTAGATATTATAACAGAATTAGGTTTAATCAATTTATTAACGGGCCTTACTTCCTCAAACACTTCTTTTGTTTTCAGCTTTTCAACAGATTCCTTTTCTTTCAAAATCCTCTTTGGTGATTCAAGCCTAGTTGGTGAAACTTTTTTTGTAAAGTCTTTAAAGCGATTCAACTTCTCCTTTGATTGAATTGTAGTTTCTTTGGATGACTTTTGAATATCTTTCCCATGGGCATCATCTTTAGAGTCTTTTAAAAGTGAAAGCTCATTGATGCTTTGCTTGGAGGAAGGTTTTTCAATTTGTGAGGATATTTCTTTAATTGGTGTTTTCTTGTCAAAGAGTTTATCAATTTTTTTGTCTCTTTTTTCAAATAACTGATCTATTGATAATCTTGAAGATCTTTTTGCAGGCGATATTTTCTCCGCTTTTTCTGCTTTTCTTTCAGCAATTTCTCTCTCCAACGTACTCGTAAGGGAGATTCTATCTGCCCTGACATCAGCTAAAGATCGATCAACATTCTTGTGTTGTGTGTTTGGCTTTCGACCCTCTTTTCCCAAAGAATCTTCTTCAACATCTTCTAGTTTCTTCTCAGCTTTCTTGATCGAAGTTGGCACATGTTCATTGGGCTTGACTTTCTCTTTGAGGGTTGGCAGCTCTGCAGCTGTTCTAGGGCCTCGGGACAAACCAACAGTTTCACTGCACATGTCGGAAGACCCTGCAGGTTCGTTGATTTCACTTGATTTTCTCTTTCTTCCTTCAAGTTTGGTTTGGACTTTCTTAAGACCCTTCCCTCGATCTGATTCTCTCTCTCTTTCTTGCTTTGACTGCTCTTCAATTCGAGGAGTACGCAGCCGGTTTCGTTTTCCTGGAGGTCCTTCGACTGTTTTGGAGACTGATTTATCTTTGCTGTGACTATCCCTCTCTTTGGCGCTATCGTGAGATTGAGTTCCTGGTTTACCTTCAGTGTTTCCGACCCAATCACCACTGCTTTCTCCAAACAACTTCTGTATGCTCGACTTTCTCCCTTTGGCCAACTTTTCCTTGGCTCGGAACGATTCACTTCTTTCAACAATCGGCGGCTGAAACTCAAGTTCAGGCCGCCTGTCGGAAGTTTTAAGCTTCTTATCAGGCGCCTTCTTGAATTTTTTACTGACCGACTTGGTCCCAGGAAATGATTTCTCTTCCTCCGAGTCCACAGCTTTGGTTTTGGAGCTTGTGGCTTCCCCGCGAGGAGAGGATTTGGATTTGGATGCAGCGAGTTGAACCTTGTCCTTTCGTATTGCACTTGTTGATTTCCTTCCAAAAAGACTGTTTTCGTCAGAGTCATCATCGCTTGAACTTGAACAACTCGTGCTGGAATGAAGATTGCTTTTTTCAGGAAAGGTCCACTCCACCATCGAGTTCTTGCCAACTGGTCGCTTCTCTGGAAGTACTTTGGATTTCTTATCAACATCTTTGGATAAAATTGCTGCTGCAAATAAATTTTCTCTCGGCATTTTATCTGCAGTATGTTCTTTATCACTTTTGATATCCTTCTTTGGAGACTTAGCTCCAGGTTTCTTTTTCATCTGTTCATCCACCTCATTGTCTTCACTGATTGAACTTGACGAAGAGTCGTCAGATGAACTTGCGGAAGAAGACGATGTTGAAACAGGAGTTTTAGATTTTGAGGTAGATTTACTTTTTGAGTCTGGAGACTTGACAGCAGATTTATTTTTATCATTCTCAGACTCTTTCATGGGTTTGATTTCAATTTCTTTCTTCGTCTTCGCCACATCAACCAACTCCTTCTTACCCTTTCCACCTTCCAAATCTCCTTCCACGGTAGCTGGTTTTGTCATGCCGCTTTTAATATGAGCGGCTGCTTTCTTAGCCGCCTGCCTCTGAGGGACATAGGCCAAGATCTCCAACTGATCAGCAGGGTCTTTTTCAAAATCATAAATGTCACCAAACTTACCATCTTTAGAACCTTTAGATTCCTTAGATTTCTTTACTTTTTGTTTGACTACTTTTGGTTCTTCGGCAAGTGGTAGAGGTAGTGGTTGTGGTGGTTGTGGTGGTGGTGGTGGGGGGAGTGGTGGGGGTGGTGTTTTCAGTGCTTCTTGTTCAAAGAGAATTTGTTCCTTGGTCCTTCCTTGAGAGCATCTAATACTCTCAGTTGCCTTCTTTGCTGCCTGTCTCTGAGGAACAATCAGTTCTGTGGGTCCATATTCTTTCTTCTTAGAAGATTTGACATGTTCTTTTTCCTTAACATAATCCTTGCCAACATCCTCATCCTCATCTTCTTCTTCCTTCACATCCTTTTCTTTGACATCCTTGGACTTTTTCACAAGTTTAGTTGGTTTTGAGTTATTCTTACTCCCAGATTTGTTGACTTTGGGCTGTAGACCAGCAGAGAACTCTTTCATAGCACCTTTAGTTCGCAAAACGTGCTGTTGAGAATCACTCGGGGTGTTAGAAGGAGACTTGTTATCTTCATTTGTTTCCTCTTCAGATAGCTCAGCCTTGATGGAAACCTCAGAATCGCTGTCAGAATATATTTTATTGATTTTGTGGGGTTCATTCTTAGATGGTTTGATCGGCAAGAGCTCATCGCTGTCGTCTGTAGCAGAGCCCAGCTTATCACCAAGCTCACGTTCCATTTGACGAAGAGTCTTACTTCGAGGAGACTTCCCCAGGGTCTTGCTCGGTTTCTTATCCTCTTCACTGGACGTGTCCAGTCTCATCTGGGACACCACCTTTTTGTTCCGCTTTCTCTCGGCAGGTTTCATGACGCCAGAGCTGTTCTTCCTGTTCTTGATGGTCGGTGGTTTTTCGTCCTCTGTGCTGGATGCTGACGTGTCTACTCTGCACCCTTCCCCTCCCAGGAGTCTTGCTAGCCAGTTTGATAGAGCCCACCAAGTCCGTCTCACTCCCGCTTGACATGCTACCCCCGTACAGACTGCTTCTTCTGCGGCTGGCACCATTGAAGTAGAGCCTCTTGTAAGGATTGTCCAGGGATGACCGCTTGTCCGAGGGACATTTAACCAGCCCATTGAGGTCAGTCTTGCCCTTCTCGTCGACAGCCAAAGGAGTGGGGGAAGCGATGCCTGCAATGCGAGCAAGTATCAGGTCAAAGTCCTGGGTGTGGTCCTGCACGGTTGGCTGGGAATAGAGTCGGTCATATATGGAAGGTCCGTGGTTGGCCTCTATCACTGCGGCCACCTCTTTGCCTTTGAGGCTGCAGCTGGTATCGCTCAGCACTGCCACCTGCTTGTGAAAGGTCTGCTCACGCATTCGGAAGAACGAGCGGGACAGCTTCTCCCGTCTGCTGACCATGTAGCACAAATTACGCACCTGCAATAAAACATAATAATGTACAGACGACAGAAGAAAAATTAGGTACAGACTTTACAGTGAAAAGAATAACACAAACAAAAAGAGAATGAGGAATGTTAAGGAAATATACTGCTGATATATAACAAGATGTCAAGCAATGACGGATGTCCCAACATTCCTGTTTTTCTCAATCCCCATTTCTCAACATTTACAATTTTAATCATTTTCCATATATCTAATCTTACATTTTAAACCATAGTTATTTATCTTAAGCGTGACCAGGTGGTCTAGGGGTAAGGTGTCAGACTTCTGTGCTTGGGGTCCGAGGTTCAATCCTCGGTCCCGGCACAGATTTATCTGATTGCCAAACCCTTCCTTCACCTCTGACAAGACATGTATTAATCACAACTTCCGATGGTGAGGAATGCCAGGCCTCCACCGTGGTTCGGATTCCACGTTAAATGTAGGTCCTTCATTTCATCTCACAATCACCCTACCATTACACATTAGTGCAAGTGTGTACAACCCGAACGAGTGGTAAGACGCGGTGCTAATAATAATATTTATATTAAGTACCCTATTAGATTTGGAAAAAACCCTAGATAGAAAAAAAAAGATACTCAACCAAATAACCACCACAACAAGGAACAAATTACCTAAATTTTAATAATGAAATTTTATTTTACTAATAAGACTTTCACTAACTGTGATTTGAGTTCTAGGATTCGAGGTACCAAAATTTATTAAACCAAGATTGAATCCAGTTTGATATCCATTCCCTTGTGGATCGCTGCAGTAATGGCTGAAAGTTGTCGTACTGAAATAGATTCAAAATCTTTTACTATCCATTAACAACACTGCCTACCTGTGAAGTAAAGGCAAATCCCATATTAACATAAATACTTTTGACTCGACTAGTTGAAACAAACAACACTAATTTGTAATTAATTCTAGAAATAACCTCAAAAAGTCCCAATTTTTTTTATCTCAAAGTAATTTTTTAATTGTTTCTAACTAACTATTTGGTACATTCAAAAAAATGGCCTGTAGGAGTCTTCCTGCCAGAATGTAGTTTAAAAAGTCTGCAGAAGCAAATATTCACCTAGAATAGGAAACAAGGAAACGCAAGTCAATGCCGTCCAGGGCCTTTAATTTTGAAACGTGCGGGTTGCAAGTTGCTAGGGGATTGCTCGCATCATGAACAAGGACCTAATTTTGAAATGTCTGAACTGTGGAATCTGACGTCACACTAGAGGATTGCGAGAGAGTTATACTTGAAATCTAAACAGGGTTTGTCAGGCGAGTAAAGCAAGATCTAACAAGATGAACGTCATCTCCCTTTTCAGTTGCAACCTTCTGAGAATGATTTTGTTGAAATAAACATACTATTGTAAAAAAATACGATTGCTTTGGACAATTCATGCAATCCTTCAATAAAAATATTTGTTTGTTAAAAATGACAAAAATATATCTTAATTTTCTCCATTCAAATAATATGCCAACTTGGCTGAGTTGGCAGCATGACGTCTTCGTAATTTAAAGTTCCTGTGTTCATTTCCAGACAATTCTATATATTTTTTAAAATTCAGACTGAAAAATAACCTTTCATTTGAAATTGTATTAGTAAGCATTTTGTTCATACACAATATTTTTTATAGAAAATATACAAGGTATTTGAACCTACATAAACTAACCCATTTTTTTTTAATATTTCAAATAAGGTGGATTAAAAACAATATAGTGCCTATAAACTTTGAAATTTTGTGTCTAGGTGATTATTTAAAAACTAGATTATCAAGTTTAATGTATAAAAATGTGCATAGTTAAAAACAAGACTAAACAAGCTAATTATTATTGACATAGTGAAAACTTTAAGCTACATTTATTTTTTAAATAGTTATGAAAATAAGTAAGGTTAAATTAAATTTGAATTGACAAGTGATATTTTGTTGTCAAAATTAAAATATTAAAATCAGGTTGGGATCAACCTCGTGACCACCAGCGTTATAGGCATACACGCTGCTAAATTATGTAATGTAACTAGTGAAAGCAGACGTTTAAATGAAACTTCTACAATCTGTGAAAATATTTACTTGATAAATTTTGAAGCAAACAAATAAAAAATAGTTCTCTTATAAAGACACACAAATATTTTTACATGGTTCATGCCATACAATAATAGTATTTACTTTAGTTTACATATCTTGTACAATGGTTTATTTGTATCCCAATCTTTTGGAATGTGAATGGTTTACCAGTGTTGTCGAAATGGTGGAATGTGAATTACCAGTGTTGTCTAAATGGTGGAATGTGAATGGTTTACCAGTGTTGTCGAAATGAAAACTAAGTTGCAAGTAAACTATGCCACACTAACTAGCACAACAAGAGGGAGCTTTTAAAATCAGCTCACTTTTGGTACAGCCTGTGATTTACAAAATCATAACCTGCAAATTGTCTCACATGTTTCAAAATTAGGGGTCCAAGTGCAAATAAGAGAAGATGGGAAATATCATCAGCAGGTAAACAAAAGGCCTCACAGGGTGAACTGCTCATTTTATTCCCTTTAACTTCATTTTGAACATTGATGTCTAGGCATGAGTGCCTTAGAACGCTTAAAGTTAAGATGCATCCCATTTAGCAGAATTCCTTTGAATACCCCATAGTAGGCAACATCTAAAAGTACTTTAGAATCCATCCTCAATCAACTTTCAAGCTAAAGGCTTAGTCATAACTTTTTACAGCCGTCAAGTGTGGCAACTTACCCTCTCCAGATCTTGCCGCAGCTGAACAAACATTTTCATTTTTTCCAAGTCTGCTTGTTCCTGTTGTTGAGAAAGAATGTCCACATCTTCCGATTTGGGCGGTAGAAGAGGTTTATTGAACCCAGTCTAAGAACAAACAAGTAAACAAATTAAATTATTAATGGTTTAATAGAGTTTCAAAATTGTATATTGTAATAAAACAACATAAAAAGATAATATTTGTCTATTCATGGAAGATTATACAAGAAAGAGGAGTATAAACAAAAGATAAAAAAGAACTAATAAAATTTGGCCTTTACAATGAAAAGGAGAACAAAGTTCACACTTTACACTGCTGCCACTGGACAAAGATATGATGGCCGTCTTTCTAAGAAAATCAATAGCTACTACCCAATTCCTTGACCTGGGTTTAATGCCATCAGGACTCATCAGAATAGAGAATGAAAAGCGCAGCACAATTTGCTAAAAGAGGAGACCAAAAAGATACAAAAGAGAAAAAAAGATTTGTAAAAAATGAAAGACAGATAATACATACCTTTCTCTTTAGTTTCCAATAGTTGTAAATAAAATGGATACCCTCAGGGTCGACATCTACATGCTGGGTGACATCTTTTACACTCACATGTTTATCAAACTCTGCTTCAATTTCTTGCAACCTGAAAAAGGGAGGTTAAGCCACACCGTGATCATTTAACCTTTCCTTGTGGGGAGTCAAAGAGAAGGGGAAATTTCTTAGAATTTTGATAATAGAAAAAAAAAACATAGCTCAATTGTTAGCATGTTCGTCTACTTAGCTAAAAGTCCCTAGTTCAATTCCTGGCATGACCGAAAAATGTATCATTGGTGAAATGTGGGTTTACCCTTTCACGATGATGAATTAACGGCCGGGGACTGAATGTTGTGCCTGTCGTAGTCTTAAGTTAGATTGTTAGGCATATAAAGGTATAACAGATCTAGCAAAACGCTAAAGTAAAATTTATGGCTTAGTTAAAAAATTGACCCAGACGACAGATTGTAAGCAGTAATGAAAGTAAAAGAAAGAAAAATCAACATCGTGAGAACTTTGAAAAACCACTCCTATTTTGTTCAAAGTCGTCAACTTCAGACTTATGGAAAAGCTTCCAATAGCAGAATTCATCTTGTCTAATTTCACGAGGTTTGAAACCATAAATCACTATGATGGTCAAAATTTACAAACTGTCTTGACAGTTTTGCCATTGCTAAATGTCATGAGCTAATTTAATCTTAGTAAGGATTTCAAAGAAATAAATAAAAGAGAAGGCAAGGATATTTTGCCTCGTCGGTAAGTTACTGTAGCTAGAAAAGCCTTCATAACAACCTATTTTCCTTGAAACTAAAATAACTATTAAATGTAATAGTAATAATGTGGTCTATTAATTCTATCCCTATATTTTGGCAAGCTACTGCTAGTTGTCTAGAGAGATATATATCGCCAGGTGAAGGCTGTCCAGCTTCGATTGGATGATTGTGAGATATTACTATAAACGTTGAGCCAATCAAAAGTGCGTGCTTGATGATCTTTCTGACATAATGAGGAGTTTGATCTACTGTACCAACGATTTGCAGATCTTCCACTACTAGACGATATTTTTATTCATATAAATAGCGCAAAAATTTTCCTTATAGAGACGTGCAGCACAATTTGCTAAACGAGGAGACAAAAATATTATGCAAAAGAGAAAGTTGTAAAGAATGAGAGACAGATAGTACACACACACACACACACATATATATATTTAGCACAGCGTTTTTACAACCAGTTCAGGTTATAGGAATATGTAAAAATTATTAGTGACCGGATGTTAGGCAAAATTCGTGTACTTTATTGTTATAGATATCATAAAAATGACTTAATATAAGTTCATGTCAGGGTATTAGGGTTGTGTACAGCAAAGATAATTTTACCTCTTTACCTGATTTTCAAAAATTAACTGTGTATTTCATTAAAACTGTTGAAATGTACAGCAGCCAATATTTCCTGAATATGTTATAAGGTCACCCCATATCGTAAAAATTCCACTTCATATTCCCCTTATGTTTCCGGCGACCCAAAACTTGTTTCTGGAAGGGTGTTTTTTCCCCAATTTGTCACTTCTATTGTATATGGTCAGTAACCTACTTCCAGTTCACTTTCCTCATCCAATGAAGGTTGGTATTTTGTGCAAGTGGTGTGACAGTGTTCGGTGGTTTCTTGTTGACATTTACTGGGCAGTAGTCTCACCATGCAAAAAGGACCGGCAGGATTAAAAACCAAATTGAATAATTTTGTGAAAGAATTTGATGACATATTTTTGACTAATGGATCAAACTTGTTTTTCAAAGTGTGTGAAACGTCAGTGTACTGCTGTAATGATATCGATTTTTCCTGTCTTTTTAATACTCGAGATCATATTTTAAAGTAAATATATTATTTCTTCTTTTCAGTCAATATAAAGTAAACTTATCTTTTCTAGACTACGACCATGTTTCTTTTTTTTAACTGCACGTGTCAGAAACAAGGTTTTTACTTCCAGGTTGTTTTTGCGCAGTAAAATAATAGCAGGTGCAGAGTAACGCATCTGTTTTCTTAAATGCGCGCTAATTAAAAACTAACCCCATTGGTCGATGGAAAGAAAGCAAGGAGTGGTCTGGGTTCGAGGGTGTGAACTACGGGGTTCACACGGCTCGACTCAAGAGGACGCTAGCTTGGTAGACGCGTCATTCTACTCTTCTTCGGCAGACGAGAGAGATGTGTATCAATCTCGTATAGTTTGATAATGTTAGCTTGGTTGTGTTTGGAATCACGGCCAAGGTGTTTTTACCTAAATGGTTTCCATTATTCTTTTTCAAACAACAGTGATATGTAATACATTATGCCATTAAAGTTTATACAAAAGTATCTATTTTCGAAAACATTTATTTGTAATATATATATTCTTCAAACCAAAGTGAAGTTAGTACATTAAAATGGCGCTCAACGTGAAGGCATTCCAGTAGTACGTCACAATTGACGTCACAACGCGGGGCAGTTCCAACGTGTACGTTACAATTGGTGCAACAACGTGGGGCTAGTTCTCAACCGCAGATGACGTTACACTGCGTGAAAAAGTGTCATGTTTTGCATCATGTACAAACCTCTAAACATAATTGTGCTGTGTGTCAAATGACACGTGAGCCAAAAGCAACTCTGATCTTTTTGTATGCAATTTCCCAACGCCAAGCACAGTTTTCAATGGATGTCTGCAAGGAGTTTATTGATGCCGGTACTGCTTTATAAAAGATAGAAAATAAAACTTTTAAGAATTTCTTACATAATTACACTAAAGAACACGTTCTAAGTGAGAGTATGTTGTGTAAACACTATGAAGGATGTTTGCTACAGTGATACATATAAATAGAATTAGGGAAGCAGTGAGTGAGAAGAAAACATGGATGTCGGTTGATGAAAGTGTGGATTCCTGTGGCAGGTTCATTGAAAATGTTATGATTGGCAAAATGAACTAAAATCAACCCTCTAAAATATATCTGCTTGCATGTGAACAATTAGATAATACAAACAGTTCAACTGTAGCTCAAGTGTTTACCTCTGCACTGAATGGTCAGATGGAGTTAAACATCAAATCGTTATTCTGTTTAAGTCTTATGCTAAAGCCTATATGAAAGAAGTTGGCAATGTTCTTAAAGTCCTGTTCCCCAACATGCTTCATGTCACGTGCCTTAACCATGTGCTGCACAGAATATGTGAAGAATCCGTGGACTATTCCCAGAAGTAGATGCTTTGATTTCCAACACAAAGGAGATATTTATTAAATCTCCAACCAGGAATCAGTTGTTCAAAGAAGTTGCTCCTTAACTAGCCTTACCTACACAGCCAGTATTAACTATCTGGTGTACATGGCTATCTACAGCTTTGTATTATGCCCACAGCTTTAACAAGATATTGCATATTGTTAACAATCTGCGTGAAGATGATGCATCGTCAATAAACATTGTGAAATGGTTGCTTATGAAGGGCAATGTAGAAATCACTTGGCTTTCATTACTGCCAACTATTCTGCATTACCAGATCAAATGTCTTGAAGAGAGAAATAAAACACCTGTAAATTCACTGGGTGTTGTGCAGAAAATGCAAGCGGTTACAGGTGTTGCAGGCCGAACTGTATGAGAAAAATGTGAGCGAGTTCTTGCTGATAATCAGGTCTTTCAGCAGTTAAAAGACAAGGGGATGATTCTTTGAGGTGAAAAAAACCCCAACAAAACATGAAGTAGAAATTTTTACAAAACTTAAAGATTCACTTATAAGGCTTAATATTTTTTTATCTGAGGTTTTAACTTGCACTTTGTGAACCTACCGATTATACGAGGCATGTCCAGAAAGTAAGAGTATTCGATTTTTCTATTTAAAATACAAATTGTATTTAAAACAAAATTACAGGATTTTGTTGGTGAATATGTTATTTCTCCATGTAGTCGACTTCCCGTTCTATGCAGGTTGTGATCCATGGCACAAGCTTTTTGATTTCCTCCTTAAAGAATTCTCTCACTATCTTCTTCTTCCAGTTAGGACCTCTTGTTTCACTTCCTCGTCGGCTGAAATTTTTTTTCCACCCATGTGAGTCTTCAGGGAGGTGAAAAGGTGAAAGTCTGAAGGCGCCAGGTCAGGAGAGTATGCGGGGTGGTTCAAAACGTCCCAATCAAATGAATCCAAAAGTGCCTTGGTGACATTGGTCCTGTGCGGGCGGGCGTTGTTGTGCAACAAGCGCACTCCCTTCGTCAACACTCCCCTCTGTTTTGAATTGAATTGCTCTCTTGAACTTTTATAGGGTTTCACAGTATCATGCTGCATTAATCATCTCCTCCTGAGGCTGAAATTCGATCAAAATGATCCCTTTTCTATCTCAAAACATAGTGGCCATGATTTTTTTGCCCGAAATTGAGGTTTTGAATTTTTTGAAAATGGGGAACTGGTGTGCCACCACTGTGATAAATGTCTTTTTGTCTCAGGAGTGTAATGAGCCACCCAGGTTTCATCTCCCGTCACAATCGAGCTCAGAAAATCTTCACCTTACAATTAAAATTGCTCAAGGAACTCGCGAGCGCTAGCAACTTGATTCACTTTATGCTGCTCTGTCAATTGTTTAGGGACCCATTTTGTGCACAATTTTCGGAACCCCAGCGTTTCTGTAATTGTTTCGTGTAAGAGAGATCTGGAGAGTTGTGGAAACACCGCAGAAATTTCATTCACTGTCAATCGGCGGTCTTCACGAACAGTTTTATCGATTTTTTTGCACCAACTCATCGGTCAAAATGGAAGGTCTTCCCCACCTCTGATTGCAATGAACATTCGTTCTGCCTTCATTAAACTCACGACACCACTTAAACACGTTTGTTCGGTTCATAGCACCTTCGCCATAAACAGTTTTTATCCGTGAAAACATTTCAGTCAGTGTTTTTCCTCCTGCGAGAAGGAATCTGATGACAGCGTGCACCTCACACTTAGCGGGATTTCTTATTGACATATTTCACACAAACGGTCACTACAAGGTGAGTTTTCATACTAACGAGGTCCACCTGCGCTCGTTGTGTTCAGAAAACCCCCCCACTACCACTCAGTGTTGCCAACCTTAAAAAAAAATATCACAGCACGAGAGGGCAACCAGTACTCTTACTTCCTGGATGTGCCTTGTATCAACACAAGACTTATTAACTAACTTAAATATAGAGCAGACACAACACCTAGCCCCAGCCATTAATTCATCACTGTGAAAAGGGAAACTCATATTTAACCAATGACAAATTACTCCGCCATAATGATAAGTGAACCTGGGACCCTTAGCCTAGTAGGCAGGCACACTTTAGACTGGGCACAAATTTCCAAAAAAATCAATGTTCATTTTAATTCGGTATAATATGTGCAAAACTTAAGTGATATAAAATTATTTAATATATGAGGTTTAATTTTATAAGGTTGTTAGCAACTACCATAATAATAACTATCACCTAAAATGATTTTTCTTGAAATATAAGTTTTAAGTTATCTCACTTGGCAGCTCTGGCTTGGTTCTTTTCCTCAGAAGTCATGTCTTTTCTCTTCTTACGCTTAGAGTCCTCATCCTCGGAAGCAGAGTCACTTCGTTCCTTCTTACTGGTCACACTGTGCTTTTGACAGTACGAACGCAGCTTCACACCATCATCAGCGTTCTCATCCTCGATTATGGCACGCATCTCAAGACCGTGCTTGAATGCACATGTCACATGGTACGCCGTCTTACACGTCTTGACAGAGCACTGGATGCACGCACCCACGCGTTCCCGGCACAGCACACAGATCAGTGCCCATCTGCTTTGCTGTAATTGCACAAGGTAGGGGTAAATTAATGAAACATGTCTGACATACCTTAATATAAATTACTTTCTAAACATGTTAAATAAACAATAAATACAAAAGAATCATAAATGTTTATAATAATGAAAAGATAGAAAATTTGACATTCATATGAATTAGAGATGTCACGATACAATACCTGTTGTTCTCGATTTTGATTCTTAAGTTCAACCTCGATCCTGATTCTTGAAAATTTCCTTTTTCATTATTTTTCCAAGGATAATTTGCATAGAAAATCTGATCCTCCCCCCGCCAATACAAAACTTGGGCTCGATCATTACGAGACATGTTGTTTAAAACTTTAATCTCACAATGTTATGGATATTTACTAAACACACTAAAATTCTTCAAAACTGAAAATCAAAACCAAGAATTCAAATAAACTCAAAATTAATACAATAAATTGCAGATTTTATAACGGAAAGAAGAACTACATTTCCCGAGTTACAAAAATTTAAAGTCGTACACCATAACTGATCCTACGCACGTTAGCTCATCAGAAAATAGTGATGAAGTTTTGGCAATGATATATTGATAATCTAAGGAATTAAAATAAATTTAACAATTTTTTTTGTTTCATTTTTATTAGCTATGTCGATTTTTATTATATTTTTTATTAAACTTGTCTTATTCAAAGATCTAAATAAAACATTCAAAATTGAATAACGACAAAGAATATAATTACAGGAGAGCAGCCATTTTAATTTGATAGGAATATCGTAGCTTTTGATACAATACGTGATGTATCAATTAACGATAGATATATCGATATATTACGAAAAATTTCCATTCCTAGTTTACGTATTATACAGTGATTGTTTGTTTAGAATCGATTAATATATTCTGACAATTTCCCTTAATTATTACTTTTAAAAAAAATGTCAAAGTTTTTACCTCTTGTTACTGTCATAATGTCAAGTCGAATTATATTCAAGACCATTTATTTTTCATTTAAATCATCTCAAAATATTAGGGTCATATTATATTCAGGCCATTATGGTATACTTACAATTTGCCGTTATTTAAGTGAAACAACAACTAAACTAATATGAGAGATAATTGATTATCACCAATTTTGAATGCTGCAATTTTGTTTAGTTCCCAGTTTTATTGAGAGCTAAGAATCAAGGTAACGAGAATCTTACTATTAAGATTGATTCTTTTGATACTAGTAAGAATCAAGGGTATCGAGTTTGGCAACCTTAATATGAATGCTAAGTACCATCTTGATTGAAAAATAGGCCACCCCACACATAGGTTGCACACTAAATATATTATCACTTTTATAAGGGAAAAAATTATTTATATAACTATTTATAAATAACCTCTAAGTTAAAAAGTAAAGAGCACCATCTGTTGTGGTGATTATAAACTAAATTGATATATATCAATATAAATAAATGCAATACTAAACAATACAAATTTTGAAACATATTATATAAGGATGGGATTATAGGTCACACTAAGGTTTCCTAAGGCTATTTTGGGGAAAAAGTGTGGCCTTTTTTGGGTCAATATAAGTATAAGATCTATTTAAAATTACTTAACCTCCTAAAACTCTTGTCCATGCTAACCATATTTAAAAGGTAAAATGGTATGGCCATGTAATGTGGATGTTTGGGTATAAGAACTAAGACTGAGATAGTATGGTCATGTAATGAGGATGTTAGGGTACATGCGATAGTAAAGAAAGTAAGGATGAGGTGGTATGGTCATGTAATGAGGATGTTAGGGTACATGCGATAGTAAAGAAAGTAAGGATGAGGTGGTATGGACATGTAATGAGGATGTTGGAGTACATGAGGTAGTAGAGGAAGCATGGGTGAGATGGTATGGTCATGTAATGAGGATGTTGGAGCACATGAGATAGTAAAGGAAGTAAGGATGAGGTGGTATGGCCATGTAATGTGGATGTTTGGGTATAAGAACTAAGACTGAGATAGTATGGTCATGTAATGAGGAAGGAAAAGGATAGACTACCAAAGAGAATGATGTAGTTGAAGTCTGGAGATAAAAGACAGGAAGGGAGACCAAGGAAGTGATGGGAAGAGCAGGGAGCAAGTGTGCGAGTGAGGAGAATAATGAACTAGAGTAAGGAAGGAATAGTGGCAGAAGGAGATAGAGAGATGGCAGCATTTTACTAAACCGATCCGGCCACAGGCAGGGAACAATGCATTATGATTGTGATGGTTCTTAACTCAATACATTCTTAAACACAACTCACCGGTATGCTAGATATCTTGGTGATGGGCTCCATGCGCTCTACACAGCCAATGCTGACCTCGGGGATCCAGAGGGCGCATGAGACGTGGGCCCACTTCTGCCCCGACCGGGTACATTTCATGGCCCCACCCTTGTTGGGACAGAGCACACACTCGGGACGCTGTCCTAGCGAGCAAGTCCGACACAGCCAGGACCCAGGTGGGATGGCGGTGATGCCGTAGCATGCCTGGTGGACGCAGATGTTGCAGCAGTCACAGAACACCATCTCATTACCCTCCTCAGAGTCCGGCTATAAATATAATAATTTCACTTACTAAACGTTGTTTGTATCTTCAGTGGTTCACTGGAAATCATGGATGGAATCTTCAAATCTTTGAGGATATTCACAATTTGAGTATTTGAAAAAAAAAAAAAAAGTTGTCTGTCATTTCTATTACACTATAAATAACAAAGCGAATCCTTTTCTAGTAAATCAAATATATTTTTATACAATTTTGTGATTTTGTTATTCTTCCAACTTCACAAGTCTATATAATTGCTTAAACCAAATGCTTGAAATTGTTATATCAATCCAAGGTCTTCATAATTGTATTCATCAATCCAAGGTCTTCATAATTGTATTCGAGATTTTTATTAAGTTCAAATCTCTTGAATACCATAGGATTAAAGAGTCCTATCTCTAGTTTTTACCAATTTGAAATCTCCTTTGAAAGCACCAAAATGTGTTTCTCCCACAAACAATTCTGGTCTAATGATTTTGAGCCTGCCAAACTTAGAGAGAGACTAGCCGTTAAGAACAGAAACTCACCGATCTGCAGACGTCGCAGATGACATTCTCATCATACTCGATGCCGAGTCCCTCCTCGGTCTTGACAATGGTTTGAACTTTCTCCCAGCACCTCACCTCCAACTCCTCCATAACACGCTCTAGTTGAGTTTCTGTTATTGATTGAAGGCCTAGGAATCAAACAGTATAATAAGTAAAAAGAAAAAAAGTCGACACTAGAAATACAAGTTCAGTATTATGAAAATATATGTGACAAAGTGCATTAAGCAATATAATGTGTAATTAAGTACACTAGAGTTGTGACTATTTAGCATTCTGGCCCAGATAATAGAAAAGCAGGATAGTTCGAAACCCGAGCTAAGGATTTTTTTTTTAGTATGAGTTAGCCTACTTTTTAAATTTTTACAGAACATTTAACTTTGTTTTTATAGACTCAATAGAAAACAAGAGAGTGAAGAGTTACAAAATTGTACTATACAGTAAAAGAACAATAACCAGACACAGATAAGGACCGCTTCCACGAACTCAGAACAAATATCACAGCGTCCTTCACTATGTGACTGCCAGACATTACATGAGTGCACGCCCAACCTATGTGGCTATGTCTCACGCACACTTCCCTTGACACAGCTTCTGTTTCCAGCCAAATCAAAACAGTGCTGCTATCTACACTGACCAAGCAATTATGTGACTACAATATAACTACTATATGCCAAATTCATGCATAGCAGTTATTCTTTGCTGTCTCCAATGTTACAGTTGTAAGGAATTTGCCACCAATTTTTTTTATTAATTACTAGTGGAAACGTACCAATTTGTTTATTTTAAAACACACTTGTTAACAGCGAGAACTCGGCAGGGTAATAAGGAGGGCAGGATTATTGCAACTCTAGTGTAAATATGATAGAATTGTAAAATTGAAGCACATATGGGATTAAAAACACAGATTTATGTTTATAATCGATACATAGTGAATAACAAATAGAGTAAAGTGCATAAAGTTGATTTAGGTTTAACTTCTTATACATTAAAAAAAAAGTTGACACTAGAAATACAAGTTCAGTATTACGGAAATATGTGTGACATAAGGTGCATTAAGTGTAGTTTAGTTTATCATTGCACTTGAGATGCATCAGTAAGTGAGAATGTGAGGATAGGATACAACCAAATAAACACCAGTGTACAAACAGGTGAAAATAATTAGCTTCTGTATTTATCTTTTTGTTTTAAATGCCTTATGGTAGCAAAGCTTGTTTTGTTATTCACAAATATTCTTTGATTTAGTGTCTTTGACTATGATTGCATGTATGATTGAAAATAAAGATTATTACATTTTTCACTCTGTTATTGACAATAATATAATCAAGACCTATTAAAAACTGAATTTGATTTCACATGGTATCCAGCCAAACAATGTTTTAAAATTTCTTGACTTTTCCAGGTTTTCCAGAGCCAATTTCCAACTTTTCCAGTCTCTATAATTATATTCAACCATTATTTTGTTAATATCACAATTTAATGAAATAATATTTTTAGACACATACACATTCTGAAATTATGTCACTCTATGCAGGTGTTAAAAGGTATCAACCTAAAGTAATGGCTGTTGGGTGGTGCGATCAAAGTTAAATCTCAGAAAGATCATATTTAGACATTAAAAAAACACATTACATCAATACAGTTTGAAATTGTTGTGAAACATTTACTTTTTATAATTTATTCTTCCTATAACCTAATCAACTCTTGTGCATGCACTCTATAACTCAACATTGGTTAACACTTTCCGGTCCATGCTCCTACGTGATGTGGGCACGATCTTTTAGTTCGGCAAATGGCACTCGTAAGGTATATAAGCAGAACTTTCCCAATACCTTTAAATTTGAATACATCTACCGTATCCTAGACGATTGCCGACTGCTCCAAAGTTTAGTTTAGTTCATTATGAATCTGATGGTAACATAGTTTTTGTATTTGTTTCATTTCATTAATTTTTATAAATATCAATAGGTTGGTTATGATTGACTGCAGCCATTCGTTCATAGACTTTGTTGTTTTGTGGTTGGCGTGTGTGATACCGAATGTGAATCGTAACGTGCTGGATAATTTTATAGAAGATTTGGGTTTTGAATTAGATGTTAGCGATGATGATTCCTCTTATTTACTATAAGAAAATGAATCTAGTGAAGATTCTGGTAAGTAACCATACGATTTACACAAAAAGTTCTAACCTATATTGGAAATTTACACTAGTTTTTTTCTATTAGTTTCATCATGTCATCTATTTATGTGCTAGTTTCAAGATACTATTGCGTGTTTGTCTTGTGTTTCAGATGATACACAAGAGACTCAAACAATAGTACAAGAAAGGAATAGGCCTACAACTTCCACTGAAAACAACAGTGATTGTTCTGAAAGTGAAAAACCTGAACACCTGGTTTTTGAGTTAAGTTCTGCTATTTCTGTACCACTAGATGACAAATGTACTGAGTTTGACTGTTTTTCTATAATTGTTTACTCTAACATGACAAACACAATTAAAAAAGAAACTAATCGATATGCAGCTTCACAAATTGCTTCTATAAGAAGGCAGGGAAAACCGAAAAAAAAAATCAATTTGGCTTAGATGAACAGTAAAATTAGGGGATTTATTTAAGTTTTTTGTTATTGTTTTGCACATGTTCATATTGAAATTACCAGATATCAATGACTACTGGTCCACAGACCGGCGTGGATTCATTCGGAGAGGGGGGAGGAGTCATAGGGTCAGTTGAGCCTCCCTGTGAAAGTTAGAAAATTAATACAAAAAAATGAAAGTTCAAATTTTAGAAAGAAAATACAACACAGATAAATTACACAATTCTTTGTCTTTTTATGCGCAGACACTTCTTAAGCCAGGTCCACATGCGCATTATTCATCCACGTTTATTCAATTTTCGAACACGTGCATTATTCATCCATGTTTAATAAATGTTTGACATGAGTCACACAAGTGTGGAAAAAATATTAAGTTTTCATGTAAAGATATTTGTCGTGCATATCGAGTAACGAACATTGCTCCACATACAAACGGTAGACTAACAAACATCAAAGAAGACTAATCATCGCCTGAGAGCAGTTCATCCACGGATATCAAATATAAAGTATGTGTGGACAGCAGGAGCGGCGAAACTGTGGGGGACTCTGATGACCCCCTGGAAATAATTTGCGCCTCCTGGGAATAAATTCCCCCTCTAAATATATTTCAAATCCTCCAAAATTATCGAATATGAAGCTGAAAGATGGCCTTAAATCAAACTCCAAATGACTTCTAGATGCATTCTGTCAAAAATTTGCCGGAGAAGACCGCTTCAAATAACTACTAGACTAGAGAAATTGACAGAAAAAGTCAAGAGAGGGAAGCTCTAAATAGCTTCCAAAGTCATCCAAATGTCATAAATGTCTAGGAGGAAAACTCCAAGTAGCTTCAAGAAGCATGTCATTTTGAAGAAGTTTCAGGCAAGGACCACCCCAAACAGCCTAATGTCTGAAATAAATCAATCTACAAAACTTTGTCAGTGGAAGACCGCTTCAAAGATGATCTTCTAGAGGTTTTTAGCTATCCTAAAGTCAAAGGCAAGGATCACTCTAAATAGCTTCAAAGAGCATCCAAATTTCTAGGTGAGGAACACTTTAAATGGTGGCTTATAATTTGTAAACGAATCGAATTTAAAGAAAATCAAGGCAAAGGCTACTCATATCTTCTAGATATAACCAGTTTTCAAAAAATTGTTTAGCGGGAGGGCCACTCCAAATAGTTTATAAAAACTATCGGATTTAAAACAAATTGGAGGACGACCACAGTTGTAAACATACATAAGATCAAATAAGAACAATAAACTATGAAATGGCTCTAAACAGAGATCCAACATTGTAAGAAACTATGTTATTTATAATTATGACCCCCTTATGAAAGTGATCTGGATCCGTCCCTATCCACAGACATATTTCTTGTGGCATGTTTTTCAAGGAGGCTGCTGCCTCGTGATAGGTTCAAGGGAATACTTTATATGCTTCACTTGAATGACAATGCTCATTGCATAAAACGAGGTGAAGATGGACATGATCCTATCTATAAAATCCGCTCTTTTTTTGTCAAAAAGTGCAGTGAAAGTTTTCAACCATATTCAAATCTCACTGTAGAGGAAGGTGTATGCACTTTTAGAGGTTGTGTGGGATTTTGTATTTACATGAATAATAAGCCAAATAGATGGGGCATAAAACACTGTTTATATTGTGTGATGCAGCTAGAGGCTATGTCCTAAACTGTGATGTATACACAAGAGATTTGGGTTACAAGGACAATACTATCCAAGGAATATTTAAAAACACTTGGTGTTGGCCCTGTTATGAAAAATATAAGGGGGCTATCCTCCGTTTAAAAATAGTAATTGAAAAAAGGTGAGGTTATGTTCCAAAGTAAGGCACACTTACTTGCATGTAAGTGGAGATCCACAAGAGACATGTAATCACTGACTACTAGGCATACAGCAACAGCCTCTCAAATACAAGTGAGAGCTAGAGGTGGACCAGTCGAAGTAGTCAAACCAGATTTGATTACCGACTACAACCTAAATAAAGTTGGTGCAGACAGAGCTGATCAGCTTTAGTGCTAATACTCGTTCCATCAGAAAACTATAAAATGGTGTAAAAAACTCTTTTTTCACATGTTTACTATGACTGTCATCAATGGATACATAATATACAAGGAGCCAAAATAAATGTAAAGCATTTTATCAAAGCAGTTGCTTTTAAGTTAGCATAAACGGGTGGAGGTTTGACTGAACTGCATACACGACCACCGTCAACGAGTGTTGACAAAACTGTTGCTTGCCATTTTCCTATTTATGTTCCCACTACAGCCAATAAAACTAATGCTATCAGATAGTGCAAGGTACATTCTGATACGGGTTTGAAGGAGTGACAAAAGAAAAAGGAGACAATAAAGATACTGGTGTAAAGAATGTGGAGTAGGACTGTGTTAATCATATCAATCTAATATACATTTATTATTTGTGTTTTTTTATTTCATGTTTTTTCAGAATCTGAAAAATGGGTAAGATGTTTAAAAATGAGGTGGCCCAATGGCTAGATAATTTTATAATAAAGGAAATTGATAAAACTAAAGAAAAAGGAAAAATAAACTACTAAGAGTAAATTTATCAATTTCCTTTATTATAAAATGAAAAATGGGTAAGAAATCAATAAATATTTTTGGAAAATTTATTAAATAAGATTCATTTTTGAATATAGAATTTAAAAGAACACGTTTAGAGCTTTAATTTCATGTATTATACTAAAGTAAATAAATTATGTTATAATTTTTTGAAAAAAGTGAAAAAATATGTCAGTTGGATTAAACCAAAAATACAAGCCTTAGACAGGAAAGTGTTAAATAAATGTGGTGAAAGGTGGAAAGACAACATGAATATCATACATTGACTTTGAGAATTGAGATTAGTCTGCTCAACTGGAGAGGTATGTTAAAATAGATTCAAGGTGTGTATTAAATGGAAGAAATATCTTATTTTTACCACTAAAAATGAAAGTTGTGTGAATTTTTGTGAATAAATTAAAGTTCCAGATATATTATAAAATTCCTTGACTTTTTTCAAACCAAGCAAATTCCTTAACTTTCCCAGGTCGCTAGACACCCTGTTTAATAGTAGACAAAATTTAAATTTGGTTAAATTCAAGTTTATAAAGGTATGGTTTAAATAACGTTGTTTTTCAAATGAACCTTCATTGAAGTATTTTTAGAGATATTATCTAGTAGGGAAAAGAGCCTAGACCATTATTCATGAATAAAAAACCATCAATTTAAGCAACACTACATTTCGTTATAAAGTGATGTACTTGTCTTATGAATTGTGCACTGTATACTATTTACTATAAATTACAAACACAAATATAAACCCAGCCTAATAAGACTTAGTAAATTTGTGTTTTTACTTTTATTTGTGCTTCAATTTTCCACAATTGTATCATACTTATTTAATAATCATTAAATATTTGAACCCATTTTGGATTTTATTCAAAACTTACCCATTGAAGCTCGTTCTCCATTTAATATTTGGAGCCAAGCTGCATCAGCATCATCTAGATCGTACGAACAAGCTTTCTCTGCTTTGGCGGGCGTGTTGGATAAATAGTGTTCTTCGCTGCTGAAGAACTCATCTTTAGTTATTCGGATGTACTTGGATTTGGGTCTGCAGAGGAACAAAATATTTTAAATAAAAGTTTAAAATAGAATACATTTTTCATTTAGAATTAAGGGCATCAGATATAAGATCTTTTTTGCAGAATTGATTGGTAGTCAGTAATGGTCCTTTATAGAAGTCTAGAGAACATTATGATAGGAACAAAAAACTAAGATGTAGTATATGAAAAATGCACCCATCTTTCACAGATTCTTTCAACAGCAGATCCACACAAATGGCTAATTTGTCCTCATGAGAGCTAACATGCTCTCCACGTCCTCCCCTTTCCTGTTCTCTCTTACATCCAATGTCCATGTTTCTGCTACATACATGACTATGGGGTATCTCTTATAATCCAACCCCTTGTTCACACATTAGGAGATGGGAGACGACATGAAGTAGGGGATTGGGTGTAGAGGCAAAGTAAAGTATGAAGGTGTGCCCCAAGACCGACAGCAGCTGTGAAGGCTGTGCATGAGCCCTGAAAAGTGACGGCTGACGAGGCTCTGGTGAAGCTATGATGGACCTAGCGAGCCAGTAGCGGATAGTGGAAATGCTTTCAACAGAAGATCAAGTCCTAGAAAGGACAGACATAAGGGATACAAACCCGGCAAAAGAAAATGACCCAGAATAGGAACATTGAATGTATGCACTTTGACGGGCAGAGTGAAGGGTATTGCGGACATCATGGAAAGGAGAAAGCTGAATATACTTGGACTGTCAGAAACAAGATGGAGAGGTGAAGGGATTCAGGCTGTATTAAATTTGAAATCAAGAAGGAATAAGAGTGGGATTGGTGGTAAGACATGGGATAAGAGAGGAAGTAAAGGGGATGAGTGATAGGATATTGAAGGTGAAATAGGAGTTAAGAGTAAGAGCACAAAAATAGTGCAGGTGTACACTGATGGTAAGGAAAAGTGCGAGTTTGAAGAAGAATTGAAAAAACATCTAAGTGGGCAAAGTCTGGCGGTAACAATGGGGAACTTTGATGCATATGTTGGAACAGAAAGATGAGGCTATGAGGAAGTATTTGGAGTAGATGGCCAGGGAAGCAGGAATGGTGAAGGCGAGAGATTGATGAACATGTGTAAAATAAATGGGCTGATAGTGGGAGCTCATTGTTTAAGAAAAGGGAAAGCCACAAGGTAGCCTGATACAGTGCTGATTGGTAAAGAAAGTTGGTTGTGGACTGCATGCATGTGGACAAATCAGTAGATAAAAACATTATGAATGTGAAAGTAATTCCATTAGAGGCTGTAGGAGGAATGGAGAATATTCAGAAGGTTAATGGTGGAGGAAGTCTGTGGGAAGACAAGCAAAATGAGGAAACGAAAGGAAACTTCTTGGTGGGATGTGGAAGTGATTCCAACTGAGAATAGTGGAGGCTAAGGAGGTATGCAAAGAAAGAAAAAAGAAAGCAAACATGATAGTGAGGGGAGAAAGAAAGTGCTGTATAAAATGGTTAGAGTAAAAGAAGGAATAGGGAATAGTGTATTGTAATGGTGGACAAGAATAGAAATGAGGTGAATAAAAAAGATAAACTTAATATGTGAAAGGTACATTTTACCAAAATGGGCCACAGGCAGTAAACAGTTCATGATTATGTTGTTGATGATGATGATGATGATGATAATTACTTTACATGTACAGTAAACCTAATAATTAATAAAAAAAAGTGATAGTTCCTTTAAATCTTTAGAAATAAAGAATTAATAATTATTTTGTACTCACAGTTTGAAGTCGTGATGGGGCCGAGCAAGGGGTGTGCACTTGTTGACTGTAACTGTGGGCTCTGGTAGGGAGTCAGGGTTGACAGGAACTTGTACCCCACGCTCCCACTCCTGTTTCCACTGGTCGCTGATAACCCAGTACTCATCCTGGGATAGAGGCTCTGAGTCAGGCAACTTCATTGCACTGATCAGGTCCTTGCGGAACAACTACAATCAAACAATGCATTGATCAGGTCCTTGAAAAACAGCTACAATAAACAATGTGTTGATCAGGTCCTTGCAGAACAACTACAAACAATGCATTGATCAGGTCCTTGCGGAACAACTACAAACAAACAATGCATTGATCAGGTCCTTGAAAAACAACTACAAACAAACAATGCATTGATCAGGTCTCTTTGCAGAACAACTACAAACATACACATTTAATCAGTTTGTGTAGCATAGTTGTGCCATGACAATATGCTCATTGACAATCCATCTCTCTTCACAGTAATAAATAGGCTCATTCATACTCCATCTCTCTTCACAGTAATAAATATGCTCACTGACACTCCGTCTCTCTTCACAGTAATAAATATGCTCATTGACACTTCGTCTCTCTTCACAGTAATAAATAGGCTCATTCATACTCCGTCTCTCTTCACAGTAATAAATAGGCTCATTCATACTCCGTCTCTCTTCACAGTAATAAATAGGCTCATTCATACTCCGTCTCTCTTCACAGTAATAAATAGGCTCATTCATACTCCGTCTCTCTTCACAGTAATAAATAGGCTCATTGACACACTAATATATAGAGCCATGACAAGAGGCTCATTCATACACAATTTCTCCTCACAGTAATAAATAGGTTTATTCACACTCCATCTGTCCTCACAGTAATAAATAGGACCATGAGAATAAACTCCCACAAGTTTGTAACCAAACCTGAACCTGGCGTATGTGCAAGACTTACCTCCGCAGGTGCCTCGGTAGCGCTGCGGTTATAGATACTTGAGATCTTGAGGTCGTTGAGGGGGCGCGGTGTCCAGATGGCAGCAGCAGCAAGCGCAGCCGCTTCCTCTTCTTCCGCCGCCGTGGGGCGGCACTTGCGCCGTTTTGCAGGGACTGCAGAATGGAGGTAATAGTTACATTTTACTAGTGCTGTCGACTTGGTTGTGACAACACAATATTAGGACTACACGGGGGTCGTTAACGGAGGAAAGGGGGTCTAAAACAAGCCTCTAAGGTGTGTTCTGCAGGACCACAGGAAGTTTCATTATACAAATGAATTAAATAACGTTTATCACATATAATATAAATATTTGAAATGCAAAAGATTAAATGTGAAATATTCATAATATACTGGTATTTATTATCTCGGTAGATTCAAGTCATCTAGAAAATGAAGACTGTACCAACTTTAAGGGTGATACATGGGAGGGCAATAAGACACAATGCAGAAGTTTATAAATCCCGCATTATTTAAGAAGTTGTTTGATATTTTAAAATATTGTTTTCAACGAAATATTGATGAAAATTATTAGCAGGTTTCTGATCAGTTAAAAATTTTAGATTTTTATTTAATCTTTTACATTTAATGATGCTTTGCTCAAAAATATGTACTTCTAAGATTGGATCAAAACATAAGAAACCTAAATCTACCCTTCCTCTATCAAATAAAGTCATGTCTTGATTGGGTCACAAGAAAACAATTTAACATAATGAGGATTGTTTCTAACCTTAAAGTTTACACTTTTTAATTAGTCAGAGCTTTCATTTACATTTTGGTGAAAGCAATGCTGAAAAATATAAAACCACTTCATAAATAATTCATGATTTCTAAACTCTGCACACTTCTCAATGCTTTCTCATGAAACACCCTTAGGTCAACAAATTCGTACAGTTACCTATTTATATTGTGAGGATTAGAATGTCAAACATAATAAAAAACTAGTACTTGCTCGATGTAATAAATAATAGGTAATTTATGTTCAACATTTATTTGATAAAGAATTTTTTCTTCTTTATTTATAGTCATAAAATAGAAGAACCTAAAAATAATAAGTTAAAAATTATCATTCAAAAATATTGAATCTAAATTGGTAAAATTCCAGCATAGCTCCCGGTTTTCCTGGTCAGTACCCGCCCTGGCCTTAGAACTTTAATACCGCTTACTGGTGGTTAAGAACTAAAATAATCTTAGGACAAACTTAACAATCACTCCCCAGACCAGTGATTCAACATTTAACCAAATGTGTGAATGTTATATATAATGAATGGATTCAAACAAAAAATTATAACATTTAGTTAATATTTATATTTTCTATCCTCTTATGTGCATTTTTTTTTTTTTTTTTT
>CABEEJ010000386.1:40309-58264 GCA_901482245.1 Timema douglasi | reverse complement strand
ACTTTAAAATTCAAATTGCAAAAAATACCATCATATAGTTAGAATTTCTATACATATTTTTTTGTAAGTAAAGAATCACCATAGACCAGCAGTTCCCAAACTTTGGTACACTTACCACCAGTGGTAGTTATAATTATTCTGGGTGGTATTCCGTGAGAAACCAAACAAGTGAATGTTAAGTTGGAAAAGGATAGGGTCTCATCAAATTATTTAATATAACCAGAACAAGTATTGCCAAAAGTAAAACAGATTTAACCATTGGTTGGAAGGGTGGCAACACTGATCCAAGCCGAGTCAGCCGGTGCAGCCGCACAGTCCGTGGGATATCCCTGGAAATTATTGGGGTGGTACTCTATTCAAAAAGTTTGGGAACCACTGCTGTATACAAAAACAGAATTAAAAAAGGAAAAAAGTCCTACCAATCTGAGAAAGTTAACATCTTACACTTGTCACATTTTCTAAAGTTCAGATTCGTAGCTAGTATATTATTAAAGATTTGAATTGGAGAAAACTTGAATCCAAGAAATTTATTTGCATTTTTAATTTTCACAACATAAGGATCCTTACCTTGTCCATCTTCTGTTCTATTGGGTTGGCGTTTGCCTCGTTGTGACATTCTGATGTGGTGAGCTATTAGCGCGAGAACCTCCGCCACATCATTATAACCTGGAAAGATGGAAACAAGTGGTGAGCCATGGGGAACACAACTAGGGCTAGGTCAATATTCCTGCTTGCAGCTGAGGTGTTCAAAATATTAGGGGTGTATTTAGCTTCAAAATTTGTTAAGAGAATGAGTGGATCAAAAGATGGAAGGAAATATATGAAGGTAGAGGATGTAGAACGAAAGGAAGGGGTAGGCCATGTAAGACGTGACAAATATTTTTAGTATAATGTGTGGAAAAGAGAAACATTAATAGTTTTTAAGAATAAAGAGCATGTATGACTCGTTGTATGGATGTTGTTGAAGCGAAGGGAGTATGCAAGGATAGGGAAGTGTGAAGAAAGTTAATGAGGATGGATTAAGTATGAAGTTGTTTTTTAAGCTATATTCACAGTTTCTTGCCAACCTTGTAAGGGAACGGCATGGTTAGATATGTATATGCAAACATTCAATAAGGAGTTTTAATAGGGATCAAGAGTTTTTTAATTTGAGACAAAAGCACTCGACCCTTTAAGAAGGGTACAAGTACTCAAACTACTCACTTCGGGTCAGTAAGTGGGGCACATTCTTGCATATGACGTTCAATGATGTTTTAAATTACTTTTTTAATTCTTGCTAACAAGACCAATTGATATTGCACTGAGAATGTCCCATGTAGAACTTTGTATGACATCCAGTATAACTCAGAACCATGCCATATTATGTACTAATCTTGAATGTTGGCACTAAAGTGAAACTGTGCATTTTGTGTTGAGATCTGGGTGTTGTTAATGGGTGAGGGGAAAAGGGTTGCACACCATCTGCAATAATATAATGTTTTAGTGGGTAGTGTAAAAGAAACAGGGAATTAATTTATTGGGAGAATTGAAGAGCTACTTTGGAGCAATGCATAAGTGATTATAACTTCTTTTATACAAGTTTTAAATTAATTCTGTTATATTGTGTGTGTTTTTTAAAGTTATTAAATAATGTTTATTTTCTCATTTAAAGTGAAAATGTATATGTTCTGTTCATACCCCCTCCCCCCACCCATTCCTTTCCAATAATGAGCACACAGCCCTCACCCAATACATTGTGTTTAAACATATATCAACATTTAAATACATGGTGATAAAAAAAACCTCAGTGAAAAAAATATCATTTGTAAATAGAACTTTTATTCAGATAAATTAATTTACAACATTATAAATAATTTATATCAGATGTGGATGTAGGGAGCGCAAGTTAAGGCCAGTGTGTTTTTAGTTTTTATATCAAAACATTGTTTAGTCAAAATAAAGCAAATATTTCTTAAATGGAAACAAAGAGTCTAATTTTTTTCCACGTAGTGACATCTACAGTTGTTGAATATCTGTCATCTCAAGAGCATAGCGGCATTAGATGACAAATTTTTTAAATGAACAGAAGTTGTCATTAAATTCCAGAACACCCTTGACAGATATTCAACAACTGTAGATATCATCAAGTGAAGAAAATTAAACTATGTTTATACTGGAGCAATATTTGATTTATTTTGATCAAAAATAAGTTATGCTATAAAAATTGCCCTTAACTCATGTTCCATATACTCCCACCTTAAAGATGGGAAGAACTATAGTCATGACCCTGTATCGGAAATATGTTTTCATTCGGCTACGAGCGTAACCAAACCAAAGTTTGACAAGTAGGCCCACTGTATCCTTAAGCGTTTGTCAACTTTTTTAATTATAATATTGATTTAGAAAAACAAAAAAACCCTAGTTATATTTGAATCTAGAATAGAGCTTAAAGATTTCTGCAACAGTTTTTTTCTACAGCCCAATATTTCAAAAAGTACAATTGAGGACGTCGGGGCAAAAACATGATAACCCTCATTTGACGACACAATATGTTAACGGTGATTTATGGTTGAACTACAGGTTGTTTTTATAGTCAGTCAAGACTTTGAGAATAACTAATATTTATACATATTTTACTTATTTTTTATAGCTAAATTTCAAGGTTTTATAGATATTTAAATAGTGAAAATATCCCACCCAAATCAATGAAGGTTATCAAGTTTTTTGCCCTGACCCCCTAATTTTTAAATCGAATGTTAGAAAAATGTTTGTCAAACATCAAACAGATGTGTGACATTGTTTCTGGATTTAAATTTTATTTTTCCCCATGTCTCATTATCTATTAAGAATCATACATATATCATTTATTAATTAGGATTATAAGGTTGGGATAAGAAAGGGAAAATGAAAGAGTAAGTGTATTTGCATTTGTGTTGATAAAAAGCCACCCTCCCAACACACCCAGCATTCCCATCACTTGCAAACTAGACTAAATGAATTTGACCCGTGTGCCCATTAAACTGGTTAGTAGATACATTCAAATAAATGCATCAGTAATATGTATCATTTGTATTAAATTATATTATCAGGAGACAACTATTAAAAGGAATGTTACCATTCAAGTTATATAAAAATGACAAATCAAAAGTTGTTTGTTTGGTTGAAGAATGCAACAGTGGTAATCAACTAAACCAACCAATTTTACGACATAACACAATTACTTTTGAGCTCAACACCACTTGTCTTATCAGACGCCTTAGCTCAGTTGGTAGCATGTTTGTCTACTCAGCTAAGGGTCTCAGGTTAAATTCCTGGCATAGCCGAAAATTTATCATTGGTGAAATGTGGGTTTACATTTTCAGTGATAGATTAAGAGCTGTGGAATGGATGTTGTGTCTGTCCTATTTTTAAGTTAGATTATGAGGCATATGAAGCTATGACAGGCCTAGCAAGATGGTAGTGGAAAATATATTGCTTGAATAAAAAATTAACACAGGCTTGAAACAGTAATTGATGTAAAAGAGCCATTTGTCTTCTAAGCTAGTGGACAAATACTCGTGTAGGTTTGATGCAATCTTGTATGGTAGCAAGTGGTCCCAGGTCAGACGTAATTCTAGTAGCAGGAAAATATTTTTACATGAGTAAGCCGAGATATCTTTCTAGGATCGTAAAACTCACACTGTGTTCAAAATGCTAGCATCAAAGTATTACGAGGTCATTTTCGCTCTTTGGCAAGCTCAAGAAAACATGTTGTGATGAAATGTACATGCATAACAAACCAGCCTGTTTATGGGGTTTGGGGTAGTAAAGCAAATCAAACTTTAACTGAACGATGGACAAACCAAATATAGTCCTTGGCAAGGATCCCTTGTGTTCTGCACTCGCACAACAGGAGAAGGTGCCGAGTACCTCAATCATATTATAAACTAAGCTAATGTTTCCTCTTTAAAACTCAATTTTCACTAGACGAACCTTATCTGAGACCTAGAGAAATTACTAGATCTACTTTCATGTATTCATAAGTCAAGTCATGTAATATGCAGCTGTCACTCTGGTCCAAGAAATCTTAACTAGACAAATTAGTATGATTTAAAACACAAGGGGCTTTGCCGATTTGTATTGACAAACCTTTAATATAAATGAAAAATAGATCACAAGTACATCCACGATATTAATAGTGGCACGTAATATCGTATTTGCGTAAGCAATTATTACATACTATTTATTGTGTAATGAAATTACCCAAAAAAGAGAACATGATTGCTAATTGTATTAATTGAATTAATAAAATATTATCACATAAGATGTTAAAGCCTGAAACAATGTCAATAAAAGTCAATGAAGAAACCAAGTTGTCTTGAATGCTCTCGGATTACTTTTTTTTATGTTTGTAAAGAGCAAGTTTTAAATAGGTTATGCTTCAAAATTGGACAGTCTTGTAGACAGTTTCGGCCATTAACGAGGAAGTAATTGTTACTTAAGCACCAAGAAGGTATTAAGTGCCAACATTATGTGATGTGACATAAGCGCAGTAAAATACCCATAGTATAATAATAAGTACAAAATAGTGCAGGCATAACATGATTCAAACAATTTTATTAAATCCTGCAGGAAAAAAAAATAAACAAAATTCAAAACAATAACCAGCACTATTTGTTAATATTACACTTTAAACACTGCAATTTTATCAGAGTTAGCCTATTGGAACTAATACAGTTCAATCTTTCTGCAAGATGTTATATTGAGTTGTGTGAAACACTTTTTTTAATCCAAGATTTATTGTTCACTGAAATTATTTCAAGTTTTATTGAATGGGCAGCCAGGAGCTTAGGGCTCATAATGAATAGGGTCGCTTTGGGTGAAGTTGTTAGGGGTTCAAATCCCGGTTAAGTAGAATAATATGTTGTGTACTTTTGATTAGGAAAATGCAAATAATAGTATTTATGTTCAATATTAGAACTATGACCAAATTATTACATAGGACTAGTAATAAACGTGTAGGAGAAAGCATATTAAGAGCCTATTTTGATAAATAGCGTGATTTTCAAAAATGAATTAGTTTGAAACAAAGTTTAAAAAAAAATGTGTTTCAAAGGCAAATGTGTGTATTCAAAGCCATTAAGCCTCATCCGCATCCATATAGTCCTTAATGGTTCTTCAAAATGGAAATCATGTCTACACACTAGCTGTAGCCTATCTTTAATCACATGGCCACGCCAAACAATGAGATAGTTGGAAACTACGTCCAATTAACCTCTTAGAAAGAAAATTGTCTAGGCAAAGGTGCAATCAGCCATGATTTACAAAGAGAGGTTATAAAGAAAACAAGAATACAAATGAGAAGTTTAACCTATCAGAGCTAAGCCACTCCTGAGAACTTAAAATTTTTCAGAAAACTATCTGAGATGCCACATTCCTCAGGGTTTTTAAATTTTCATAAAAATATTTCTGAAATAACTCTGTGCGTAAAACCATAATTTCATTTTTAATTTATTTCTACAGCAAAGGATCCTTTCACTGCCATTGGTGCTTTCATTTTGGTACACATCCACATATTTACTTTGCTCTGATTGGTAGTCCTTAGCAGTCTGCATCAACTAGTTTGAGATGATTCAACTTCTAAGGAGTGGTAAGAACTTAAGGATTAGGACTCTGTAGACAGAGCAACCTATTAGTGTGGAACCAAACTCTTGTGGACCATTACGCACCTTACGGATACAGAGTTTGTCGACAGGGCTTAAAACCTACTTGGATTCAAGCAGTAATTCAATGGAATAGACAAACAATAATAGGCTAAAATGGTGTTTTATAACCCATCTATTTAGTTTTGGGGTCCCTGTTCGGTTTAGCCTGAGTGTTATTCACCATAATTTGACATAAACAGAATGATTGAAATGGTAGTGTTTCATCATGTTATCAAAAATTAGCTCAAAGAGTTTAAAAAGGAACCATTGTGAAGTGAGAATACTGTACACTTGGAAAAATCCTGTTTCAAGTTTAAGGTGAAGTTCAGTTTGAGTGCACCACGTCTTACTACCCATTTGGTTTATACGCTTATGTACTAATTGCACTAATGAGTTAGGGATGAGGAACGTTGAGTTTAGAGAAGTGTACCCATATTTGTGTGAAGACTGTGTAACCATTTAGGAAAAACACCCTCTGTATACTCGACAGGGATCGAACCAGGATCTTCCCATTATCTGCAGTTTAGTATATTGTGAGAGTAGTGTCTTAAGCTATGTGGGCACCGAAGCGGGTGATAGTGTAACACATGAATTAGGAGGCATATGTATCATCTGTCAACAATAATCGGTGAATGTATGAACGCTATTTTGTTTTGTTTTTTGACACTGTCTCACTACCTGTTCGAGTTGTACGCATATGTACTAATTACACTGTGTTAGGGGAGAGAAAGGTTGAGTTTAAAGGAAGTATACTTGCATTTGCATGAAGAGAGAGTGGAAAACCACCCTCAGTGCATTTGACCGGAATTCAAACCCAGATCTCCTAGTCATCGACAGTTCAGTCTAATGCGAAGAGTAACATCTTAGAACCATGGTTCCCAACCTGAGGGATAGCGGGAGTATGTAAAAATTATGAAATAACGTTAAAAATTGAAGACTTTTTATTTCAATTCATTTTCCAAGGTAAGTAATATAATATTTTATTTAGGTATTGGCAACGTTGCCAGTTGTAATTCATCTACTAGGTGACCAAATAAAAGACGCTCATGTGCATGTTTATTTTGGAGCTTGAAAGCCTCTGATTCGCCCCCCAATTCTCCTTTCCACCCTCCTCCACTGCCACCAATGCACCCACGCATAACAACACCTAATCTTCAACTCTGACTCTCATACAAACTAAACAATGTTGATGACTTGCGAGTGAAAAGCGATTTGCAGTGAGCTCTGTCACACATAAACCATATTCGAGAACTGATGAAAACAAAACTGTGCCGACCATTACACTAATTTTCAGAAATTTTATTGGTACCACTGTGTTGCTAGTGTTTCGTTTCAATATTTGTATAACATAAATTTTAAGATTCCTTAATCAGCCCTAAAAATAGAAGGGTAAGGAAACATGAAAACAACCAAAGACGGTTTATATATTATATCGACCACCCTTGTTTCGGCTGGCTCGCCATCTTAGTTTAGGAAGAGAGCCCAGAATTTTAGAAACTCTTGTTTGAAAAGCATTTTTAAGTGAACCACAAATGTCGCTTCCACAAAAAAGAAACGTCCAAATGATTTTTTATTACATTAGTGTTTTACTAATGTAAAAAATATTTAAAAGAAAATAATAGTTAAAAACAAATTGATGTGAAAGTGTTGACTGCCAAAAGCAACAACACAACATGTTGTCTTGCAGATCATATTATATGGTTTGCCAAATGGATACATGGTAGTTTTTCCTATCTGTCACCACCGCTTCTACTGTTGATAAGGTGTAACATTTAACTTGTATTTTAAAACCTTCTAAAATTTGAACGCCATTGATGGAATTTGTTATATACAAGAGGTGTTGTAAATGATCTTAAGTTGGCACGATCAAACAAACAATACCAAGAAATAATAAGCCTATTAGTATAGCCTACCTAAAATGTAAAATAAAATTAATCAATATTAATGATTGATTGAATAGCTTAATGTATTAAACACAATCTATGTTGACCATATGTGTTGTTTAGGTTGGCATGACATCATATCAGGTACACCAACTTTCTCTCAAGCGACAAAATTTGCTTGTTTTGGTAAGTTGTATCAATATGTTTATAAAGAGTTAAGTCTTTAACTCTGCAATACCTAGTGACAACTAAACTTAGAAAGTAATATGCTTTAAAATACTTACTACATAGCTATGGTTGTGTTGTAAAATGGTGAAATATGTAGGGTTATATCTGAAAAAGATACATCAAAATTAGCAGCTTATATTTACTGATAATGTAATAGAATATGGGATAAATTCAAGTGTATAAGTATAACAAACAATGCATGTGCTATAATGCAATATATGAATGTTAAAAAATAAAGAGTTTTGAAAGTGCACTATCAATACTATTAATCATAGCTTAAAACTGTATGAAACTTTTATCATTTATTTGCATAATTTTCTAATGTATGAAATATATTTGTGTTCATTTTTAAGGTTAACTCTTGCCATATAATTAATAGAATGAAATTACTTTGTTTATGATGCAAAAAATGTTGGTTAAAGTGTCATTTAAATGTTTATAGAATATAAATTTTAGAGCAGATTGTCTTCCATGGATGTTGCCTCCCCACACACAAATGTAAACATTGAACACAAAGGCGCATTTTAAACCTTAATTATAATATTTACACATATAATAGTTACTTTAAAATATTTTCTACTCTTTTAAACACTTTCATTTCAATTCCTACTAAGTTAAAACTTTAAATTATTGCATTAAACGACATTGCCAAAAGTGCCCATGGCTCCATTAGGCCTAACAACATTGACAACACAGATGGCAGCACTCGCGACAAAGTTATCCATTATTTTTTGTTCGCACAAAATTAACGAAACTTAGTTGTAAATTAGCAGATTGAGTGCTCAAGCTTATTTTAAAGCTGAGTAAATACACGTATCTAGATAAAAATAGTCCTTTTTAAAAAACAGGGAAGAGGGTCTATTATTTTATCAGCGACAATTTGTGGAGGTGGGATTCATGTCTGACATCAGCCTAACCAACATGTCCTCATTAGAAATTCTGGTTCCTGGTGCGAAGCAGAAACTCACCGCATCAGGCACCTCCAATCTATTTACTCTTCTAAAGGTGTTGTAGATGTTCCACACCTTCTCTTAAGAGTACCCAATTCCACAAACACGATAAAATATTAACATAAAACTGATTGCCATCGTTTGGCGCCATCATCCCTGAAAAAATAACTGTAGAAGTTAAGGTCACGTGATCATTGAACGCGAGATCTCACGAGTCGCGAGATACTCGGATGCTGTCAGAACGCATTCCATTTTTTTCTTGATACTATAAATTTTTATTCTGTCTGAAAATGTGGATAATATTGTAAGGGATTACTTAAAAATCTTTGGACTTGTGTTGAAATTACATTTTTTGAAGAACTATTTCATTATGGAACAGGCAAGTTCTATTATGGAAACATCATTGTTTGTTGAAGTCCCCACTTTGACATAACAGTAAGGTTTTTAGTGCCTAATATAAATTTAATATATATAGGCCCTACTACCTAACTATTGACATTAATTATAATATGTTTGCTATGCTCGTATTTTTGTTACTGTTAAGGCCCCTAGTATCATAGCTTTATTCACTATTTAGGATAGTACCAAATAATGTGAGAAGGGTATTTTAATAAGCTTTGGAAACAGAGGCTCAACAAATATTGCTATTAATAATTGCAAAAATATATTCATATCTATAACATTGACTTTATATTATGAGCTCATAGTGCATTAAATCGAGCTTAGAAATTTATTTGTAACTATTAAACTGTATTCTTGATTAGTTTCATGAGAGTTCCATACAATCAGGAGGCTTCAGGCCTAGATCTAGAAATTTGGGTGTGAAAGTACTGTAGCCTAATGTTAACAAATGAAATATAGTTTAGTGATGTCTATTTCCAGGATCTGAAAGCGAAAGTTGACCAAGCTTGTCGTACTGCTGAAGAGTTCACCAAGTTATACTATGAGAGTGTGGACAGGAAACGACATGTAAGCTAGCCTATACTGTGACTATTTCCCAGTAATGGCTCGTCTACATAGAGTCGACTGAGTTGCACCTGCTTGTCGGGACTCAAGTTGTAATATTGACTGTCTACATTGAATGTCACTATCGCAGTAGTAAGTCAGAATTGTCGGAAGGAGATCAATATTGTCCATCTCTTGCGTTGTGACACTTTGCGTTCAATCAATCAAACACAATAATTGCTCTACTAAAATCAGTTAAAGCTCATATTTATTTAATATAGAATAATAGCTTACTTCGTAGAAATTTATATAAATATATACTAAATTTAAAAAAAAAAAATTATTGTTGTTTAAACACATTTTTATACATATTATTTTTTTGTAAATGTTTATATTATGACTTTTATTATGAATTCATTATCTATGCCGGTGTATGTATGCTCTTTGCCTCATTTTTTTGTTGACTTTGGATCGTTAAACACTAGTGTTTCCAAAGGGATTTCAACGATACACTTATTGAATCTGTTCGGTATTTATACTCCTTTTTATGAATGAAAAGAATCATTATATTGAAAACATTTCTACCTATATAGTTGTATAAACTGTAACACTCTGGTGTATGTATTATGGTTCGACTGCTAATGGTTTTTTTTAAATTCCTATTGGTTGAAATTACGTGCTACGACATTTCATTGTAGACTGTCTCTCTTGTAGTAAGGAACTACAATACAACACGACAACCGACACGTTACTACTTTGACTTCCGACAAGGGGGCTACGACTCTATGTAGACCAGCCTTAAGGAGCAGGTCCTGCCATGGTTGGAACTGTAAAAAGTAGTGAGTTTTAATTTCCATGGTAAATATTATTTGAACCAACTTAGAAGCAGTTGGGAGGATAACATTAGAATGGACCTTAAAGAGAGAATGTAATGAGGTGGACTGGATAGAACTATCTCAAGATAGGGATAATGAGATTAACTGGGTAGATCTAGCTCAAGATAGGGATAGTGTGTAGTGAGGTGGACTGGATAGAACTATTAGGCCTAAGTGTAAATTTAATACTAGTTTAAAAAATATAAAAGATGAAATGAGCCACCTCAAACATAGGAGTCTTTTATCATCCTACATCCCAAATTCTAACTCCCTGGACCATGGGCTTGGTAGACGAAGGGGTACACCTGCCTCCCATTAATATTTGAACTTTAAGGGAAAGTCCCCTTCAAAGTAAAATAAAACTGACTAATTTGTTTGAATATCTTACTTGCAAGATTTCATTTACTTCACACATGTCTTGTATGGCTATATTAAACAGATTTACCATTGCTTTATTTTTGCAGACGTTAGCGCTGCAAGTAAAAACACGTCCAACGTGGGAATATATTTTCCCTTTCTATGTCATGTTAAAACGTACCAGTTTCCAGCCTATGGCCGGGTCAGTTTGGTTAAATGCCTCCATCTTCCTCCTTTAATAGCTTACCATCTCTTTTTTGGCCTTGGTTTTGAGAAACAGTTTGTCTTAAACACAATTAAACATGTGGCTGTGTCCCCCACTTAAATATGTTTAGGACAAGATCCAAATTTATCATATTATTCAAACACATTAAAGTTATAAGTTATGTTCAGTTTCTGAAAGAAGAGAGCAACTTATTGGGGAAGTTAATGTAGGCTATACTGAAATAAACTTTATTTATTCAACACAAAATTAATAACCATATGCATATTTTTTACAGGTATTGGACAAATCATTAAGAAAATGGATACACCTATTTGATTTTGGAATGCATTGAAAATATTAAATTAATAAAAATGTTCAGCCGAAACAGAACATTTTGAATAGGATGCTTAGTATTTAATGGGTAATATAATATTAACCTACCTGCTTCAGTGATTGCATGGTCTTAACGTGCTAATCTCGTGTTAGACTAGACTGCCGATCACTGGGAGATGGAGGTTTGAATTTCACTTGGGTGTATTGAGGGTGGTTTTTCCTAAATGTGTTGCCACACTCCACATAAATGTGGGTACACTTCCTCTAAATATAACGTTCATAATCCCTGAAACCATCGGCGTAATTCATACTACAAAAGTGTCTAACCTGAACGGGTAATAAGACGCTGTGCTAAAAAAAAAGATTATGCTAATTTTATCTTGCATAATTAGGAAGAGATAGATTAATAATACTGGTTTTTCACACCACCCATCTCCCAAAGTTGTTGTAAAGTTAGTTATGTCCTTGCCCTGGACTGTGAGATCATAGTCAAACTAGAATTATGGTGCATAAAGTAGTTAATTAACTTAAAACAATTTAGTTTGAGTTGAATGGTGCCAGGTCTGTTTTGAACTCTTGAAATATGCTGATTAACTGTGGAAGGTTGAGCTTGACTGCTGAGGACGGGGAGATCGAGGTTTGAATCTCGGTCGGGTGAACTGAGGGTGGTTTTTCCTAAATGGTTTTCCACTCTCACTCCACGCAAATGCGAGTTCACTTCCTCTAATTCAACCTTCCCAATTCCTAATCCATTTAGAGTAATTAGTACTAAAGCGTATAACCCGAACGGGTAGTAGGACGCGGTGCTAAATATTATTATTATTAATTGTGAAAGATTGAATACATTTTTTTCAATTTTAAAAAGTATATATTATAATATAAAATAAAAACACTTAAGTTTAAAAAAAATCTTCGTAAACTCACATCTTTTATCCCTTCTAATTGAATCAATAATTTCTATTTCATCAGTATATTCACATCCAGGAAGCTGTCTTGCAAGGATTGTAAGGTTTCCCTTGTAATTTTTACTCAAATCACTTTTATGAAAGAAAAAAAAAAGTTCCTCACCTCAGTTTAGTAAGACTACAGTACTATATTCTGGTGCAGTAAATTTTTGTGTTGTAAATCTCAAAAACAATATTTAATATGTCCTATAACATGTTCTCAACTTTCTCCAATAAAATGTAATATCTAAATGGTTTTTTTTCCCCAGCTAATGTCGAGATATTATTTAGACACTGGTGTATTGGTCTGGAATGGTAATGGAACTATTGGCAAAGAAATGATCCAGAAATTCTTTGAAGAGCTCCCGTCATCAGAACATGTGATTGGTTCTTTGGACTCACAACCTGTTTTAGGTAAACACACGTTTATTTATTTAGCCTCTTAATGTGTCTTAAAGCCACAGATTATAATAGAGTTCTTAATGTGTCTTAAAGCCACAGATTATAATAGAGTTCAAGCCACTTGTTAGCCTTTCCGGTAAATCATTGCTGGCGAGTCACAATCAGAATTTACACATGAAAACCTGGATTATCTTTTCTTTCTTTTTTTAATTTGAGGTATTTAACTTGCACTTTCTGAATTTACTGATTTTATCAACAAACATAGATTTAGAACTGACACAACACACATAGATCTAGAACTGACACAACACCCAGGAACACACATAGATCTAGAACTGACACAACACCCAGGAACACATATTTCACTAATGACAAATTTTTTGGTCATGTTGAGAAATTAACCTGAGACCCTTAGTTCTCTAAGCAGTCACGCTATCAACTGAGACTGTGTAGTATCTTAAAGGTGTTTTAAATCTGACACTTTATCAGCGGTGGGGTGTTTTGTAAAGATATTCAGAGAAATTTTATTTCTGTTTTTTATGTGCATCTTTCTATTTGCAATGGCTATTTACATATCTACACTAATGGGGTAGAGATGAGGAGGGTAAAATTATAGTAAAATGTACTGCATTTGTGTGGAAAGTGGATGGGAACCAATATATAGGGAAATAACATCCTTAGAAACACCCAATCAAGATTCGAACACTGACTTTCCATTTGTTAGAAAATTAGACCAAATGATGCAGCTGCATTAGTTTGTGTACCCACCAATGCAAATCTTTTTAGAGGTTATTAGAACTGAACCCAGGATATGTGAAACTCGCCAAGTTTCCGGTCATCCAATAAAACATTATACAACATCCAATTTTCATAGGAAAGGATTTTTTAGAAAATACAAACACATTTATTGGTGGTCAACATTGCCAATGTTTTACTATATTATTATTGTTATTTTATAATAAGTATTGATTATACTATCAAAAGTGACATCTGAAGATCACATGACTTGATGTATGAATACGTGAAAGTATGGCCCTTTATCTGGAAATGGGATTTATAGATCTACGCGATTGCAAAGCATTTGAGCAAAATCCGCATCGATGGGAAATTGGACTCAACTCGGGCTTATCTAGCCTGGTCTGTCGATCACTGCGAGGTCAGGGTTTAGATTTCTGCCAAAGTGTACAGAAAGTGCTTCCACTTTTTCTCAACTCCCCTATTAGTATAATTATACATATTGTTTGGACAGGTTTAAAGGGATGGGTAGAGTGTTTTACAGTTGTAGGTAATTGCAGTACTCAGCGTACAATAATATTCCACGTAAGTCCGATGTAACTTACCTTGGTCGTCGAATGATATAAAGTAGACATGTCAAACTTGCATATGACCCAATCCATGATTCTTTGCGGTCCGTGGACCTTTTGGTGAACCAACGTTCATTACGACCCAATCTTCCTTATTATAAACAAGGTAGACATGCACCATTTGAGATTATGACATTTGGAAATTGGGAACTATTTTGGGATATCTTGCAAATGAGAGTGTACTGAACTCGATTCATGAAAATTGTTAAATTTTTCAAACAAAAAGTATGCATTTTTTGGCAGCACGTGTGTATGTGTTCAAACAGTTTTTTTCTCTTACAAAAAGGAACAAAACACCCGTGATGTTGCGGCATATGAGCACACGTTTGCTCTCGATTATTAAAGTGACTTCAACAAAAGATTAAAAATGTAACATTCTTTCCCTTACCACATAAAAGAGTTTCAATTTCCGGAGAAAAAATTAGAGTCAATCTTAATTTGATTTTATCTCCATTTTCTTTTTATAGCTGTAAGGATTTTAAAATTGATATTTTTTTAAACTTGGTGACAATATTAAACTTTCTGAGATGCGTTCCCCTCATTATTTTCAATTTTATGAATTTTATGATAACATAAGATTGACACCTCTGGTCAAAAGCATAACTCTCGCAATAGACTAGATCGCCATTGATGGGGAGATTGGGATGTGAATTGTGATTGGGTGTATTGAGATTCGAGGGTGGTTTTTCCTGTGTAGGCCTACACTTCCTCGAAAGTCAACCTTCCTTCACCATAGCACATATGCATATAACTCGAAACAGGTAGTAACATACGGTGCTAAAAAAAATCCAATTAACACAATTTTTGTTTCAGATTCAATCGTGTCGAGCCAACTTACATGTGTAATCCAGGTTTCTGGATTTGTTAGATTTCAAGACAACGTGTCCAAACCCTTTCAGCAGAGCTTCATGATAACGGCAGAGGGTGACAAGTGGAAAATAGCGTGCGACAATTTCCGCCTACAAGAGTCTGTAGAAGAATCTAAAAAACACTCTTCTGAGTTGATTTAAAGGGAGCGTTGTTTTTTCCAACAAGACTGGAAACTTCTATATTTATGAGTTCGTTAATAAAGTAAGCTTTTTAATTTCAAAATATTGTACAGACATCACTTATTAATTTTGTTTCCTACACCTTTTCCTTTGTAGTCATAATAATAATCATCATCAACTCTTTCCAACATGTGGCCAGGTCAGTTTAGTAAAATGCCTCATTCCTCTATCATTCCACCATTCTTATCCTCTCACTTGCACACATCCTATTATTTTCTCCTTTCTTCTCTTGCTTGATCTCCCTTACACTCTTTTCCATCTTTTTGAAGTTATACTTCTTTAGGCGCATTATGAAAAAATGAGTGAAATTTTAAGATGCGCGCGCATCACTGTAACACAAAAGTAACAGGTTGAAGCTAAACTGCTCATTAAGTCTCGAAAAAAAAAACTACCAACAAAATAGAAATAGAACCTCTGTTAGTTGCGCATGTTGGTACGCTCATCGCCTCTGATCACTGTTTTCATATATATAATATATTATATTTATCCACATGTTTCTAGTTTCTACATTCACAACACGTGTTTTAGTTTCATACAAGTGTGAATTACATATGTGCTAATAAATTATATTCAGTAGTGATTTAAATTGAATGTTTTGATTAATGTTATTTACTATTCGTAAATATTAGTGAAAAAAATTGTACTTATAGACTTTTTCAAGTGCTCCAATATAATTGAGGTTAACTATCCGTTTGTATTATTTATTTAATGATGCCAAAGAAGTATAACTTCTCACGCGCGTACATAAGTACACATACCAATATTTTTTTTATTCTCTTCACCGTCCTTATTAAAGTCTGTTCACCGTAGGAATTGTTTTCTGAAAGGTCTTTTTCCCTACCAGAAATCTATTATATAGTAGAATATTGGTAGTAAAAAAGACCTTTCAGAGAGTAATTCCTACCGTGAATGGAATATACATGGCCATACCATCTCAGTCTTGCTATCTCTACCATCTCATGTATTCCAACTGTAAAGTTGTCAAGGTTTTAAGCCCTTAGCTCTCAACCATTTCATTTATAAAATTATATTAGTTTGCCATTGTTTACATATTAATACACTATAAAGATACTGAGAGTACTAAACTGATAAATACATTTTGCTTTTCCATTCATCTAGGCCTAATTTAATTCTATTTATTACTATCAAATGGTTAATTATAAGAAAGTGTGGGGTTTTATGGTAATTATAAGTAATATAAATCATAACCAAAGTTGTAAGCAATATATGTTTTAAATTTCAATTCTTTAACTTCATTTTCAGGTCTTTAAACTTTTAATCTAATAGTTTTTCATTATTTAGTCTTTGTTGGAATATTAGAGTCATCCAAATTTATTACTTTTACTTTTCATTTTAAGCATCATGCAATGTATTATTAACTAAAGCTGGGAGATGCACGTGTGGTCTTTCAGGGGAGGAGGAGGTTTTGGCGCGGACTCCTGGCCAATCAGCACATTCGATTTAGCGTCTGTGTTTGACCCTATGTGGAAGGAAAGCGTCAGACGAGACACTGGCCGGTTAGCACACAAACCGGGAAGACCTGTATTCACTAAGTACTTTTCGTAACCTATAGAGATAGTTTCGAGATGGGTGAAAGGAGAGGTAGACCAGGTGGCTAAATAACCACTACCCTAAATAATTATCCGTATCAATGTCATAAATAAATTTGTTTCTCTAAATTAAGTAACCGTGGTACCAACATTTATAATATTCAGTTAAAATAAAACTTCAAATTCTACACTAAATAGTATCTCTTTAATTGGCTGTGTCCATCTACCCCCACCATTATCTATATAACCCAGAGATGCTCTACTGGAACCTACTGACTGCCGTGGACGACACCGTATGATGAAGAGGAGCAGATGATAATGGGCGACTAGGTACAAAATAGCATCCAACGCTGAAGTTGGTTATCAAAACAGCTGTCAGAGGCGAGTGACTGGTTACACAACATCCTCATTACATGGCCAAACTATTCCAGTCTTGCTTCCTCTACTATCTAACGTACTCCAACATCATTACATGGCCATACCATCTGTCTTGTTTCCTTAACTATCTCACTTACTCCCTGTACCCCCACTATTGCCCAGATAATTTCATTCCTAATCTTGTTTCTTCTCGTGACAGCTAATATGCTCCTCACAAACTTCATTCACTTTCCATGTCTCTCTTAAATTCACTATCCATGTTTCTGCTGCATATGTGTAGGGGTGTGAAAAGATTATTGATACTCTACTAATATCATTATTTTACTGACATTAGTAACTCACACCTCAGAATTGAAAGAAACAACTTTTTACTATCTTCACTCATGCTGAAACTAAATGTTTACTAGGGTGGACTGTGGGGGAAGAATAATGGAAGGGAGTAGATGACAGAAAGTTAGCGAGTGAGATGAAAAGAATGGTGTAAGGAAATAGGAAGATGGAAGCATTTTATTAAAATGACCCGGCCACAGGCCAGAAACGGTTTGTGATGAAGACTGCATTTCTTTATTCCCAATTATTAAATTATTATTATTATTATTATTAGCACTGCGTCTTACTACCCGTTCGGGTTATACGCACTTACGCTAATGTGTAATGATAGGGTGATTGTGAGATGAAATGGAGGACCTACAGTTTAACGTGGAATCCGAACCACGGTGGAGGCCTGGCATTCCCCACATTCACAAGATGTCTTGTCAGAGGTGAAGGAAGGGTTTGGTAATCAGATAAATCTGTGCCGGGACCGAGGATTGAACCCCGGCCGCCAGCA
>CABEEJ010000386.1:8110-40301 GCA_901482245.1 Timema douglasi | reverse complement strand
TGAATGTGGGGAATGCCAGGCCTCCACCATGGTTCGGATTCCACGTTAAACTGTAGGTCCTCCATTTCATCTCATAATCACCCTACCATTACACATTAGCGTGTGTATAACCTGAATGGGTAGTAAGACGCGGTGCTAATAATCTATATTAAATTAAATCACAGTACAAGAGAAGGGCAAATAAACTAAAAGTTAGTTATCAAAGGGGTTGGGAGGGAGGGTCGGAAGAGAGTAAAATAAAAGTTGATTATAAAATCCAACGCAAGATGACAATTATTTATCACACATTAGCTCATATTTTATTTGAATTTTTTCTTATTGCTATTTTATTAAACAAATATCTGTTGTTTTTAATAACTTTGAGGTTTTGTAGAAAATTTTTTAGTTTTAACATTCTGTTCAAAGGGTATTCATGCACTAAAAATGCATATGCATTCTGTGGTAGTTTTTCTTTCTTCGTATGCCACCATGGTTCGTTGGGTAGACATTCCTGGTCTTCTACTGGCAGTGGCGGATATAGAACTGTCTTCTGAGTTTGGGGCACATGCAGGTGTGGTTATTTCAACCCGATGGGGTGATGTGATTAAGTTGTGGTGCCAGAAGTCTTCAACCTAACTTCAGCTTAATTAACAAAACCAAGGCAACTGGGAACAATTCCCCTTCAGGAAAGATATCCTTTGTACTGACAGGAATGCGAATTACTGTACCAAGAGGCCGACTGGTGTGGGATCATTCAACTAATATTGTACTTTTATAAAATACGTTCACATCCATTGGGCATGAAAACATTGTTCATTTTATTTTTTGCATGCTCTGGCAACACACGTCTAAATGTGGATTGCTGTACAGAAAATAAATGTGACAGTAAGAAAAAAAACTTCACTTTTCTTGTGTATATTACTTTTAATTTTGGGTGGTATTAAACGTTCACTTTTTGAACTGAATGATTATATCAGCACACAAGAATTTCTATGAGTGAGGGCAAAAGGGCCTACCAATTTTTTGCAGGGAAAGGTATTTTCAAATATCTTCCAGGGTTCTTTAAAATGCCACAATTAATATGGAACCGGATTTACTTACCCTCCTGAAGAAGTTGTGCTACGGATTCTTATCTCTCAAGAAAAATCCATCAAACTCAGTTGGATTTGAGCCCACAAACTTCAGATCCTGGGGCGAGCACTTTACACCAAGACCACAGAGATCGATGTGTGTGTGCACGCGCATTGCATCTTTCTACCCTTTTGACATTTTCACATATTTAATTTAATTAGGTGAAGAGGAAATGACCCTCTGTACTCTTGGCCAGAGTTTAAACTAAGGATGGACAAAGAGTTAATTTATCTTGTTAAATAGTTCATTCATCAGTGAACTACTGCTTGTAGTTCATGACCTACACTCATACCAGTTATGTTATAGATATTGCGACAAGGGTACTTATTGATTGAATCTGAGAAGGAGGTAGCTCTGCTAGAAAAGGGAAAATGTCAACAATGAATGCCCTTCGAACCCACACAAGCCCAACATGATTAATTGTGGTTTTTTTTTTTTAATGTGTACATCACTGTTTCTGTGAGCGAAAATGGATGAGGTATTGCATTATTTCTCCCCTATCACATTCCACTAAACATTTGGGTTAAACACATATGTAACAAGTACACTTATATTTTAGGGATTAGAAAGATTACATTTAGAGGAAGTGTGGAAAATCATTTGTAATAAATCACCCTCAGTACACCTGACCGGGATTCAAACCACTATGCCCATCATCGTCAGTCCAGTCTAATGAGAGTGTAGCACCCTAAACGAGCGGTTCCCAACTCTAGTAAGCGTACCACCAGTGGTACGCTGTGAGAAGCCAAGAAAATTAACTCTGAAAAAGATATAGGACCTCATCACATCATAAATATATTATGACCAAGTCTCACCAAAAGTAAAACAGTGGCAACACTGATTCAAGCTCAAGAACTGAGCAGTATATGGGGCACCATTGAAGATTTACCAAAATAGTAAATATTAATTGTTATCTTGATTGTACTCCAAATTATGGAAATTGTTGGGGTGGTATTCCATTCAAAAAGTTTGTGAACCGCTGTCCTAGACCATTTTACCACCAAAGCGGGTCACCCTGTAGTTCACATTGAACTTGATCACTTTGAAAAGATAAACTAGTTCAACTATTTTAAGGAAAGAATTGTTAACTTTAAACTTTTGTTTAAGCCCTATCACTGGAAGCATTCCCATCAACACCAGTCCTATGCAATATTACATTAAAGTTCATCTATTTTTTATCTGTAGGGGTCATAGAGGAATTAAAAAAACAATTAGTATAATTTGCATTTAAAAATGTATTAAATACTTAAAAGTTACAAACATAACACTTTAGAACATATACAAAATTAAAAAAATGCAGTACATCAAATTTATGTGAACAAATATTTGTGCAAAATTCATCACCATACAGGCTGCATTTTTTTTTAAATTTAGAATATTATTGGCAGTAAGGAGTATTTTACTTCATAGGATGCCAGTAAGAATGAAATACAATATTTCTTCGATTCTAAGATGCCATCAATTGTAGGACGACCCTTAAGTTTTCAGAAACACCAAGAGAAAAAAAGCTTTGATTCAAAGAAATTTAATTAAAAAAAACTATTACCCTTTAACTAAGAAATATTTTTAATACAGAATTCAATTTACTAACAATAGCTATTAATTCATCACTTCCTTCTGAATCACTATTAGTCTGATTCTTTTGAGCCATCTTTATTATCTGATAAAATATTGGTCAAAAAAGCTGCAATTCTAAGATGCAACCCGTTTTTAGAGATGTTTAAATGGGGGGAAAAAAGTGTCTAGGAATCGAAGAAATACAGTATTTATAAATATATCCATGTAAAAAAAAAAATCACATTGATAAAGGTTTGCCAACTGAATGGTGGAAGACAACACAGCAGATAGGTGCCTTAAGCAACCGAACTGGCATTGAAAACATCCAAAGCTGGACAGAACAGGTACACAACAGTTATTTCAGCAAAATATGTTACACTTACAGCACTAAAAAAACACTAACCACAATTTAGCTCTCACACACCAAAACACCTATTTATACCTTGGCCTTGCTCTCTGCTAGGGATGTGGGAGTTTGAGTCTAGTTTTGGAGTTGTGGTAGTAAATTGAATTAGACTAAAAAATGTAATATCCAAAACTCAAAATTTTCAACTTTATCTTGTCAACATTGAATTAAATTATTTAGATTAAATTTAAAGATATTATTTCATAGTGAACAGTGTCACTCAATATTTCCTGTTGTCTGGGACTTAAAAAATAATTTTGTTTTTACAACTATATTCAATTCAGATACCTATTCGGGTTACATGCTTATGTACTAATTTGAGCTAATGGGTTAGGGATAAGCAAGGTTGAATTTAGAGAAAATGTACCCATATTTGTGTGGAGCGAGAGTGGAAAACCACTCTCAATATAACCAACCAGGATTGAACCCAGATCTCCCCATCATCAGCAGTTCAGTCTATTGCAGGAGTGACGCCTTAATACAATTCACACACCAAGGTGAATTTCTATTACTACCGTATTTTCCAGAATATAAGACTGGACTAATTTTCAGTTTTCGACCTTGAAAAGTCAGGGGTCGTCTTATATTTGCACATTAAGTAAAATGTTGGTATAAGATCAATATTTGTATGTTGTATAGTACCGATATACCGTTATACATTTATTTTACAAAGAAAAGGTACGTACATGTTTTAAATTCTAAAACAAACCTGCATTTTTTTTCGTTATAGAAGATATTCACATAGTTAAATATTGTATTTGTGTTGTTTCCAGCTATTACGATGTATTGTGCTAAGGACATCCATGTTGGCCACTTTCATAGCTCAATGACTATAATAAAACCTTGAAATAGTTAAAGGAACGAATAAATATGTTAAAAAATCTTATAGTTTAAAAATTAATTGTAAATTGTGGTTTCCACGCTGTTTTAGGCCTAAAAGACAACCAACAATTTCATGAGATTTATAAAAGGAATGCTGTAATGACGATGCCGCATTGTCACTGGTTAATTTCTAACCACTCTCTATCGACCATTATTGTTCCACCACCTAAATCGCAGTTGATATCCTCGATCCATTCGTAAAAAGTCGTACCTAAACATTACAACTAACGCAATGTATAGTTTTAACACCAATGCGGAATATAAAAGAGGGAAGTAACTAGTCATGACTAGTATGTACCATGCATTTTCATAAAATTCCAAACACGAAAATACAATTACACCTTATCATTTACGATATTTCACAAAGCGTCCGGAAAAATATATCGAATAGTTACTATCGATATATCGCTATGAAGTACTACAGCAAACCTGATACAGCGATACTTTTTAACAAATTCACGACTTCACTAATTGTCGATAAATTAGCATGGCATGGCGACACTTGGCATATTATGAGTTGTGTGTTCTAAAACGTATTCTTTCCAAGACTTTAATTTTCAAATTTAGTTTATTTCGTTGCAGAAAAGCCAAGGTCAAATTAAGTTTAAAGTCAATGGGTGACCACAGAGAAAAAAAAAGGAAGTGTAGAGCGGAAAAAAAGTGTTGAACATCGTAATAGTTATGATTCTAACTTCAAATTAAGAGTGGTTCATCTCGCCGAACAAACTAACAACAGTGAAGCTGCACAACATTATGGAATCACTAAAGTAAATGTACGGCGTTGGAGGGGTATGAAGGAGCGGCTGAAATGTGCTCATTCCACAAGGAAATCTTTTCGTGGACCAAAAGTGGGGCGTCACCCCGATCTAGATGATGCGGTTCTTAAATTCGTTTTAGAAAATCGTCATAAGGTTTTTTTTATAATAGAGGGAATTGATAAAACTAAATAAAAAGGAAAAATAAACTAGTAAGAATAAATTTGATGAAGAAAGCCCACCTAGGGAAAGAGTAAAAATGTGGGAATAATCCAATGCACAAAGATGACATCTTCTTCCTTTCTCCTGTCTTCTATAGTAGAAGTAGTCACGCACACATTTTAACACAAATAAAATAATATTTCGGCATTGTTGCCTTTATCAAACACAAAGAAGAAGAAAGTACAAATAACACAAACAATGGATTACTCCATTTTGAATTTTAAAAGAAACTGCTAGAAACTCATAAGGGTTTTCATGGTGTCTACTAAACTTGACCAATGAAATCCCCGACCTTTTCCCTGATTTCCCCTGATCATTTCCTGAAATTCCCGACTAAAAAAGTATGTCACATCCTTTTAACTCGCCCCCCACTCCCCTCCTACCTCGTTTTTCTATTATTTTTATAATAATAATAATAAGTTTTAAAATTTGAATTAAAATTGTTTACTAGGAATTAAAAATATATTACACAGTTACAAGCAAAAAAATGACATAATTTACTGATTATTGTATTTCATATTTTGAGTAAAATATCATTTTCCCGGATTTTTATTATGATTTATCAAATTCCCGACTTATTCCCGTTTTTTACCGATCACTTCAAATTCCCGGTTAATTCCAGTTTTCCCTGATTTTCCCGGATGGTAGACACCCTGGTTTTGTAATTTCTGTAGAAAGTATCCGAATGAAAGCATTGGAAGAGGCAACTATTAGAAAAATACCCAGACAGAAATTCAAAGCAAGTGTTGGTTGGGCAGTAAGATTCATGAGGCGGAAAGGGCTCTGCTTACGAAGGAGAACGTTGTTATCCCAAAAGCTGCCAGTGGACTACAAAGAGAAGTTCATGCCGTATCAAAGACACATAATTAAATTAAGGCATAAACACCATCATTTGTTGGGTCAAATGAGAAATGCAGATGAAACCCCAGTGTATTTTGACATGCCTGCTAATAGAACAGTGGTTGGAAAAAGGTTCCAAATCAGTTATTTTCAAAACATCTGGAAATGAGAAGCTACATGTTACAGTCATGCTGGCAGTGTTAGCAGATGGCAGGAAGCTACCACCATTTGTTATTTAAAAAAGGATGAATTTACCGAAAGAACAGCTACCAAGTGGGGTAATCTTTAAATGTAATGAAACTGGGTGGATGACAGATGATTTAATGGTTTCGTGGCTTCAAGAAGTTTGGGACAGGTGACCAGGAGCCCTACTAAGGCAAAGAGGATTGCTAACCCTTGATGCCTTTAGGGGTCATCTTACATAAAAGGTAAAAAATAAAGTAGCCTCTTTAAACACAGACCTAGTAGCAATTACAAGTACTTGAAGTTGCCGTAAATAAATCTTTCAAGCACCATCTCCGACGCCAATATGAAGAGTGGCTGTTATCTGGGAACTGCCCCTTAACCCCCAGTGGCAACATTAAGAAGCCTTCAGTTGGACAACTTGGCCAGTGGATAAAAACCGCATGGACTAGTATTTCTACTGAATCCATTAAAAAAGCATTCAAGAAGTGCTGTGTAAGTAACAGTTTGGATGGAAAAGAAGACTATCCGAGTTCGAGTGAGGATGGACGTGAATCAAGTGATGATGATGCAACAAGTGAAGGGGATAACAAAGTTTTTGGTTCATTTTAAACTCGTTTTATATTAAAACGCAATATGTTATAATACTATAATAATAATTGATCCATGTGATAATGATGTTACTCGGAATAAAATATGCATTGCAGCAATGCAAATTTAACTAATATATAGTATATGAATAATATTGATGTGATAGTATTATTTTACTTTTTATTGTTAGTGACTAAATATTGACTATTCTAAAAAACTAATACAAATATTTTTCCCTAATTTCAAGTTCTCAAAATGGGTATCGTCTTATTTTCGAGTCGTCTTATATTTGGGTAAATACGGTATATTGTTTTATAATTGAAATTGATAAAACTAAAGAAAAAGGGAAAATAAACTAAGAGTAAATTTTCTGAAGAAAGCCTACCCAGAGAAAGAGGGAAAATGTGGGAAGAATCCAATGCACAAATGTGATATCTTTTCTTCTGTCATCTATAGTAGAAGTAGTCACACACACATTTTAACACAAATAGAATAATATTTCGACATTCAAAATGGAGTACCCCAGTGTTTGTGTCAGGTGTACTCTCTCGTTTTTCTTTTTTTTATGTTTGATAAAGGCAACAATGCCGAAATATTATTCTATATGTATTAAAATGTGTGTGTGACTACTTTTAATATAGAAGACAGAAGACAAGAAGATGTCACCTTTGTGCATTAGATTCTTCCCACATTTTTCCTCTTTACCTAGGTGGGCTTTCTTCATCAAATTTACTCTTATTGGTTTATTTTCCCATTTTCCTTAGTTTTACCAATGTCCATTACTATAAAATTATTTAGCCATTGGGCCACCTCATTTTTAAACATATTATATTATATATTTGATTTCCTTTAATGTCCATTATTGTTTCCAAGAGTTGTATTCATATTTGAGATTCAGAGGTTAGGTGAAGATTCTAATTTGTAAAATAAATGGGTCCAATCCATCTATAAATTTTGTATATTTGATTTGACTTTTCTTCGAGTTGAAAACGTGTATTTCACACACCACTAGCGAATATTACTTAAAATGGAAAATGGTTTCCCTCGAAGCATTACAATAAATTCACATTTACCTTAGCCAAATAGTTCTCATATGCATTTCATTCAACAACAATTCTGTTGTAATAATTTAATATCTAAAATCAAAACTTAAAATTATAAGAAGCAAAAGTACAGATTTTTTTCCCTGGCTCAGACTTTTTTTTTTAGAGAAATTTAAAAGTGATTTTCTTCCCTGCATAGCTGTGAAACACAACCAACACCACCAGCAAATTAACGTTTTATTGGATTTCTTCAGGGGGTATTCGCAGCTCTGGATAAGGCTCGTTGCCGGTAGGTTGAGGGAGCATGACTCCCCCCACTGCACCCTCCTCATGCTCCACCCCATGGGGCTCCAAGACAATAGTGATGGGAATGGGGTTGCCACCTGCATCCAACTCCAGGGCCGGATCTGCCGTGGCTTCGGCCAAGTTGGTCACAGACTTGGATTTAACACACTGTAAAAGAGTTCAAGCATTTCAAGCTAGAGTTGATATGAAAGACAAGGTGTCCACCTCAGCGTTAAACTAATTATGTGTAAGTATTTGATTCTTTAATCAATGAAGGCATTACTGTGGATTCACACATTCACTGAAAAACAAGAGCAAAGCATAAACATAACTAGCTGATGATCTCTAAACCAATTACAAGCTTTCAAACTCATTGGCAGTTGGCGATACTTGAAATAACTTTCTTTGGCTTCCCTTTTTCTGTGCAACAACATAATGTGGGAGACCCAAACAAATTTCAAAGCCAAATAACTCAATGAATTAAAAGCATGTGTGTTCTGTTTTGATTGGTTTCATTTAATTTGAAATCATCTCGTGTGATAAGAACTTAAAAAGCTTTGTTAAATTTCTTAAAAAAATGTCAGTTACCACTTGTTTCTAGTTTGTTTCACAAAGCATCATGGGCAAACATACATTTTTGCTAGCGATTAATGTGCTTTATTTATTCATAAAAGACATAGGTTTTTGGAAACGTAACTGTAAATCAGTTGTTTTTTTTAATAATAGTTAGAAGTCTGCGAAGTTACAATAATATTGATAATGATCAAAATTTTATATTATTTGATAACTCATATCAAACTATACTAGAACAAAATCAATAGGGTTTTAGGCTTTTGTAAATGCCACAATGTGCTTAAAATATTTTAGTATATTTTTAATAACAATCCTTGTGTGATTAAGTATATGCTTATTAATAATGACCAGAAAATAAGCCACACTTTTTTTTTTTACTAAAACAGCCTTTATAAAACCTTTGAATTCCCTATAATACGTAACCAATGTGTTAACTTTGAGGAGTGAAGATATATTTAAATAGTTTATAATCCTTACAACAGATTATGCTCTTTACTACTTAACTTTGACAAGATTAACTATTTAGTGTTGCATGAACACATTGAAAAACACTTAATAGAAATCACATGAACTAGGGTCCTAAATTAATCTAATGTTTTTCTATATAATCTGCAATTCTTTATTGAACCTAATAATTTTAGCATATTTAACTAGGATATGATCCAATACAATAACTAATCAAAATTCGCAAATAATATTTGATTCAATTAAACTCAAAAAAAATTATTTGCAGATGTCTAATTTGTGGTATTCAAAGTGAACTTTCTGAACATACCGGTACTTAATTATATCAGCCCAACTTATATATTAACTTAATTAACTTAACTCCAGAACAAACATGATACCCAGTTCCTCGCCCATTAACTCATCACTGTGAAAGCAGAGGACCCAATTTTACCAATAATAAATTATGGGAATCGAACCTGGAACACCTCATCTCAGTACCTAAGAAACAAATTAAAGTTAAAATCGAATCAAATTCTCACTTGAAAATCCACGTGTCTACTCTTGGCTTCCTCCTTCTCCCAGGACATGTGGATGAATGGACGTTGAACATAGTTATAGATGACTTCCGCTCGCCCCCCTGACCGTTTCTTGATCTTCTCTTTGTAAGTGGGGTATCCCTCAATCCCCAGTCGGATCTTTTTCAGACCACGGTCCTTCATAACCTGTTTTGCCACATCTCTGTTTTCAATATATTTGAAGAACCTATACATGGCCGTGCTGTTGACAGCTAGAAATGAAATGAGTCAGGTTGGTAGTTCTTCAAAGTGGTGATGAATGTTTCTAAAAGATAACTCAAAAGCAGATAAAAATCTAGAAATTTGGATTTTTTACCATCTATGGGGGTACCTATATTTAAAAGGTACTAATTTTTTCATTGGATCACTTGACATTGAGGACCCTCCCCTACTCTATTAAAGTAACTACAAAGTTTAAATTAATTGTGTAAAAAACCTTTTGGGTAGTAATATGGGGTGTAAGAGCACTTGAAAATTTGACTCAACTCGAGAATATTTATAAACTCGAGATATTTTAGTAATCTTAAGTTTTCTATTTTGTTTAAAATATTTCAATTTTTTTTATCATCACATCTTACGTGTTTGAGTTGTACGCATATGTTAATGTGCTAGTGGTGAAGGTTGAATTTAGAGAAAGTGTACCCAAATTTGGGCGAAGGGAGAGTGTAAAACCATCCTCAGTACACCCGATTGGGACTCAAATCCCGATCTGCCTGTCATCGGCAGTCAAGTCTATTGTAAGAGGAATGCCTTAGACCATGCAGCCACCGAAGCGGGTCTAAGTTTAACTAATTTGATTCAATTTTAAGACATTTCATAGTATATAGAGTCCCCCAATATTTCCTGTTGTCTGATTTTAAAATAAATGTAACTTGTCCAGTTATATTAAATTAATTTAAAAATCTGAATATGGGAAATAACTTTCAACAACATCGACAAAATTCAATTTTTTTTTTTAAATTAATGTGTGTGTTCATGGATTATGCTAGGGCTCTGCGAGTACTCATATTTCAAGCTTGAACTCGAGCTTGAGATCAAAAGTTTTGCAGGCTTGTCATTTTTGAGATTTTAATGTACTTAATAATCAATTTTTAAAATGCAATAGTAAGCAAAGTCTATTTAATTGAGATAATATCAGTATTTCCACTTATGAATCATTCAATTACTTAACAAATTGTTTAAAATTTATTTCAATTTTAACATTAATAATGTAATAGAGCTTTAAAACCACTTTTGACCAGTAAATGTATTCAATATTGTCGTCCATTTTGAATTATACTTGATTAAAGTTGTTCACTTGTATTGCCATAACAATGCAATGAAAATAAAAATAGCTAAAAAGATTACTAAATAAATGAATGATTTTTTTTACTATCGTTACCTGGTCCCTTTCTAAAATAATAATTGATGTTACATTAAAATGTCATATCAAAAGTATCTTTCAAACTTAAGATATTTAAAACTTGTTTAGCTACAAAACTAGCTCTAGTTTAGTTACTATTTAGTTATAGAATTACATTGGTTATCCTGTGAAATTAATGTTGATCTTATTTATTACAATACATATTTTACCAAACTTACATTAAAAATTTAAAAAATAATTTACTATTTCATATTGTTTGCTAGAAATATTATTTTAGTCATATTATTTTTAATTTTAAGGTATCAGCATTAACTTTTATAACCGTTAAAAATTGAAGTGGAGTTAATTCTCAATAAAATAATGTCTAACGAGATCTTGTACAACGCGCATGTGCAACTGGGCATAGAGGAAAAGAAATGGAGCAGAAGACATGGTAATGCACAATTACACTAAGGAAAAATAAATGAAATATGAAACACTTCAAATTTCTAACATTTTATGATTCGTACGTTTTCTTATATGGGAAATTAAGTTACTGAAGCATAATTTAGGGAAATATTAGCTAATTAAAACATCGATTTTATTAACTTTTTATCAAAACAGTGTAGAAACACACTACAATAATGTAAAGTGAAAGTTAAAGAAGCGAACCTGAATGGATAGTTAGGTTAGGCCTAGATATAAACAAACCCACTTTTCTATTTTCTTCCTTCAATTTTACACTTCCTACTTCTTCAAATATCCACAGCTGCACATTGTTTTGAATTTTAAAACATATTTATTTTTCATATGAAGATACATTAATGAAAAAGTAATATTCCCAAAAATTAAAACAAATGTGCAACTGTGGAAGTTTTGAAAGTGGAAAAGGTTAGGAAGAAATGAAGAGAGAAGTGTGCTTGTTCCTATCTAGGCCTAACCTAACTCTCCTTTCAGGTTGGCTTCCTTCACTTTCACTTACTTTACATTATTGTACAGTGTTTCTACACTGTCCAAGCAATCATGCGATTATTGATTTTATTAACTTATTTTTGTAATTGTTAGTATTATATTTGGAAGAAGGTATAGGAAAGGTGGATAGAAACATATGAAAGGGGGACAAACACAATATGGCCTTTACAATGAAAAGAAGAACACAGTTCACACTTTACACTGCTGCCAATGGACAATTGTTAGTGTAAATTTAATGTCTTTAAAGACACGAGTGTTGAAACCATTTTAAAATTATTTTTTGTTAGATTTTTATTTGAGTGTTGTTCTTATTTTTAAATTGTGTTTTATAAGTGTTATTTATAATTTAAAACCCTATATTTCCATTATTTAACTCTTTTTTTCAAAATTATTTACTATTTATAAAAATTAGTGTTATTCATCTTTTAAGAACATGTGTTTTAATATACTTTCTAACGTTTTAAAATTATGAATATACAATACTTGAACGAGAGAGCTTTTAGAAATACTCGACTTGAGTTCGACTGGAATGAAAAAACTCAAGCTCGCAGACCCCTAGTTTATGCATGAATCTATTTCAAAAAATCAACTTGAAATATTTCTAGTAAAAACCTTGCCTTGCTCTATATTATATAGCTTTTCATAGAAACTCAACTTATGTTAAAAATTCCTACTCGCACCCACTTAAAAATACAAACATATTTGGCAGTCAACATTGATAATATCTATCAAAAGTGACATTTGTAGATAACATGACTTGACTCAAGAATACAGTACTTGAAAGTTTTTTTTAGCACAGCAGCTTACTAACCGTTATTACATTTATGACTTTGGGATGAGGAAGGTTGAGTTTAGAGCAAGTGTACTCATATTTGGGTGGAAGGAGAGTGTAAGACCATTTAGGAAAAACTACCCTTAATAGACCTGACCAGGATTTGAACTCTTTTCCCCAGTATCAACAACCCAGTCTAAAACGAGCTTGGCCGCTAAAGTATTCAGCCACTAGTAAAATTCATAATGCATATAAATCAAATATTAAAAATTTGAGTGTTTTTTTTAATTCTCGAATACTAAATATCCTTAAGGATTGGAGAATTCACAGGACCAATCACCATGTTGAAACAGTTCCAAAAATCCTCACTCTGTGAATACTCCTCGCCCATCTGTGGTGGGTACTCCTCGTCCCAATCCACCACATCATCATCTAGGAGGACGACCACGTGGCACTCGCGGTCCCCCCGCTGGGCAGAGTTGACCATTAAGGGGAGGATAAGCTGCTCTAGGAACACCTCAAATTGACATCGTGCCCCCTCGTTGGACAACTCATGGAGCAAGCCACCTGAAACAAGGTCCACTAAACACTCAAGCAAAATAAAACAAGTCCCCTTGCTCGCACACATAGCGCTACAGATAATGTGTCACACACTACACCTGGATATCAATCAGAAGAAGTAGGGGTGTGAAAAGATTTTAAAATATTCAACCGCACTTCGAGTTATCGTCAGCTTGAACTTCACTTTAATATTCGTCAGCTTCAATTAGCTTTGAATATTCATCAACAGTTGGATGTCTAGAAAAAAGATTGAAATTGTAAATGCCGAGAAATTGAAAATCGAATAAACAAGGTAAAGAGTTTAAGAAGCAGGAGGAGGATCTTGACATCTGTAGTGAAAACCTATGTGCTATTTTACAAATTGAAGGACCACGCATTTTTATAAAGTGAAAACCTATAAGTAGGGACATGCAAAATTCTCATTTGCGATGAAGCGAATTTTTACATGAATTCTACTTTTTTCATGCGAATAACACAAATTCAAGGTGTTTTTTTCTAAATAAACACAATTTATTTGTAATTTGGGCAAATACCACACAATCCAATATAATGTTCAACATGGTAACACCGGCGATAGCGCTACACCAGGGCTTCTATTTGTATAGATGGTAAATGTTTTTGCTGATTTTAAGGGATCACAGGATATACAAGTGTTTCCATGGATTTAGGTTGTTGTTATTATTATTATTATTATTAGCACCGCGTCTTACTACCCTCTCGGATTATACACACTTACGCTAATCTGTAATGGTAGGGTGATTGTAAGATGAAATGGAGGGCCTACAGTTTAACGTGGAATCCGAACCACGGTGGAGGCCTGGCATTCCCCACATTCACAGGGCTTTTAGGTTGTTGTTTTTGAGGTTAACATTAAGAGTCGGCGGGAGATAATTTGTCCGTATTGAAACTACAGGTTAATCTGAAGGAAAGAATATTTCAAAAACTCTAATACCAATTCACTAGTGGGTTTTTTATTTATCTTCTTCTATATTTATAGAAATTAACAATATTGAGATAAAAATTAAAATATTTATTGCTAGCCATCAATTAAAATCCAAATAAGTTTTACACTAAATGATGAAATAAATAAAAACAATCCAAACAATTGGAATTTAATAAAAATTGTTATTTTAAAAATTAAATATATTTTTACAATTTCCACAAAAAAACTTCTTTCCAGGCCCAATATAAAAAATTACCGTGGCCAGTTATTTGGTTACACATAATTCAGCGGTTTTCCCCCAGGGCAACACTTGCGTAAGGGTTCCCCCACCACATAATAATTCTCCTTGTCTCTCTTTGGGCGACTTTCTTAATAAAACATACAACAGGTGCAGAAACTTTGGCAATGATTGGAAGGGGGATAAGCGTTCAACTAATATTTCTATTTACGATGATAGACTTACTTACAACTCTTTGAGTATAAATACCCACCTCGGTGGCCGCACAGTCTAATTTACTAGTCTCGTGTTAGGTTAGACTGCCGAGGACAGGGAGATCGGGATTCGATCTCAGTTGGGTGCGTTATTATTATTGTTATTAGCACCGCGTCTTACTACCCGTTCGGGTTATACACACTTATGCTAATGTGTAATGGTAGGGTGATTGTGAGATGAAATGAAGGACCTACAGTTTAACGTGGAATCCGAACCACGATGGAGGCCTGGCATTCCCATTATTCACAAGATGTCTTGTCAGAGGTGAAGGAAGGGTTTGGTAATCAGATAAATCTTTGCCGTGACCGAGGATTGAACCCCGGCCGCCAGCACAGAAGTCTGACACCTTACCCCTAGACCGCCAGGTCATCAAGTTGTGTGCACTTTGGGCGGTTTTCCTAAATTAAAAATATGACTTTTTTTATTGGAAAATGCTCTTGTTGATAGCAAGTAAATCATTAATTTAATCCTGTTCTTTATATAAATTTTAACACAAGTATAATTTTTTCAGCAAATTACCGGAGCTATTATAATAAGACCTGATTGGATATTTATATCAGTTTTATAATATAATGTATTATGTGACAATACTTGGATTTTAGGACACACAATCATGTTGGGCCTTCTCTCTTTTTTTAACTTAAGAGGGAACAGGAATTTCATTCATGATTATATTTGAATTTTGTAAAAAAATTAAACAATTTATTAGAGAATACTTTTAAAGGAACAACGATAATTTTCTGGTTGTTGTTTGTAAGAGTAATGATAGAGGTATTTTGATTGTACACTATCTTAATGAAATTAGAGAAACATTGAGAAAGAGTAGCTTTTGGCTCTGGTACCACACAGCCCAAAATTAGCTATTCATGCTTATCAAGATAAACTGGATCGTCTTGACCAAAACTATATCGAAGTTCCTTTAATAAATGGTAATGAAAGATTAGGAAGAAAAAATTAAGACAGCTATATACACCATAAATAAGGTTAATTTGATTAATGTTTATTTTTTAATTTATTTTATATTGATTTGATTTAGTTATTTTTTATTTTTGTTGTCCTTCTGAATGTAAAAAAGTTATGAATATAAATGAGTTTACAATCATCAGTACACTCAACCAGGATTAAACCCCCAATCTTCCCATCACAGGCAGGCCAATTTATTGAGAAAGGGATACCAAAGACTTTAGAGCATTCAACTACAGATTATGTGAATTTTTAGCACCGCATCTTAATACTGGTTTGGTTACACGCCTATATACTAATTAGGCTAATGGGTTAGGGATGAGCTAAGTGTAATTTATAGGAAGTGCACCCACATTTGCATGGAGAGAGAATGAGGAAACCACCCTCAGTGCACCCGAGTGATATTGAACCCCGATCTTTAGTCCTTGGCATTATAGTCTAACACGAGACAGCGCGTTAGACCGTGTGGCCACTGAGGTTGGTATGTGGATTATTCAAAGTTGAAATGGTTGTTTTACAATATTGGGGTTTGACTGTACACTTAGCTGCTTGATATCGTGCCAATGTTAGAACATTGTTTTGTTTATTTCGCTACGCCTTACTATTAGACAGGGCTATTCGCAAATTTATATTTTGGAATGGATATATAAAAGGTAGGATTCTTGAGGACATTTACCGGCATTTGCATGGAGAAAACTTAGGAAATAATTTGAACTAAAGTAAGAGAACCGTATGCACACCCAACAGGAACTCAAGCCCCGACCTCTTAGTCACCATAAAACTAATATGGACGAAACTAACGCCTTTTCCCACGTGCTCACCTGTGTGGGTAGTGTGGTATAAACTACACACATCATTAAAAAGTACTCTAATATATAGTTAAATATATATATTATTAGATAAATAAAACACTATCGATGGGCACGCGGACTTAATGTCATGTTCAAAATTATGTTTTTTCTGGGGATAAGCAAACTTGGCAGCAGTAACCAAGGATATATTTCGAAAAAGGTTTCGCCCTCTCCCTTCACATAAATGCCGGTACATTTATAATTAATACTACCATCTTAATCCAATCCTTACCCTACTACAGTGGTTATAACCCGTATTGTTCGGATGAGTAATAATAAGCATAGTGTATATTTAGGGTATCCACTGAATTGGAGAAACAAGAATTAGTGATTTTTTGGTGAACTTTTATGACCAAAAAATTCCTTCAGTAAATGGTTGAACATTGTTTAATGCATATAGGCATAAAGCACTTACATTAAACATTAAACTTTAAATAAATGGTGTCACCATGAAAACAATCAGACAACTTGCGGCTAGCGCACAGCATCATAGTTAGTGGATGGCTTGACAATCGACGCATTCACATAGTTACAATGCAAAGTAAATTCATACAAACATATTTTTGTGACTTTTTTTTACTAAAATATTGAAAATTTGTGACTTTTCTGGGACTTCAGTGAACTCTTTTGCAATTAGTAGCTTTTCCGTGACTTTTGTGACGTTGGTGACTCAGTAGACACCCTGATGTATATACTTTTTTTTTTCAAAAGCAATAATCACCAAGAACATTAATATTATTATTTTAGCACCGCGTCTTACTACCCGTTCAGGTTATACGCTATAAATACTAACTACGCTAATAGATTAGGAATTGGGAAGGTTCAATTAGAGGAAGTGAACCCACATTTGCGTGGAGGGAGAGTGGAAAGCCATTTAGGAAAAACCACCCCAGTTCACCTGACTGAGCTTCGAACCTCGACCTCCCCGTCCTCGGCAGTCGAGCTCAACACGACTAGCGCGATAGCCAACTACGCCACCGAGGTGGCTAAGAATATTAATATATTTTAATTATAATTTTATATGACTATTACTATCACATTGGCTAAGTATATTATTTATTATTTTATTGTAACTGTTTTATTCAGGGTTTCACTAACCATTCAAATTGCCATGTTATATATTAATTATTCTAACTTGAGGTTAGGAATTTAGAGGAAATGTACATGCATTTGCGTGAAGGCAAAGTTGCAAACAATTTAGTAAATAACTCTCCTATTCTGCAGATTTTTTTATAGCAATACATCTTATTACCTGTTCGGGTTATACGCCTACTACGCTGATGGGCAAGGGATGAGATAGGTGTAATCTGAGGAAGTGCACCGGACCGGGATTGAACCTTGATCTCTATGTACTTGGTAGTCAAGTCTAACATGATAATAGTGCTAGACCCTGAGTACTGTGCCCACACACACATATCTAAAATTTGTTACTGTTTGTTTTGTTTTGCAATTCTACAAAATAATCCTTTGCAACAATGTATAAAATAACTACTAATGCTCCGAAGTACTGTGACAGAATTGATAACTAAAATACTGTTCTGAAATCAACTCCAGCTGAATCTTAAAATCACGATTTCGATTTTTACACATTTCAATATTTAAATTTTGATTTCAATAGATCGATTATTTGTTTTCAGTTTTTAAAAGATTTCATGTTAGGTCCAAGCAAGGACATTATTATATATGACTTTTGCTACAGGCGGTCATGTTTGGCAAAATATATCTCCTTTATTTTTATTCCCTTAGTTGTTTAGTCTTCTATGACAACATATTTCCATGGTATTATTGTTTGGTCTAAACATAAATTGATAATCCATTATTCTGCTATTGCTATTTGTATTTTATTTATTATTATTATTTAGAACCGCGTCTTACTACCAGTTCGGGTTATACGCTAATGGATTAGGAATTGGGAAGGTTGAATAAGAGGAAGTGAACACGCATTTGCGTGGAGGGAGAGTGGAAAACAATTTTGGAAAAACCACCCCCAGTTCACCCAACCGAGATTCGAACCTCGATCTCCCCGTCCTCAGCAGTCTAGCAGGTCAACACAACCAGTGTGCTAGCCAACTACGCCACCGAGGCGGGTTGCTATTTGTAAAATTGGAAGATAATGATATTGAGATATCGAGTTTGACATTACTTAGTGTGAAATGTTTTCTGTGTATTTATATTTGATTTTTCTCCAAATATGTTAATAAATAGTAAAATACACAATATGAATGAAAAATGTAGACAGTTTTATTCTAGTTGGTTTTTTTAAATGAATACTAATTTGATTCATATTTTGTAAATAATAACATCACTTTCAGTTTATAATATCATGACTCTTTGAGAAAAATAGCATCACATTTCCCCTAAAAATAACCTATAGGTTGGTTAGAAAACAAATACCTATGGTTTTGTTAAAAGTGAAAATCTATTTGTTTTTAGAAAGTTAAAAATTGAGTGTTTGTCAAAAGTGAAAACCTATGAGTTTTATAGAAAGTGAAAAATTTAGTGTTTATTAATAGTGAGAACCTACGTGTTTTTTAGAAAGTGAAAAATTGAGTGAAAACATACATTTGACATTAAGTGAAGACCTATGTTGTTTTCAGAGAGTGGAAACCTAAGTGTCTGTCAGAAAGTGAAAGCCTACATGTTTGTCAGAGAGTGAAGTGGCATGACTTACGAAGGTTCTGGCACTTGACGGTGTGAGCATCGAACGGGACAAGCAAGTAGTCACACGCTTCTCGCAGCTCCTGCACCGATACTGTAGGAGGGCAGCGGATCAATCCTCCTTTGTAGAAGTCTAGGATGGCCCGAAACACTGTGGCTGATATGCCATCAGCGACCTCAAACTCTCCCCTCTCATTCGGGTGGGTGAAGTCCATACCAGAACTGAACATTCTTGCGAAAGGTATAAATCAAAGGAGTTAGTGAAAATTCAACGAGAATCTCTTTATCCGTCACATTTTCCAAACACCTTTGATTAAAATTAGCACACGTACTCGGTGTTGCCTGGGGTAACCACACAGTGAATTGTGTAGCTATCCCCATCAATGCTTTTATTTGCTTCAAACAGGCAGAAATCTGACACAGTTTTTAATAAATTTAAAAAATCTAAGGAAAAATTTACAATTTCAGTTTCAAGGTGCACAGAGGTGACTAAGTTTTAAAATGTCAGCCCTTTGCATGAGGTTACACGCAATGCTCAAGACAAATAAATTCTTCATTTTGTTAATATAAATAAATAGCCAGTGAGGTCTAACTTTGTGCAAGGGAAGGGATTCCTCATTTTCACTAATGAACATGATGAGAAACAAACCCAGGGTCCTTAGTTCAGAAGACAGACGCGACATCGATTAAGCTAAGGTGTATATTTTATGGGTAGTGTTGGTGTGCAAAGCTTAAATATCCTTCACTTTGACTTCTCCTTTCAGGTTGGCTTCCTTTAATTACATCTAATAGATTACTTTACCATGTTTTCACATTGTTTACATAAATAAATCATTAGGTAATTATTCGCAACCAAGTTAGCTGACGAATTTGAATGCAGAAAGATAACACAACTTACTATAATATAGTGTCGTCTTAGCTTAGTCAGTAGCATGTCTGTCTACTGATCTAAGGGTACCGGGTTCGATATCTGGCATGACCGGAAAATGTATCCCTGGTGAAATGTGGGTTTACCCTTTCACAGTGATGAATTAACAGTCGGGGACTGGTTGCAGTGCCTGCCTAATCTAAAGTTAGATTATAAGGCATATGAAGCTACGACAGGCCTAGCAAGCCGGTAGTGTCAAATATAATGGTTTTCGTAAAAAACTGACCATAAGCTAGAAACACTAATGGATGTAAAAATTAAAACTAATATAGCATCAGTCCTTTATCAGGATGTAACACGCTGTTTCCTGGTGGTTGGTCCTGAGTTTTGATCCTGTGTCAGGTTGTTATTTATCTCGCTCCTGAACCAAGGCTAAAAGAATTACCTGCCAAGCATAGTGTTGGGATGTGCAGTAAAGAGGGCAGGGTCCAATATGAACCTTGTGTTATCAACCACGAGTGTGATTCTCTCATCACTTATCGGTGTGAGGGCCATGTTGGAGTTGGAAGGTGAGTCAGGGTCCCTGTCTCGCCCCATTTGGTTCTTGGCGGGGCCCAGAGCACGCGACCTAAAAACAAACAAAACAAAAACATAGCTGTGATGCAACCATATCTAATGTTAAGATTTAATTTTTTCCCAATTTGCAGAAAACTCAACAAAAGTGAGAAAAACAGAATTTTTTTCAGCTTTTGGTTTTTATAATTGTGATGATTTTATAGATATGTTGAAATATATTTTTCCCTAGACCCAATTTGAATCTTTTAAAATAGAAAATTTTAACAATCGATTAAAGAGAAAGTGATTTTTTTTATTGTTCAGAAAATTAAAATTGTGCATGAAACAAATTTCTTTATAAAGGTTTGACAACACTAAAAATGTGTTTAATATCTATTAGAGATGGGATGTTTGAATTCTTGATTCATTGAGTTCTTTGAATAGTATGGTATTCGAAAGATTTTAGATTCTTATAAATCTTAAAAAAATCATCTCAAATACAATTACTATAAAGAGTGACTTCAAATAACTATTTTAGGCCATGGGTAAAAGGGATTATATAGACTTATGTAGATGAAAGATTAACAAAATTGTGATAATATAACAAATTTAGTAAATAAAAGTGTTCTCTTTATAGTTTATGATGTAATAGACATAACAAACTAAATATAATTTGTGAGCAGCCTTAAACAATTTTTTTCAGATTAAATTTTGAATATTTTCACTTTAGATAAAATTGCACATATTTAAGGAATCAATTATTCAAATTTTGATTCAAGATTTGAAAGAAAATTTAAGATTCCGATTAGAGATTTAGATTTTAGAAATATAAGATCCAACCATCTCCATTTTTTATATTCATTACAAAATGCATTACAGAAGCAAAAGAATTTAAAAAACCTATTGATATAAAGCAGGCATTTCAAACTTAATGACCATAACCATGATTCAGTGCAGACCGCGGGCCTTATGATGAACCAACATACAAGGTGCCCTTATAATGTTTTATCATACTTGTAGAAAAAGACATTTAATTTCATCAAATTCAAAACATAGCTCAAATTTCTAAATAACTTTTGACGACACTGCAAAAATTCCTAAGAAAAAATAGGAGAGTCTTTACTTTTGATATGGGGCCATCGTTAAATTACATAAGGGTTGTGGTGGGGTAGGGGAGGAGGTAAAGGGGTCAGTAAAGGGGGAATCCATCTTAAATAAGATTTTTTTTACAATGTTTATGATGTGTTACCTCAATTTACTGCAATCAAAATATTCTAAAATATCATATCACTTGCTTAGTTACTAATCGTTTTGTCTCAAAATAGCAATTAAAATAATCTAGTTTGCCAAATTGTAAACTAAATAATAATAATAATTATTATTATTATTATTATTATGTTAGAGGAGTGGACAGAAAATCTTATGATCCTTTATAAAAGTGGGGATGGAGGGTTAAAAATCATTTAAAAAAAGCCTTGTGTGATTTAAGGATTTGAATGTAATGTTTATAATAGGTACTCAAATGAAGTTTTTACTCAAGAAGGTGACAATATTATTTCTTTTTAAACAGAACCCTCCTTTAGTATTCTAATTTTTAATGTGGTACTGATGATAAAACAAGTTTGAAACACATGAGTACATACCAAATCAAACAAACCAGGAATTTTTAACAACAGCCGGAAATATACCTGTTGCGTGGAGTCATGTTGACAGACTGCTTTGGTGTGCCGATACAATGGGGCCTCTGGTCACCGGGGCCCCCGCCCTGCTTCTGGACCAAGCAGGGTTTGGGTTTGGACGATGACCCATAGCTGTGAAAAATATTGGTTCAAATTTGTTTCCGTCGAAATGTAGCGAGATTTAACATAGGATTTTTGGGTGGAAAATACCCATACTACTTTCTTAGTTAGCATACAGCAGTTCCCAAATTGTGGTGTGCATACCACCAGTGGTACATTCAATTATTTCAAGTGGGATGCCAAACAAACAAATTAAAGTTGGAAAAAGATAGAACCTCATCAAATTTTATAAATATATTATGACCAAGTCTAACCAAAAGTAAAACAGATTTAAACAGTGGTTGTAGGGGTGGCAACATTGATTCAAGCTCAGATAACTGGTGCAGCCGTGCAGTTTGTGTTAAATTCTTGATCACAGTTAAAAATGTAGCGAAATATTAAATATTTGGCATTATCTTGGTGGTTCTTCAAATGATGGAAATTGTTGGGTTGCACACCATTCCAAAAGTTTGGGAACTACTGATCTAGTAAAAGTAAATATAACGTAAACTAAGTTTTCTTACACTGTTTCATTACTTTTAATAATTTCCTTTTACCCAATCCAAAACAATATTTTTAACATAATTAAAAGTATGCCTACTTATCATTTGTTTTGGAATGTTATCTATGATATGAAATATAGTGCATACATTAATACCTTATATTACAGGCATCATATTTACTTGGAAAGGAGGAAATACTTGTCATTTTTTATCTATATAATAAATTATTTTATGATTATTGTATCGTATTTCAAAATATTTAACTAAATAAAATATTTTTATCCACTGCATGGGTGCATCATTGTAAAAAAAAATTGTTTCCGCCACGTTCAATCACATGGTTTAAATTCGTCGGTCGCCATTTTTGAAGTTATGTTAGTAAGACATTTTGTGAAAGTGATGTGAATAATAGTTTTTTAAGTGGTATTAAACAATAAATAAACTTTGTGTCCGTCCTCAAATAAATATATAAATAATATTGTCCTAAATTACTGTGGTTAACTACCAGATTCATACATTACCATACGTTTTCATTATAGTTATCCAAAGTGACATATGTCAGTTGTTGGTGTAGGGATGTATTAAGGATTATTTACTAGAAACTTTTAAATCTGTCATCCAATTGTGTGTGTGTGTGTGTGTTTGTATGTATATATATCTCTGCTAGTTAGTTAAAAGCATTCTTACTTGAGACTTAAATGTTATTTTAAAACATAGTGAATGTAAAAAGGCAACAGTACAATGTCTCTACCGATTCCCGTAACCTAGCAATTTTCAATGACTTATCACATTCAAGTAGCCAGTCCGGGCTGGATTTCGCCCACTTAACTCACGTCAACATTAGTTGTGTCATAACGGCTTGGTTTACAACAAAATAAGAGAACTAAAACTGTATCTGCTTTCCATTAACCCCCCTGCCGAAGAGCTCTCTCCTAGTTATGGACTATTCACAGGCACAAGAACTAAGAGGAATAGAGTGATTATTTCTACCAACTGTTTCCCCCAACCACAGCCTAAAAACTAACGACATAGTGTGCATGTGTCAGTGTAATAGCAGTTTGTGACTTATTAATGATGAATGCACAAGAAAGATAGCCACCATCTGTTTTCTTCCCTCCATGTTTCCCCGCTGAGTTTAATTTGCATGTAAGCCAGTGCTCGCAAGTGATATGTGCTCTTTGATGTTTGTCAGGTCATAGGGATGAAGGCCCAATCTTACAATGTCATGTTATTCTATTTGTTAGGGCTTAACATGAAGTTAAGCGATAACGAGCACTACTTAGGATTTTACAATGTTCGGTTAGAGTTAGCGTCTTCTTTAAAGTGCTCGTAAAGTTAATGCGAGGTCTATCTTCTGGTTAGCATTTTAACGTTCACATTAACTTCCAAACATTCCGCCATATTGTTTTATGGTAATTGTTATTATTCAAGTGAGGCTACATCGTTATTTTTAGAAAACTTTGGACAGTTATTTATGGATTTTCTCGGTTTTAATATTGTCCACCTGTAATTAAATAGATGTTTCCCCAATGATTACCAAGACAGAGGTTTGCGGCATTATAAGTCTAACTTTCAAGACCATTTGTATGTGCCTCTTTGGTGTACATGGTAAGGCATCAACCTACCAATTAATAAACTCGTGTTCAAATTTAATCACCTCTATTTTTTTTAAGAATAAATTACTCCCAGTTTAACACCGAGATGATAATAAAATAATTATGTGGAATTTATTCCCTCTATTTAATATATCTGTTTAGTTTGGGATGCCAACGTTTCTTTTGGACAAGTTTTATAGGGTGATTTGTAAGTCGTTATATGACGTGGGAGAGAGGTTTTTAATTCCTGATACTGACTTTTATTATAACTATTTTGGCTTAGCCCTACAGGCTCTTCTTTCCTATTCATGTAAATTATTTTCAATTGTTTAACTTCATGATTCAGAGTGGTAATTTCTTGTTGTAAATAGTTAATTAATTGACAAAAGCTATAGGCCTATCTATGTTTTTATCGTCTTGCAAGTTATTATGTGTAAGCCTGAATGGCTAATATGGTAAATGTTTTTTACTTCACTTTCTCCCCTCCAGTACACGTCTATGGTTAATTAAGAGTGATTTTGATTTTAATTTTAAATTGTGTGTTTAAAAATTGACTATGACTCCACTGTTTAGATATTTAATTATTTTGAATCTTAAGAAATAGCATTTAAATATGTGCCTGTTTAAAATAAACAGTGCATGTATACCCATCTTTATTTGCATAGAAAAAAGCATTATTTTATATAAACTTATATGTGTGAATATGATTATTGAATAACATGACATTATAAACAACAACATAAACTTATTTTATACTTTGATCTGTTTTCCTAACAGCTCCATAACTTCACAGACATTTAAAGAGTTACTTAAAACCTATTGATTAAAATTAAGCCAATCAAAAGCTTTGTAACAAATCTAGTGCTCCGAGAAGCTTAATGATAAGAACTAATGGAAGGCACCCGTCCATAACTTGACAAGCACATCAAAATAATATTGTGAAACGCAAGACCAAGTTTAACCAACGGTTAGACTTTATGAACGGTTAAGTTAGGAGGACTTTAACATGACATTGTAAGATTTGGCCTTAATCCCAAATAATTTAAGTTGTTAATTAGTTTCTGCATTTTTTTTATTGAAATTATGTTAAGGACTGAACTCTGGCACTTTTTTTTTTACTGAAATGAATTTCGGCAACTACACTATTTCACTAACTTAGTGTTCTTGTTGATCTTAATTAGAGTCTGTGGTCGGGCTGGTAATCAATGTAGCTATTCTTTTTGTAAACTCATTTGGTGTTTAACTCTTATAATTTACCTTAAATTATATTATGCTTAAAACCCTTTGCCTGGGAGTAGATCTTTATGACGTTTTAGTTTAAAGATTAATAAATTTGGTATGGTTTAGCTTAATATTATTTGTAGCAATATTTCAATTTATAATTGTTGTGTTTGAAGTTATTTAAATCTTCATATGTTAACAACTTATTCGTCAATGTCAGACACTAGGACTCGCCCGCCTAACGAGAACAACTAAACGGTAGATAAGGAAACTCTTTATTATTGTAAAATATTGTATAGTTAGGCACAGAATTAGTTGTATTTGAATGTCGAGGGAACTCTTTATTATTGTGAAAGAGTGTATAGTTAGGCACCGAATTAGTTGTATTTGAATATAGAGGGACCTCTTTATTATTGTGAAAGAGCATGCAGTTAGTCGCTGAGTTCTCCTATATTTGGATGTGGAGGAATTTAAATATTTTGTTATTTTAAATTTTGGCATGTACAACACTAGTTGTTGCGGAGCTTTTTGAAGGCTGGGGCCTAATTTTAATGAATGTGTCTAACCTTTTTTTAACACCTACTGTGTATTGTTTGCAGTTATATTAATTCGCATTGTTTACGTTTAGCTTATTGATTTTGTGATGAAAATAAACTGGCCTTTTGGTTTTTATCAATCGTATGTATACCATCAATTTAACTGAATGTCTTAAAATACCTTTTTCCTGAATTTTCCAAGGCTCAAATATATATCATCTCATTTTATTAGGTTGATGAGACTCCAAATGTGGGCCTGATATAATTGAGTTTGTCGAATTAGATTGCCCTGGTGATTAATATTGCTGTTCATGTTTAAATGATTTGTACATCAGGTTGTTACTCAAACTTACAAAGGCTGTAGGTTTTAGTAACTGCGGAGCGTGTACAAGTAAGCTTGCGACACTTGGTGCTTGAAAATTCAACACCTCGACACGGAAATCATACCCAAAACATTTGGTTTATCATGCCAATGCTTTCCCACCAAGTTATCCAGGACTTGTCTCATGCTCAAGGTCACTAGTCACTCATTAGTCGTAGTTTAAGGCAGATTATATGAGGGTTATGTGATATTTCGGTGACTAAATACCATCAGAACCAGATGAAAACATTGGAGATCAAGATTTACAAGTGAGAGAAGAATGTAAGCTATTTAAGGAGAAAGAATGGTGGAATGATAGAAGTCGATGGAGGTGATTTATTAAACTGACCCAGCCATGGTGGTGATGAATCAGAAAAGCATTTACAATGAAAAGTAGGATACCGCCGCTGGACAAGACAGCGGCTGCATCTTTAAAATAATAGGTTGCATCTCCCTTGAATTGGATTTCGCTCTATAAGACAAAGTGTGAAATGCGCAACATGGCCAAGATTAATTTGATTATGTGTACATTTGGTTCTCTCTTACAAGGGCATATTATTACCTGACTCTGTTTTTGTGATAAACTCTTCGCCGTCTGTCATCTGAATCGTGGTAGTCCTCTGTATCACTGCTACTGTCTCTGTCGTAGGAGTGGCGATCCTTTGGTGAAGACATTGAGCTCTCAAAACTGAAAATGAAACAAATATGAACATCATTACGCTGTAAACCAATTCCCTTAAGAGCATAATTATACCCTAGCTGAGGTGAAATATGATAGAATTAAAGGTGTTAAAGTATTTATCAATATAATGTTTTGTCCTTGAGCGATGATTTTTTTCATTTTTTTTCATTCATTTAAAGTATTTAATGTGCACTTTCTGAACTGATTGATTATATCAGCACACGACTTATAAACTAACTTAAATATATAACAGACACAACACCCAACCCCCAGTCATTAATTCATCACTGTGAAAGGGAAAAACCCACATTTCACCAATAATAAATTTTTCTAGCCATTCCAGTAATCAAACCCGGGACCCTTAGCTCAGTAGAGAGACACGCTACAACTGAGCTAAAGTGTCAGACAATGATATTGTTATTATTATTATTATTATTATTATTAGCACCGCGTCTTACTACCCGTTCGGGTTATACGCACTTACGCTAATGTGTAATGGTAGGGCGATTGTGAGATGAAATGGAGGACCTACAGTTTAACGTGGAATCCGAACCACGGTGGAGACCTGGCATTCCTCACATTCACAAGATGTCTTGTCAGAGGTGAAGGAAGGGTTTGGTAATCAGATAAATCTTTGCCGGGACCGAGGATTGAACCCCGGCCGCCAGCATAGAAGTCTGACACCTTAACCACTAGACCACCAGGTCACCAATGATATTGTTAAAGGAACATCAGTTTATGTGAGTTTCTCTACAAGGAAGTTCAGTAGACCTACAGTATAATATGTTGCAAAACACATTTTTTTATTGATAATTTGTCCATGTAACACAATATTTTCAATAAGGTGCTTATGTAATATAAATGCGAAAATAAAATGAATAACTTTCACTTTGTTTATTTCTTTATATAATTTTTATAAACCTTTTAGTGCCACGAGCCAATTTGATTGGCTTTCTAAGACGTGAGTTAATTCTAGTACTGTTAACCCGATAGGAGTGTCATATTTTGCCAGAACAAGAACTTTTCTCTTTTTTTATAGAACAGTAGGTACACAGATAAAAATGATAAAACAGTCTGAAAGATTACTTCTTAAATAACAGTTTTACAATTTTTCTTGCACAACAAAAAATGATTAGATATCCATGTCACTCTTCATACATAAAAGTCAATTATAGGTGTGGCACTAAAGGGTTTATGTTAAAGAATGTGTTTTCTATCAAACTACAAAGTCAAGTGCTTCTTGAATGTAGGTTACATAGTGAGAGCTTTTTAAACAAATTTGTAATTGGTTTGTGTGTATTATTTATATCTTTAAATAGACTCAATATTTATTTTGCAGTGGTCTACATTATATGTGATCTAGGCTGTATCTGAATAGTCCAAGGCTCCCTAGCCGGACCCTAGAGTTTTAGACTTGATGCAGTCTTGATGATTTTACACTTCTCACGCTGTTCATAGCAAAGACTGCATCACACTATTTGAACAGCAACAACCGTATTTAAAATGGCGGAAAATGGAAGTCAGTGCTCTAGCAGACGAAACAATAATACTAAAACAAATGCCAGTCAAACATTGAAACCAACAGCGCATGGCTGGTAGCCTTCCATATCCATGGTTACCAAGACCTTGAGAAGACTGCATAGGTATCGTTCACGACTATGCGGACAGATCTACACTTGGTCACGTGATTGCCAACGCAGCTATCAAGGGCACGAGCCAAGGCGATGCCATATAAGTAGACTATTCGAATACAGTCCTAGATTATGTGTTGGGTGTTCCTAGCATTTTGAATTGTATTTCTGATATGATTGGAATTTTTGTGTAGAGTCAGGTCACTAAGTAGTATATTAACCCGTCAAATACTTCTTACTAATAAATTTTAGTAACAGCAAAAAAAAACTCTTACTTTGGAGGAAGAGTAACAAAATATTAAAAATTGGTCAATCACATGCATAAAGGGTTCAGAATGCACCATTTGCATCCTTAAGGACAAGGACATAACTATTTGGCAAATTATGAGTGTCAGTGTACATCCAAAAGCTACCAAAACCATAAAGGCCATAATTATCTGCATATTTTAATGTTAGCTTGGAATATTTAACATAAAGAATTATTTAAAAAAAACTATTTACCAGATCAATATGTTGTTTTTTGGATTTAAAAGAAAATGAGAGTTTAGAAAATGCAACTACTAATATTGAAATGAAATGATTAAGTAAAAATAAAAAATATATGTGTTAGTGAGTTGTTGATAATCTTTAGTCAGTGTAAATAGCCTAAGTATTACCAATCAACTAAGATAATTGAAATTCCAATCAATAGATGGTGACCTAAAATGTTTATTGGGACAAGGAAAAACAAAAGACCAACTTTTGTTTGGACTATGAAGGTTCAAAGTTTACTTACCTTAAATGATTAATCAATCCAAAACTAGAGATTTCGAAATTCCTGATGTGTTGAACAAATTTTCTTAAATACGAAGATAAAGCATGTGACCATCGTTTAACCTCATTTCTCCTCCAATTACCATGTTTCATTCATTTACTTGAGAGATGAATTTTGGTTTGTGGCTTTTATTTAATAGTCTCTGGCTTTGTGCTGATAAATTGATAATGCTTGATTTGACTATTAGTTTTGACGTTAGATTCCACAGATTATAGAAATGTAAACGACCATGCAGACTTACGCAACATTTAATAGTCTCATAAATGATAGAATATTCACTTGCTTAAATTAAGTTTGCCTCTAGTGACGGCTTAGAAATTTGTAATTTATTTTCTGTTTGAGTAAAAGTTTTAAATAAACAAAGTAGATAAAACTATAATAATTATTCAAATTAAGTGAACTGTAAAGGACTAGCCCAATATAGAGATAGAGTTGTAATGTCCCTGATTTGACCCTAAAGAATATTTGAAAGCATTGACAATATTCTCCTCTTAATTATATATTTATATATAGATTTTATTTTTATTTGAATTTTGTATTTTATTATTTGGCGTTTAAAACAAGACTTCTTCTAAATTATTCATATATGATAGTTACGAGATTCTAACTAGGAAATTACTAGTTATTTCTTGTTGTTAAGTTCACGCTCTGAAGTTAGAAGGCATCAGCCATTGTAACTAGCTTCAGTGTGTAACATAAAGTTGAGTCAAAATTACAATGTAAAAATCTTTTAAAATTAACTTCCTGCGCTGGAACAACCCAGAACATTGAAGATGTTCAATTTGAGGCAGTATCCGGTTCTCGTCCATTCTGTATGCTTCTATACGTTTTCGTGAACTGAACATTCTGGTAAGTTCCATTGGGCAGAGTTTTATCACGAGTGGACGGAGTGGTGTAATCTCAGCACTCACTGTGATGCCAAGCATTGTCTCAGAAGGACGTGTGTTAGGCGCTCGTCTAGATTGTGTGCAACATGGTCGTTTTTCTATCCAAGTATTAATAATTATCATTGAATAAACCAAAATCAAACTCTATCTGACGTTAGTTATTTCTATCATAAAAAGTGAGGCCCATTGTCGGGGAGTAATAACTATTTTATAACGTAACAATTGACGAAACAACCGTGGGACAATTAAACAAGTAAAAATCCAGTAATGTTATAAATGACTTCCAAACGTGGGGCATTTATCATCAAAAATATTACGTAAGGTGGCAATTGGTGACCCAACGTGGACCAGCTATAAGAACATAACAATTGGCGTCCAAACGAGGGGCCCGTTATGAGAACGTATCAAAGGGTGGTCCAAGCGTGGGACGTAACAAATGGCACCCAAACCCGGGGCCAGCTATAATGACGTAACATAGTGTAATGAGGCGTAGTGGATACAATACAGGCAAAGTGCAATGAGTTCGAATGGATATAATTTGTTCAATATAGGGATAAAGTTTAATGAGGTGGACTGGATAGAGCTAGCTCAAGATAGGAATGATGCATAATGAGTTGGACTATACTCGATATCATCTCTGAGCTACTTTTGGGAAACAACGTTGTCATTCTCTTGTTTTCGTGTGAACAATCTTCCTTTAAATATAAGATAGCTTATGCAACGCCAGTTACTGGTTAGTCGAGGTTGCCAACACCTCCTTCTTACGCCTGTATACCACCTTACATAACAAAGAGAGGAGATTTGGCAACAGTTAACTGAGAGAAAGTGAAGATAAATCTTTCTCCATAAGACCCGCAGTTCACTCAGCAATGATATTGGGTGTAGGTGACTGGTCTGGCCACAAAGATTCCACATAGAGCCTATTTCTACAAAGTGCTGGCATCTTCTGGAACAAGAGAGAACTAATTGGTGGAAGGAAGCCTCATTTAACACTCCCCCCACCTGGCTCCTATCAACTTCGCCCTATTCTAAAAATCCAACCAGAAACTACCTCTTGACAAGAGTAGGTTATTTATTTTAGAATTATCTCGGCATAAGTGGAGCAATTTTTAAATGATATAAAATTTATTTGGTATTTGTTTCAGCGGGATTTTTTAGAGCACATTTCCTGTTTTTTATACCACAACAACATACTCCAAGTCCAAGAAATTATTTATGATCGAACTCCTGGAAAGAATAGTTTTTAAGGGTAGTTTTTCCTACATGGTTTGCCGCCAGGGGCGGCTCGTGTATGGGCATTGCGGAACTGCAGAACCCGCTATTTCCGCTTGATATTATCGATAAAATTTAATATATTGAGTCCTTTTTTCTTTAATTCTTTCTTTATTTTTGTAGTACAATATATATTAATTAAGCATAATGTCAGTACTTCAGTAGTCATTACCTAATTTATGAAAAAGATACAAAAATCTTTGTATGGAACTGTGCCAGCGATGTGGTGTTTGACTGTTGTGCGCATGTGCACAAAGGAAGGGGTGGGGAGGAAGGTAGGACTGCCAGATAGAGGGAGCACTTTTGCTCTCGCAGTGCTGGCTCTGGTGTGGTGGAAGGAAGTTTTTTTTTACTCAGAGTGGGTTGTGCTTAAAAACTGTGTACCATATTCTTGAGTGTGATAAAGTGTAGAAGAGTGTATAATTAGATTATTATGCACTCTACCTTGTGGGAATAAAAAGCGG
>CABEEJ010000385.1:212428-297352 GCA_901482245.1 Timema douglasi | reverse complement strand
TTTTTAGAAACTCACTGTAAAACATTGTGTATTTTCTTTTATTATATTATTATGCCCGTGCGAAGCCGGGTTGGGCTGCTAGTTTGCGTATAAAGAGAAAAACACTTTTTAAAAGCAACGCTTATTACAACCGATCTAGGTTAAAACCCCGATCTTCCTGTCGTTGTTAGTTTAGTGTACTGAGAGAGTAGTGTGTCAGACCTGGTGGCCACTGAAGTAAGTACAAGGTAGTTTGATAATAATCTTAAGGAGATATTTATTCTCTTCTAATTTAAATATTTTCGCTTTTTTAATTTGTATTTAAAGGCATAATTTATGATAGCGTGTAAATTACTCCATCACAACACTTTAACAGATAATAGAATCCAATTTTGTTGAATATGTAAATTAAGCTTTTAATAAAATAAGCTAATATATATGTAATATGACGTATAGAGTTTAGGTTAAACAGGTTGTACCAAGTAGAAAAATAATTTGTCAAATTTTTAGCTTATCCTTGTCACGGGGTTTGGTAGTAAAGTTTAAAGTGATCTGTGATTTTTATGCAAATCTATTAGTGTAGAGTTTTTTTTAGAGACTTCAAGCCTATTTTCATGATATCGGAGAATTGTCTTTAATGCAATTAAATAATTAATTGATTAATGTAAAATGTACACATATTGCGGCTTCACTATTGACAATCTGAAGGCTTCTATATTATGATTATCCTCAAAGTAAATTATTTGATAAATAAAAAATGTATCTATAGAAATAATTTTTTCTATAAAAAATTTAGTTTAATGTAATTGAGGTTTTGGTTTTAAATATGTCTGAAATCTGAAAATTCGAGGTACATCATCGGTGTAACACAAACATAAAATGATTGAACTTCCCTCTTTGTTATAGGCTTTAAACATTATATTATCAGCGAACATGAAGAACGCAATATAATAAAACACTTTAATAGCTGTGATCATGTAGTTTTCACCGGAATAACATACAACAATAAGGTGTCCGACGCTGATGCGTTAGTATTCGTTTGTGGAACGTATTGTTTTATAGTTCACTCAATCCTGAAATTGTTTGATAGTACGTATAGGAATCATGTTATGACTAGACGTAATTAGAATGATAATTTATCACTCGATCCATGTATACCATCCATTGAATGAAATAATTTCAAGCAATAGTTTTAACTGTTCTTCACAAACCTATATTGTTGCCCTCGATTAGCGAATAATCTAGTTTCATGATTTAATTTTCATACAAACCAAGTAAATTTAAGGTTTATATATATGAATAATTTTAACACAATTTATATTTTGCATTTTAATGTATAGCTATAATTTTGTGTTTTTTAGATATTTACATGCTCCTAGCTTCCATTGTGATTTTTATTTTAAGAAACTATCAATCCACTAATTTGTTTGAGTTCAATACACGCAAATATTACATCTGACTCCCAGGGACAATTTAAACTGCAGGTGAAATGGGTGTGTGATTTGGAATTTAAGAGACATATAATTTTTTTCTTAGATTAACTTTTCCTTTACCAATGAGCATTTTTGTAAGAAAAATTTAAGTTTCTTAACCCCTATCATTGGTTTAGATTAAAACTGTATTACAGTGATTCCCAAACTGTTATAATTGGAGTAATCCTTAAAATATTGCCTAATATCTCGGTGAACCCCTCCCAGGCTGATACATATATTCATGTTCCACTGGACAGAGCTACAAAGATGGGAGTAGGTCGTAATGAGGTGGACTGGATAGAACTAGCTCATGATAGGGATAGGTGGCGTACTTTTATAAGTACGGAAATGAATTTTCAAGTGCCTAATGCCATAGTTTAAGTAAGTAGGTAAATTATAATTATGTGGAAAATGTATGAATTAGCATAAACAAGCTTAGAGTTAATAACATTGTGAAGGTAGTATAAGCGTGTTGAATTGATGTTGTAGCGACACATTCAAAGTTCTGTACAAAATTTCATAATATTATGGAAATTAAAAGTTAACTAAACAAACTGTGGAAATTAAATAAAATATTCGCACGGACGGGAAATAACATGACACATGACACTTTTTAAAGATATATTATCGTAAATTTTCTGTAAATGTATTACATTTAAAAAATTATTTTCATGACAAAGTGTATTTTTTGAATAGGTTGTTCAAACAAACACGATCGTATTTCTAAGAATTAATAATCAAGCCATAGAAACATTTTATTATTAATTTCTTTAACGTAATTTAATTATTTGGTAAGAATACATAATAGGTAGAACTAAAATTCATATTAGTAAAATATTTAACATGATGTGTATTTTATTTTTCTCGTCACATTCCATTTTGAAAATTTTCATTATAACATCAAACTGAGTAGTCTTCCCCTATCTACATAGAACACCAAGCTAGAAGGATAATGAGATTAATTTATATTGTTTGTAAGATACCTAAGGCTAGCAAGTATGAAAATCTAGTAGTCCTTGCACACATTTAAATTCTCAAAGTCAGAGGAAAAGCTTACAATATACATTTACAAACTTGAACAAACCAATTTTAAACTGCATTTATCGATACTAATAAGGCTATTTGATAACGAGTGTTAATTTTAAAGGAGAATACGTACATATTTACGTGGATATAGAGTATAGAACCATTAATTAATACCATCTCGTGCCCGTAAAATCAGGCTAAAAGAGTTTATCCCCGATGGATGATGCGTAGAAAAAAAATACCATCCATAACAATTTCTTTTATATACCATTTCTATTTTAATGCAGATAAACATCTTAAAACTCTTATTATATACGTTATATGTCGATTGTTTGTATAATTTAGAGTGCCACCTGAACTCGTAAATTTAAGCGATATATTGAGCTCTTTACGCTATCAAATAAAATAAAATTGATATTTGAATTATAACTTTAAAATAAGAAAAAGTTATAGAATTTATATATATATATATATATAAATATATATATACATAATAGTTTTTCTAGTGTTATTTGAACCTATTATATTTTATTCACAACCCAATATAAACTTCTAAGTCCATATAGGGTTTAATTTGTGTGTCTAGGATATTGTGGCATCAACTCACAAATGCGGATAAGGTAATAAGAGCAAATTTAATCTGATTAATAAATTACCTAAAATTTATTCTTTAACATAATGTATATAATTTTGATTCAGTTGCTATTTTATTAACATTTAAAAGTATTTGATGTGTTATAAACTCATGTATTTTAAAATAAATTCAATTTTATAAATAAATGTAATTTCGCTCAAAATATATGCTATGCATCTTATAATTTGAACTAAAAAATGACTAAATTATATTCAGATGCCTTACAACAACAACAAAAAAGATAAATTTGCATATTCGTTTACTGTTTTATTCTACTAGTTATTCATACAAAAACATTTACAACACAATACCTAAATATATTAGTTAAGATATTTCGGAACACATTAATTTCTTTATTCAACACCAAACACTATATTTTATTGAACTAATTGTTTAATAAAAAAATATTAATAATATCATATTACAAAATCAAAATTTATTTATAAATTTGTATATATATATTTACGTAAATATTTATATGTAAGTATATATATTAATATAATATAAAAATAATAATATATTTATATATATATGTACAAATATATATACTTATATTTATACATATATTAATATATATTTATTTATATAATATGTACATTGATATAATATACACATATAATATATGTGTGCATATATAATGTTTATACATATAATATATATCTATAGATTTATCATAAAACCCGAAAGCGTGGTAAGATGCCACGCTATATATATATAAGTTTTGATCTTGTAATCTAACCTTATTACGATTATATATAAATTTTTCATCTAAATTTTGTTATAGTATTTATATTCTCCTCCAATCACCTTATTCAAACAAATAAATCTAAAAGCACTTAGACACATTAAAAAGAATGTATTTTTTAAATAGTGGCTAAGTGTTATCGATAAAATACTATAAATATTAAAATTTTAAGACGATACACTTTTTTTACATATGAAGTTTGTTTTTCCTAAATTATAAATAGTTTCAATTTACTTCATACTGAATCCTCTATATATACATAATATAAATTTAACATAGGCCTACTTAATATTTGAATTTTAAAGATTCTTCATAGTGGAAGCCCATTGTTTTACTAATATTTAATTATTGAGTAACATAACTTACCTTTTTCACAAATGTATCCTTTGCTTACTATTAAGATTAGTTTGAATTAGTTTAAATACATTATGCAGTGAAAATAGGAAAATATTTTGGAAAATAAATTCTTACAACACCCAAAAAAGATGTGAGCTTCAACCTCCTCCTCCAGACTAGATAATCCTGACGTTAACTTCCTGTGATCGTTGATTCATGTAAGACGTACATAGCTAATATTATTGATTGATATTTAACATTAAATTTATTTTTAATCAAATAAATCTGCCAATATAACATTAGAAATGTAGTTAAAAATAAAAATCATTCCCCTTTTCTAATATTACTCTCATATAGCCCTCACCGATATGAACACACTCTAAATTTCAAGCAGTCTACTTTGACAGTGAAGAGATGGTCCTGTATAGATCCTGGCTGGTAACATTGAATGTATTTATTTACAAAACGATTTCTCACTATCAATTCACGAAAATGTAGGTGCTTTCCTCTAGAATTTTTTTCTTTAATATCTGTTTCATATAAATATATTATTAAATTGTATCTCCCAAACGGGTAGAAAGATTCAGTAAATTAAGATGTAAATATCCTACCGTTCATGTAAATATCGCCATAAAATTGAACCCTCCTATAAAATGAATTTGACTATCACCTCTCATAAGTGTGTTTTATATTCTTCCGTTAAAATTTATAAAATTATTAACTAGTTAAACAATTATAAAAATGACTCTCACTATCGTTTCACTGGTTTTAGATAAAAGTTATTGAAATAAAGCAATAATTATGTTATGTCCAAACCGTCTAACTACCCGTTTAAGTTATTATGCCAAAGCTAGGACGAGACTAAACACATTTTAGTGCAGAGAGAGTGGAAAACCAGAAATAAAATTATCTTTCATTTACATTAGATTAGAATCTTAACCATAAACTACAATTTAGGATAAATTAATCACACCGTTCTTCGAAAGTTACGTGTTAGATTATGCGATCACCGAAGAGTATTATAATATAGCAAGATTAAGTTCAACTTATTAAAACCGTAATAAAACAAATATTATGTAAGCGTATTAACGTAATACAGTGGACAGAGCTGCTTTGTAATATCATCGTTAAATTGGTCATTTTATTCAACACGTGTTAATTTTAAATAAATTATATTTTTTTTATAAATTCACTAAAATATAAAGGGATCAAGTGCAGGATATATTTACACGTCACCTTCCCTGATATAGTCCTACATCAATTAAATTAAGATTATTGTTTGTATTTAAATGAGACCAGTATGTTTTTAGTTCATAGGCCCTAATTAAATTCCAAAAGCAACCTCGATGTTTAATTTGTTCTTTCCTCTAGTTTAATCATCTATCCTATTATAGTATAGATAATTTAATTTTATGATGTTTCTCAATTCTTAGCACGTTAATAATTAATAAGTTCAAAGGATATCGCAACCTATTATTCACAATTTATTACGTAGAGATCAACTTAATATTTGAAACAATAGATCAACGTATATCAAAAATTTAACAAAGCATATATATTTGTTGTGATTGCATATTTTATATAAATATATATATATAAGTCAACCCTTCAAATATATGTTTTTGTTAAAATTGGATATACGTTGTCCTATTGTTCTAAACTTTACTTGGGTCTATGTTTAATATATTAATATATATATATACACAAAAACATGTAATTATTTATATAGCTTATAGAATCAACTTTGAATTTAGCTTGATTACTTTTCTCTATAGTTTTAATCTATTATTAGATATTTCCAAAAACGCGGCAGCATTTGTTTCAAAAGTTCTGCCAGGCTATCGGATTATTATTTTTGTACAAGTTTCGTTTTTATTTTTCATAAAGATAAGTATCCGTAGGCCAAAATTATATCTAAAGCTGTAGCCACGTGAGTAATGAGTGCTGAGTACTCCCTGAGACCACACTACAGTCGAAAAAAAATTAATTTTTAGTAATATTTGGGTAGCTCGGGTTAGTTATTCAGTGCGCAAAGCTATAACTTTGGATATCATCGGGAGGTTTGATAAAAAAAACTCTTGACAAACAACACCATAAATGGCCTTTATTATAAATATTGTATGTTTGACGTATTAATACATAAATATATATTCATAAGCCCAATACAAACATAATTTGAAAGTATGATTGAGCCTATATAAAAGTAAATCAATTAATTGTGAATTTCTTAGCATTGATTCATACAACCCGTTTGGCTTATAAGCATATGCGGTAGGGATGAGGGAGTAAGGGACGAGAAATTTTAATTCAGAGAATGTAAGGAATCATTTGGAGGAAGAATTAAGGCCCATTTTTGATAAATATCCCGTCTATTACAAATATAACACCTTAGACCATGCGGCTACCGAAGCTAGTTTAATAGATTTAAATGTTTTTTTATCTACATTCATGTTTGGCTATACACTGAAAAACTCTTGAGTTTGATTTAAGAGACAATTTCCAATTTAAAATATGGTCTTCCACATAATTTTTTGTTTGTTTAATTTTACAACATTTTTAACTAGCTATATTTAATTCACTGTAATTTTGAGACATATTTGTATTCAACCGATGGAGAAGAGGAAATATGACAAAATTTTAATATGAAACACCTTCTTGATACAACTAATCTTCAGTAGGTTCTCTGGTTAAACTGCCATTATGGGGAATTAATTGGTGGACGGGGGTAATTAAGTCTATCCGTTAGCTTTGTAAGGTGGTCTTTGTTGTTGTTTATAGTTTTATTTAAAGATTTATATTTAGAGCACAGTCCTTATCCTTTGTCTAGAAAAAAAGTTTCTTTAATCCCACATCACATTTTTGGGTATTCAAACAAAGAAGTAACTCGTATTAGTGGGCTGGAGGGCTAAGGCATCAATGTATTCAGGTCTTTTTTTTCAAGTAATGAGAATGTTAGAGTTTATTTAATCTAAGGTGTTTTATCTTGTTAAGTTTCCCACTTTCTCTCCCAAATCAAATTAAATTATAGTTCCTCTAAATTTTAACAGCCACAATCATAATCTATTAAATTAAATGTGTAGACAGTTCGAGTGAATTTTGTGTCCCGGAGCATCAAAAACGTGATTGCTTTTAAAAACATGTGTTTCTTAAATAAGTGTTTTGAGATAAGAAAAAATATAGGTGTAAATTTATTGTTTAGTAGATGAATAGGTCACCTTAACAAGACTACAACCCACTTCTTCAGCCCCGTGGTCTAACACGCTACTATTTCATTAGACTGGAGTGCCGATGAAGTGGAGATCGAGGTTTGACTCTTGGTGGGGTGTAATGAGGATGGATTTTACCTAAATATTTTCCACTTTCCCTCCGAGTAAATGCGGATACACATCCAATGAATTAACCTTTTTAATACCTAAAAAAGTTAGTGCAAATTAGTACATAGACGTATAAGCCAAACGAGCAATAAGAAAGTGTGCTAAGAAAATACTACACAAAGTACATGAGTACTTTTATGCCTTAAAAATGTGTAGCTTACGTATTATTCCTCCAAAACTAGTTTTGGTTGAATAGTTGGATATAAATATCTTACCGATTGCTTTATAGATAATATTAAAACACATATTTAAGAGAAGACTATCCATGAGGTAGCTGCGTAATCTAATAGCTCGTGATTTTTTTTTAATCCCACGTTTGTAACCTACTATTTCTGCACGTCCATCATAGACTCTGCCTTAAAATATGTGCGACATCTTAAACCAAAGATCCCAAGCTTGATTCCCGTGTTCAGGTGTGATTTTTAAATTTTCAGAATATTTTTATATAATTATTTAACGTTTAGATTTTCCGTTATAATCTTAATTCTAATGTGGATACATGTTTTTAAATATTCTACTTGTTCACTTTATTTAGGATCAAATACTTATCAGCCTTTAAGCAATAAATTAGAAAACCAACATAATTGTTTGCGCTAGAATAGGTAATATAATATTATTCACCTTAAAATGAAATATTTTTCTAACGCTTTATGGAAACTTAAATTTCAAGCTGGACGATAAAATGAAATTTTGTTTGCTACAGTTGATTTATTGCAATATTTGTAAGAAATACATAATATATTGAAGAATTTATATAAATGTGAGATTCAGATTTTATGAAATGGTTTAGTAATTACTTTTTATTTATATAGTTTGTTTCTAACACACATGTGAAACCAAATATAAAACAATTCAAACTAAATACCATTGCTGGTACCATAAATTATAAAAAGTTTCCATCAGACCTTTAAATAGTAGAAAATATCTAGAACTGTTTATAATGATGGTTGTGAAATTGGGATTTGCAGTACCATATCCGCTCGGGAAACAATCAAATCTGGCTCTGAAAAAGAAAAAAGAAAATATACATTGGTATTATAATATTTTTTTTAAAATAACGATTTGACAGAAAAATTTGATAGAGCTTCTAGTAACAATCTAAATATGTCTTCTAAAGTAGGTTACCATTTTTTAGGTTGTATGAATAAATGTATAATCTTCAGTATATATTTAGGAGAGAACGCTATCCTCAAATTAAAAAAAAATTAATTTGTTATTTTAAATAAACTAAACAAGATTTAATATTCAGTAAAATTTTAAATATATTTTCTATGAATAAAATAAAATTCAAGAGCAATTAAATGTTTTCTGAATGAACAATTTAACATAAGTTTAAAAGTTTCGGAGTTAATATTTAATACTATTTGAGATATCTTATTACGCTAAACGCTATCAAAAAATATCTAGACATTATTTTTAGGAACAATATTGCCTCACTTGTCTTAAAACCATTATTTTAATTGCCGTAACGAATATTGACATTTAAGATAGTCAAATACATGTTTATGTTAATGTTTTTACTAACTTAATAACTTTGAAATTTTATTCTAATCTGTTTTTTTAATTGTTTTATCCTAATTAAAATATTTAATAATGTTGTTTTCAATTATCTAATTCAAGAGAGACTAGGAACATTTGTTTGTTGAAAAGATCCCTTTCCCAAACACACAGCTTACAAGAGGATCCAATAAAAATAGCTATTGATCAATTATTCAATTTTTATAACTTTTAATAACATTTTTCATATACAAAGACAATTTGAATCAGCGTGGTAAAATAGCACATTCCTTAAGAAGTTGTCCAACCTATAAGCTTGAGAGATTTCATCGCAATCAGTGTGGTGATTTTTTCCTTAAAAAGGAACATAGAAAGATCAACTTATTTATATATAAAATATATGCATACAAAGCTCAGAAGAAAGAAATAATAGGAATATTCTAAATAGTTTGGAACACTCTAAATAAACGAAAAACTTATTATAATTAATAACTTCATCCTAACATCATTAAAATATGGCCAGATTTTGTAGATATTATCTTACTACTCAATAATGTTTGAAATATATTTAAAATTGTTTATAACATTTAAACATATCATAAAAACAAGTACTTCTGAAGACATTGAAACTAAGCCAAAATTCGAGCCTTTGAAATGATTGTGCTAGATTAAAGGTAAATTGTTGGAAAGTTTCACCCCCTTTCTGTAGCTACATGCAAAGTTGTTAGATATCGTAACACCATCCAGTAGTCGGCACCACAAAGAAACTAATCTGTCACGCATAGCATGTGAGAAATTCTGCACGTAATATTTTGGTATAATTTGATAGGCTGGCCATTCTTATGTATGTGTATGTAATATTGATTTCGCTATCTCTTAAAGGCTGAATGGTCAAGGGCATCACTCTAGGGTTAGACTGGCCTGCTGAGATGGCAGGGTTCTAATCCCATTCGGGTATATTGCGGATGATTTTTATGAATGGCTTCCCATAATCCTTCAACGGAAATAAGTGTAAACTATATCTACAGTGCATCATTTTTCGTCACTACCCCATAAATTGGCAAGGTAGTAAGCTTTGGTTAGTATATATATATAATAAATTAAATGTGAATTACCTATTTAATCTATGGCATTAGTAACTTGGAACTTCATTGCTGCATTTACAAAAGTACGCCACCTATACCTATTTGGAGCTAGTTATATTCAGTCCACCTTACTATAACCTATTTCCTTTATGTCCATTCTAATGCTATCCTCCCATCTGCATCCTTGGTCTTCACATTGGTCTCTTACAAATGGGTTCTCTAGTCGATTTTCTGAACGTGTCATCTCCCCCATTCAAGGTGCATGTCCTGTCCAATTGATTTTAATAACAATGTCTTGTGATAAGTACAGGCTATCTAACTCATCATTATGTAGCCTTCCCCACTAAGTAACTACATCATAAGCACCTTTATTTCCAATATAAGCTAATTATCTAGTTTCTTGGATTCAACTGATAGTTTTTTTAGCACCACGTCTTACTACCCGCTCACATTATATGACTTTGTAAAAATTACACTAATAGTTTAGGTATAGGAACGTTTAGTTAATAGAAAGTGCATTCCCATTTGCGTGGAAGGAGAGTGGAGAACCATTTAGGATTAAACCCCCTCAGAGCATCCGACCAGGATAGAACTCCAATCTCCCCGTCTATGGTGGTATAGTTTAACTCGAGAATAGCATGTTAGCATACGTGGCCACAGAAAAGGCTCCACTAATCAATAGCACTGCACTATCTCTATATACAATTATAATAAATTGATGTAATCAATTAATCGTAGAGGTGACCTGGTGGTCTAGGGGGTAAGGTGTCAGACTTCTATGCTGGCGGCCGGGGTTCAATCCTCAGTCCCGGCACAGATTTATCTGATTTCCAAACCCTTCCTTCACCTCTGACAAGACATCTTGTGAATGTGGGGAATGCCAGGCCTCCACCGTGGTTCGGATCCCACGTTAAACTGTAGGTCCTCCATTTCNGGGTTCAATCCTCGGTCCCGGCACAGATTTATCTGATTACCAAACCCTTCCTTCACCTCTGACAAGACATCTTGTGAATGTGGGGAATGCCAGGCCTCCACCGTGGTTCGGATCCCACGTTAAACTGTAGGTCCTCCATTTCATCTCACAATCACCCTACCATTACACATTAGCGTAAGTGCGTATAACCCGAACGGGTAGTAAGACGCGGTGCTAATAATAATAATAATTGATCGTAGAGTTAGTTAATGCTTCGTTACTAGGAAATCTTAGAAGAGAGAAATAATCATTTTGCTCCAGATGTAGGCGTGTAAATTATCGTAAAAGTATAGTTTAAAAAATATCAACTGCAAATGGATTAAAAACTAGGAGCCATTGCTTGAATCATCAATGTTCAATGACTAAGCTATTAAGTAATTGATTCCTGCATATTTATCTGATTACCAAGACCTTCCTTCACCTCTAACAAGACGTGTATTAATCACAGCTTGTGAATGTGGCGAATGCCAGGCCTCCACCGTGGTTTGGATTCCACGTTAAACTGTAGGTCCTCCATTTCATCTCACAATCACCCTACCATTTACACATTAGCGTAAGTGCCTATAACCCGAATGGGTAGCAAGACACGGTGCTAATAATAATGATTCCTGCATACCGGGTATATTTTTCAAATTTACAAGCTATAATTGAGATTTAAGCCCACCGTAATATTTGTTTTAATATCAGGGGTATTTGATATGAGCATTTTAAACAAATAGAGTAAACTGACTTATTACTTACAAACTTATAAGGCTTAGAAACGAAATGAATCAATCTTCTAAAATTTAATATGATATTTTGAGAGAAAAACTACGAATATATAACAAAAAATTCCTTTTGACCAGACCTAAATATACCTAAAACTCTTTAAGAATCAAATAACCAATGCTATTATTTACGCTTTCAGTGAGGACTACTCCGTCTAAATATCATATTCTGAAAATTGAAAAATGATTAAGCCAAAGGTCCTGGTTTCGATTGCCGTGTCCAGGTGTCATTTTTCAATTTTCAGAATATGATATCTACCTACAGCTCTTTCTTCATTAGTTAGTCACAATATTGACTTAGCTAGGATCAAAGCCAAAGGTCTTCATTTATAAGCCTTTAGTTTTTATTTTGAAATAAAAAACACTCATTTAAAAATCAATGTCATTTGGCTATGCTGAATGTCAAACATATGTTGGGTTTTTTTTGCTTTGATCAAAACCAACGGATCTCATCTGTTAATGAATGTGTCAAGCGCAATTATTGTAAAATATTTCTCAATACCCATGTCTCTATTATTTATAAATTATAAATTCTTAGATTTCATATTTCACAAATCGGCCCATGGTTAGAATGTTTAAAGACGATTTGATTTCAACTAAGGAATCTGGCACTGTGTTGCAAAAATATTCAAAGCTTGACTTTTTTTGGGGTTATTAGGAATTTTTCGTTAAATTAATAACAAAGAATGCAGTTAATTTGAAATGAGAATGATACAGAATTATTTTTTTTAATATATCTTACTTGTGAAAGTTGTTAACTTATCTAAAGCTAACAGATGCAAAACAAAAATGATAACCTAATATCGCCTTCCACCCTTCCGTGGGCAAGATCAGACGTGATAGCTCGTGGAACAGGTTAGGCTTGGTGGCAATGTAGTTGGTTGGGCTCGAAATGATACTGAAGGTTTAGAATTTTGGTTTAATAGTAGCACTAAGAGGTAAATACAAAGTGTGATATTAAATGTGAAATGCAAGAAATATAAGATATTGGATAATCACTATTGTTGAAGATATGGCTTGTTCGTGAAAACTTAAGACTAAGTGTGTGACTGACACGGTTCGCGACCCACTACAGAACTCTAACTCTAGACCCTGGGCTTTACTGTTGGCCTATAAGCATAAGTACTACTGATGGCTTGAAGGTCTAATCTACTATGGTTTGGCGTCGGTCAGCGTCACTGACTCCGAAATCGATGGCAATGTGTCAGACCCGATGTCAATAAAATAAATATTCTATAGCCCGATCTGGCCTCACTACTCCACAACTAGTGAAAGTTTGTTGTGATTGGTAAGAATTCAGCTTCAATGGTTTATAATTAATCACATCAATTTTGCTAAGTTAAGCCTCTAAGAGGTTGTACAGGATAGCTGATATTTAAAAAAAATCCCTTGTGTATATTTTGAACCTACGTATATATATACATACATACATACGTAGGTTCAAAAATACATAAGGGATTTTTTTCAGCCATCCTGTATAAAGTCTTAGTGGTTGAGCTTCGTATATATCATCCTCTCTCTTACTTGGCGCCAAAAAGGTAACTTCCCGCAAAATGTCAAATTTCCTGGTCCAGGGGATGGGAAAATACAGCAATGATTTATGAATTTGTCGATCGGTGAGTGGGTTTTGCCTTTCAATTTATTAATATGAATTATTAATTGTCAGGTCTTCATAGGTGTAAATTAATTTAATTTTGCAAATCCATACTGTATTTACTTTGAAAATATAACAATATGTTAGTGTCATAACCTTGAGCTGTGTTGGATATTTATTTTGATTTGCATAACTTATTGGACCTACGTGAATGAAAGCTCTGGCTTAGCAAACTTGATGTACTTAATTAGAAAGCATTGAAGCTGGATGCTGATCAATAACAACAAACTTGCACTTATATATATTAAAATATATTAATTTACGAGCCTAACGTTTAATCAACGTGTCTAAAGATATGGGTGACATTAAAATGAAAACATAGTTTTAATTAATATAATGGGGAGAGAATAAATATTTTTTTTTAAACCCTCATATTTCTGTATAGTGTTCCTGAATAGTGTAAAGTGTGGAATAATCCACCAATTTATACTGCATACACATCTTTCAGACTAAAATCTATTTAAAATGTTGTAATATTTATAGTAACTTAAACTGAATCAAAGGTTTTCAATTAAATCGCACAAACTTCAGCTAGGTTCCAAAGAATCTCACATGAATATTTAACTGTTACATGATATAACTTTCTACAGTAGGGTATAGTTTGTTTAATTAGTTTTTAAGTGTTTTATTCGTAAGCTTGGACACAATTATGAAATGCAAGAATAAGTAGATAAATTATTAATTATTAAAGACCAACATTAATAACGTTGATTTCATTCTCAATTTAATAAGAATTGACTGCTTAGTTAACTTTTAGAATCGTATTATATTATTTTATTTATATAGTATAAAATAAAAATTAGTAACTCTATTTATTTGAAGTTTTGTGTTTCTCGCATCATTATACAAAAGAAAGAGGCGTCACTCTCCTCTAACATTGTATGTATGCATGTATGTATGTATGTATGCATGTATGCATGTATGCATGTATGTATGTATGCATGTATGCATGTATGCATGTATGCATGTATGTATGTATGTATGTATGTATGCATGCATGCATGTATGTATGTATGCATGTATGCATGTATGTATGTATGTATGGTTTTGTGTATGTGTTTATGTATGCATGTATGCGTGTATGTATTTATTTATGTATGTATGTATGCATGCGTGTATATATGTATGTATGCATGTATTCATAAATGTATGTATGTATGTATGTATGTATATATGTTTGTATGATTATTAGATCCATGTTTTACTACCCTTTTGGGTTATACGCACTTACGTTAATGTTTAATGGTAGGGTGATTGGAATATGTAATGTATGACCTAAAGTTTAACGTGGAATCCGAACTATGGTGGAGGCCTCTCATTCGACACATTCACAAGTTGTGTTTAGTACACGTATTTTGATAGGTGAAAAAATTATTAGGCAATCTGATAAAACTGTGCTGCAAATGAGGATTGAACCTCAGATTTCCAGCACAGAAGACTGACACATTAACCTAGACTGCCAGGCCACCAAAGTTTTTTATGAATTTTGCAAGTAGGTTGGATCTTAAATCATATCCTTTTCTCGTAAGGTGGATTTATTATTATGTTAATAACTGCACTTTATTTAATCTTATATTGGTTGATGGTCCTATTTAAAAATAACAAATAATTCAATTGAAAAATTATTATAAATTCATTAATTATCTCGAATATATATTAATTAATTATTATTTTAAGTGAATTCTCTCAGAACAATACAATTTAAAATACGTTTAATACTAATTATTCATTATATAATTTTAAATTCTTTAGCTAAGTGTGAAATTTATTTCCTTTTTTACCTCCATCCCATACACTTTTTTTACCCTTCGATTCTGTCAAATTGAGTTTGCGTTCAGGTAATGACCGTTGATTCGTCCAGTGGCGTGTTTAACCAGGTGTGCGTGATCAGCTTGGCCTCTACCATGATGCTACAAATAGCTCTGCGTTTCGCGAACACACGACCCATTCTAAGAATATCAAACACTGTATCCTTTTTTTTCAACAACACCTACTCAATTCAGTTCCTAGATTTATAAATATCATACTTTTATTATTATTTATCAGTTGAAAAATATAAATTGTTTGACATGTTTCATTATCTAGGAAAAAAATAAAAAATGATATTAGGTATAGGAAGAGAAGGGCGGGAATAACAGACAAGATAAGGTTTTGTGAAGTTTTTAACGGACTTTCAAGCGATACATTAACTTCAAAATCATAGAATATACACATCAACCATCTTAGTACCCGTAATAACTTTTTTGTTGGGGTTGGAAAAAAGGGAAAGTACCTAAATAATCAATTTTCCAAAAAGTACCTATGTGACCATTATGCCCACAGGGGTAGAGCATAATGGCCTTATAGCTGAAAAGTGGTAAAGAAATTGAGAAAAAGGGGTTTAAGTTAGAGCAAAATTATTTTATGGAAATGTGTACTTATTCAAAGTAAAAAAATATAATTTTAAACCCTTCCCCGACACCATCAAATAGTTTATGGGACAGCATACCACATCCTTGGCACTTGATCCAACGCTCATTGAAAGTTGAAGATGAAAATTTCACAACATTATAAACATTCTGATTCATAGTCATCATCGATGTATTCAAACAGGTTTCTTTTGTCTGTGTTGACCCGGGGTTTCTTAGCTTTTTTCTCCAGATTTTTATTAATAATCTTAGCATTCTTTTTTTATTCAGCTATTTCCGTTTCATAGCTTTTGCATTTTCTTTTTCTTCCTTACCAGCTTTCTCGGCTGTCCGATCATTTTTATAATGACTTCCTGACAACAACGCTGGATAAACCTTTCTTTCGCACATTGCTTTTACGTTTTGCTTCAGATACACGATGCACAGGGGAAAAATCCACAGGGTGGATGTAAAATGATGACTCCGGTTGTGGATCATAAGTTTTATCTATGACGGAGGTATTACTACTCGACGATCCAGCTTGCAGTGAAGGAGCGGCAGTCCTGTCGGTGGGTGGTGGCTCTATAGTATTTATTGCTGATGCCATGTCAGCTGTTCGAAGTGGTATTTCCGTTACTTCTGCTGCAGAAAAGTATTCTTCTAAAAAAAATGTGTTCATTAAGTGGTTCAATGCCACATTTGCTAAATCCATTCACTGCATTGAGTGGAACAGCAGCCTTCATGTAGGCTTCCCTAAAAAGACGACTCACCTGAAATTGCGTCAATGTTCACCAGGGGTTGTTCCTTAAAAGCCGTTAGATCACTTGAACGTAAAAAGTGTTCAAGGGCCCTATAAAAGAAACGTCCAAGGACTGCAGTTTTTGGCTGCAGTGAGATAGTATGTACACCACAGCTGTATGATTAGCCCTGGCCAGCCTAATGATCTCAATGTTTTTAGTATGGGTGGTATGCCCATCTAATATCAACAATACTGGTTCATCTTCTGTGGGTTTAGCATTCATTAGAAAATGCATAAACCGTTGTGTACAAATCTCTGTCTGCATCCATACAGTAGGGTGGCAAGTAAATGCAGTCCCAGGAGGAGCTCCATCCGTCAATTCGGCCTTTATCCGAACCCAGGGAAAGATAATGAATGGGGTGGTGGGGGGGGATGCAGATGCCCCCAGCTGACATACACATTACCAAATAAGACAAAACCCCTCTTTCGGCTAAGGGGAGAGACCCATTATGTCGTCTACCCCTTAAAGATATAACTTTTGACATTTTAAAATGGACTGTATCGAGCCCAATCTCGTCAACATTGAAAATTTGATCGTCTGGGTAATTGTGTTTGCCTCTTTCCTCAATCAGGATGTCAAAAAATGTCTTAACGGCAACCTTGTTAAAGACCACTAGCTCTTGCTGAAGAAGTTGGCTCAGATGACCTTATCGTTAATTTTTGATTGCGTTTACGGAAACCAGTGATCCACCCTTTTCCAGCCCTCCTGATATCTTTATTAAAATTATAAGGAAGGATGTTCTTTTCAGCAAGTTCAAATGCTGAACTTTGCAGGTCCTTAATAGTCATACCGGAAAATCTCGTCTCCAACATTAGTAGATGGTTGTAGATTTCCTGTTCTTGTTCCCTTGTAAATACGAACTTAAAACCTCCAAATTCCTTTTTGTTGCCTTTAACACGAATATTTTGGATCAACACTCTCCTCTTCAAAGTATTCCTAGAGACTTTATATATGGTTGCAGTGGTTAAGAAAGCCATGCAGTCCTTCACTGCCTTTATTGCTTTTTACATGTTACCTGAATCCCACAATTGCCTTTCTTCCTTGCGCTTGTAATTGTAAGCCATCGCTCCTAAAACAAACAAAAATTTAAGATATAGTTAAAACAATCATAAAAAAAATGTTATGAAATTTAAAGCTATTCTAGTAGAATCAATATTTTTTATGTTTAATACAATATTAGGTAACATGAAGTGATACAAATAATCGTTTATAACACATAATTATATTTAAAACTTGTATTAATTATAATTATAATATATTTGTATTAAAAACAAAGAGAAATAGTGCTGATGGGTATAATGGCCACAGTGGCGGGCATATTAGCCACCTACTGACCGTTGTGCCGGTCCAGACGCCATTAAAAAAGCTTGTTGTCAGACATCAACAAACAGCGATGAATCTTTTCTTTATATTGAGTTTTGTAGACATTTTACCACTCTTTTAAAACAACTATATTTCAAAAACCTATCTTGTTTTACTAAGTTTGTAATCATTACATAAAGTGAGGACTTACCTTAGATCAGAGGGTATGAAAAACACAAAAATTGCAATAACTTGTGATCACACACTTCTCTCTTCTTCTAGTGACTCAACACAACTAAGGGGACTGTGAGGATAACATTCACGCGTTTACCGCAGGATAGCAGCACTGTACAGCTTTACAAACCCACCTGGCCGTTTTGCCCGTCCTTCCCATACTGTTTTTTTTTAGGAAATGTACAATTATCCAGGAAGGATGCATAATAAATCTTACTACACTTAATATATTCCAGGGATAGCTAAATATTTAAAATTATGAACTTGGTATGAGGAATCTAGAATAATTATTAATATTGTACTCGTATTTGCTCCTAATGAAAATGGCAAACTATTGAAGAAAACTAAAGGATGTTTCACTCACTATCGGTCTCTGATATTCCCTTATAACGTTTAAACAAATGGGCGTATATGGTGTAAGAGAATTACTAAGGACTGAAAGCGAATGAAACAACCTGTACAACGTTTTGGGTCTTGAGTTTACTTTAATATAAAATATAAACATTGCGAGACATATGCTTGTTTCCACGTTTCTACTGGAACAAGTATTAGTTGTTAGTTGATAATTGACTAGCTAAAACCATTTTATTTTGAGGGAATCATTATAAATCACGTTTATCGAATCCAGTTATTTTATTGAGTAACTGGAACCATGAAAGAGGCTTATTTTGCAAAAGACATATCGGGATAATTCAAATGAAATAAATCCTAGATTTTATTTAACACGACGCATATCTGGAAGTTTTCTAAGGACACCTCTTCTTATGGTTTTTCGAGGACTCAATTGCCGAGTTTCAGTAATATAACAGCAAATACGTTTAGGTTATTGTATACGAACAGGCGGATAAGCAGGCTAGAGGCGAGAGAAAGTTTTCCATTGTCAGACCACATGTAATATATTTTCAGGCAGGTGTTGACCCTGTCCGTTCTAAGTGACTCGGAATTATCGGTACAGTTTGTCAGAAATCTTCTGAATACAATACGGTGACACGTCCCATGAGCACAAATTTGATTTTGAAATATCTGTTTTCTCTCTGTAATTTTATTACAAGTTTAATGTCATATTGCACTCCTGTTCCATATGATCAGGGAGCATATTTTCAACATTTTGTATGTGCAATTCTACTAGAATATGTTGCACATGATGTTTTGACCGTTAAACACATTCAAAGCTAAATTAAATGTCGCATGCAATTTTTTTTACCCTCTTCTAATATAGTAACGGCTATACCTGATGACATCACAGCAAGGGTAATACGTCCCACAGTCCTAATTTTAGCCAATAAAAACCTGACTAGTAAAATCTTTCGTTCACTTCTTCCGAACGCATCTAAAAACAATCTTCAAACAATATCTTATAATTCTAAATATTAGCTTGATCCTAGAGGTATTTGGTTCTGTATTCAATATAGACTCGTTTCTATTCCAAGTTCCATCTCTCTAAAATAGTCTCTTTAGAATGTAGAGCCATCCAAATGGTCGGTTGTAGAAAGGCCTTATACCTTCACGGTCTCATCTGAGGGAAACCCTAAATATGGTTTGAGTTAAGTCAAACTTTTACTACACACATCAACATTGAAGTCACCCGCTTAAGTGTCCGCGCTACTCTTGAATTAGCCTAGACGAGGAGATCAAGGTTATAATATCGTTCAGGTGTATTATGGGTGGGTTTTCCAAAATGATTTTCCCCTGTCCTTCCACGCAAATACTGGTACACTTTCTCTAAATTAAACTTTACTAATCCTTAAAACCATTAGCTTACATAAGCGTATAATTCAAATAGGTAGTAAGACGCGGAACTTAAAAAAAAAAAAATTGAAATCCAAGATTTATACCGATTGCTTTGTTTGTATGACGTGTAACATATCCTCTCTCCAACTAGCAACATGCTTTCTCTAAGGGCGATCCAAAGGTTGAGAGGATCTGTCACGTGACCGAGTAATATCATAATAAAGAACAGATAGCTGATCAAGGAAGATAAGCTACACAACATTAATAAAATATATGTATTTCAATATTTGTACCTGTTCCTGAAATCTTAGTTAGCAGACACGTTGTTTTATAAAAAATTATACATATTTTGAACAAAGTACTGATCAATCATTAATATAAATTTAAGTATAAATGATTTAAACTATTATTTGTCCACCATGTATACTTTAATATTAAAAAATCCTATTTTAAAATCCACTATTTTAAGGAAAAGTGTTTGCCTTTATTCTCGAATTTTTGAGACAATTTATGTCATAGTTCTAATACTAACTAAAAATATTTCTTGCACCATAACTGATAAATCAAACTTTAACGAGGCCTGTGATAGAATAAAAGGGAGAAAGCCCCCCCCCCCNAAGCCCCCCCCCCCCCAGTCGGGGAACGAAGCCATGACCCGCAACCTCACAGTCTGTACGCACTCGCCTCTTGGATAACGGAGCGTGCAATATTCCCCGTAACCGCAGGAGACAAAAGTCTAAAAAGGTCTGGAACAGTTCCAGAAAATGAGAGACGAGGTGGATGAGTCAGGATATCTGGCGCCTAGAGTTCGAATCCAAGCCTTGTCTCCTTCAATAACAAAACATCGTATATATATTACAACGGCCTTGTTGGCCCACGAAACTTCCTTTTCGGTAGAGAGGTTAGGAAGGAAACATTTGTTAAAAAGAGTCGAACATAAATTCTGTCCTGTGGAATGGGTGAGAGAATAGTTCTTTAAAATATATTAACATAATAAGGTTATGCTAAATACCCTAATAAACACATTTAAACAAAAAAACTCTTGGATGAATGAATATAAGCCTAGCTTGATATTAATATTTTATAGATCAAAAGATTATTTAAAACAAAATCTATATAAAAATATTTTAACTTAAAACTTAATATCAAATACTTATATCCAAGTAACTCAATTTAAATAATATGATTTAATCATACTTAATGTATAACTAACCATACCAACCCTTAATAAATTATTGGATGCAAATCTATTTTATTTACAAAATCAAAAATTAAAATTGTAAAACTACATTATTAACAGTGGGAAAAGTGATTAATGTCAACGTTAATCTAAGTAATTTTCGTTGAATAAAGTAATTACGTAATATAATAAATTTGAAAAATTTACATTTATATAAATATATAATGTGAGTAATAATTTATTCACGATAGTAGTTTAGGAGACTGAAACGTTAAAATTATTCTTATATGATTTATTTTGTCTGTTAAAGCGAGTTAACAGGTGGAATTTAGTTCGTGTGGGCTATTCTAAACTACTTTTTCAATTTCACTCCATGCAAATTCGAGTACATTCTCTCTAATTTCTGACCTATTCTTACCTACATACATAGCGTAAATATGTTTATTGATATGGTTAGTAAGATTTTCTTCATAAAACGAAATTATTGCTTATTCATTCTTTTTTACATGAAATAATAAAATACCAGTAAACCCTGAGAAACTTTCGCACCTTCAACATTTCACTCCCCCTAAAAATGATTTTTAGGTTGTTGAAATTAAATAATGAGCGAAGTGTATACACAAAATATATCAAAAAGAGTTTATTAATGTGAACATATTTGCAATTTACAAAACCTTTTTTATTACAATATTTGACGTCCGAATGCATTCATCTTGAATTTAGATGTTTCTTTTAACTTAAATTTTAAATAAACAAAGTGTTTTAACGTAAAATGAGTATGCTATGTTAGTAGTCGGTAAAAAGCCCTATCTAGTGATACTTTAGTCATCGCTGTAATGATTATATTAGTTGAGAAAAAGGGATGTTTACAACATAAGTAATATATAGGATGGATTAAATATTTATAAATGATAGATCTTAGACAATGGTTTTTAAGAGATTTGATTAAATTGTATTTTTTATATAATCAAATTTTAATTTTAGTTATTTGTGAAGTTTGTGAAAAACTAAATGTGTTTAGTATACATGTTTGTAATTGATAGTAAGCCCATGACTATAAAGAGAATTCTAAAAAACTATTACACAAGGTTTTCTATATTATTTATATATTTAAAGCTCAAAGATGGCATTCTTAAAATAATATTAAATATGACAAGATTCCAAAGTGCTAAGTTTTAATAAGAAAACAATGTCCTTACCACTCATTGTTAATGTTTAACGTACCCTAATCTGATATAGTGAGAATTTAAGATAATCATTCTGCGAAAACAAAACAATGAAATAAAGGGCAAGGCGTGAAAACGTCCACATACTTGATCTCCGTATGTTCAAACACCGAGGAACTTTTCTTAAGACAAAAACCGCATATGTTACATATGTATAATAATACTTAGCACCAAATCTTACTAACCGTTCAGGCTATACGCTTAAGTAATAATTAAGATAATGGGTTAGGAAAGTTTAAAGTATGAATATAGAGAAATTCATCACACATTTGCATGGATGGAGAGAGGAAAACCATTTAGGTAAAATCGCCACCAGTTCACGCGAGCGAGATTTGAACCTAATAATAATAATAAGTTAAAACATTGCTAGTAAAATGATTTTGAGACATAAAACTATAAGCTACAGAGTTTTATTTTAAGTATAAATACATTGTATGGAACTCCTCACGGAGTTCAATTTAACAATTGAAAAATTCAATAATTTGTGTAAATGATGTTATTGATTTATTTTAGAGACAGCGGCTTAATTATAATGATCATAAAAGGTAGTGTTGATCAATTTTTAAGGATTAAGTTGCTTGTACGGTTTTGGTCCTTTCTTGGAGTATCTGATGCTTTTAACGCTTGAATACAAATAGAGAAATTGTCTGACCACCACTAGTAATCCATTTTGGCGCCAATTCTCTAGGTTACTAAATTCAGGGCTTGCTTTTAAACTACTTGTAATGCCGAAGGCTTCCCTCAACTTTTTAAATAAATCACCATGAAATATTCAGCTTCCTTCTCTTGTGTGGATACAGAAATCTCCATCATATAAAAATATATGTAAAAAAGTATTTAATGATTCCTCACGTGTTACTAATATAATAATTAATCAAAAACTAAAGGCCCTTTATATTTAAACGACTGAATGGAACTTGAAATATTAACAGGTCTTTCATAATTATATTGTAACTGCTTCAGAAATATTTGACGATAAATTAAATCTTAAACTTTTTCGATAATGTAAATATTGCTGAAGTAGAATCTCGACTGTCACAAATAACATTTTATATCAAAACAATAAGAGTTATTCTAAATAACATTCCCATTATATTTAATTAATTAGTACCAAGTACGCTTGATGCTTAACGTGATAAAACAATAATGTTAAAAACACAAAGAGACGTATTTTACGTTTATTGATCGGGTACTAGAAAATTTAGGAGTATTAGAACATCTCTTGGTGATTAAGTGTCTTATGAAGCCCAATGTCATTACAATTTAGAACTTAATTTCGTAGGTCAAATTTCGTATAGCTAGTTTAAAGTATCTCAAACAATTGTGTTTTCAACTGACACACAAAGAAACCATGTACAAAATTCTTTAGCCATAAATTTTGAGCCCCGTTTATATTGATTTTCTTATTTGCTTCTTAACCTTTTCTCCACGAACATGCCTGACAATAAATGCCTTAAAATCGACAATATGTTAAGAACCTCTAACATAATTAAACAAAGATAAGTTCAAACGAAAAGTTATTCATTCTAATGAAGTTTTTTTTTTATCAAGGTACCAAAAGTTAACTGCGTTTAGGCTTTCATGTGAAGACGTTGATCAAACCACTTATGAAAGAACATGGTTCAAAACCATATTTGTATGATTGTTTGTACTATTTTTTCTGAGGACAGTAAAAATCTGAATCCATCGTAGATGATGAAAAATACTTCTTTGTTTAGCTAATATTCAATTTTTAATCCTAACAACTGATATTACATTATTAATAAACCCTTCATTTCCATTAAATGTTACCACACCGACATTGGTGAAGACGCGGATAAATATAAGGTGCGTCTCGTTTTGTTTTATCAATTAAGATGAGATCGGAATTATAAATCTCGGCACTCTTTTAAATGAGATTGTCAAATACATTTTTGTATTTTAATTCCAATTATTTCTATTCATCTGGGCTTTATTCATGTACTAGGAATGATGGAGGTGGAGTTTTAGATCAAATGCACTTTCATTTAGATGTAATGTATTCGCATTTACATGGAAGAAGTTTAAAAAGCCATTAAGATAAAATCACCCAAATATAGAATTAAGAAATTTGCTACTTTTATCTCCTCGTAATCAACATAACAAAACTAGACAAGTTTGATGTTTAATCCGTGTCCCCACCAATGTTAGTGTGTTGATTGATAGTCAATAAGTGTCTTAAGCTATAAAAAAGTTCTCAAGCCACTCGACTAAACGTGTCTGCTGTATTAACTCCTAGACAAAGTTTGTGGATTACCTGCCCAAGGATTAATGGGACTGAACAAGATTAAGACTTCGATTCTTTTCTTAAAAACAGATTATTTATCATAGCTTATTACGTTTCAACCTTATTTCAAATTATTTTTGCAACTTGAATGACACTACTTTCACGTGTTTGATTTCATTTAACTAGTCATCTTCAATGTTTGAATTTTAACTGTGTGTTATCCTCAATTTTATTTTCTGATATTAATTATATTAATATGTTGTAACTGTATTATTTGACTGATGGTCACCATTTGACTTGGTAATTATTGTTATGTGCCATTAATATTTTTTAATTTAATCAGTTTTATCTCACATATTTTATGCTTGTTGATAGCACAGCTTAACGTGTTTTTTTCAATATTAATGTATATTCAATTTTAACTTGGTAATTATTTTGAACCTTTTATTAATATCTTAAGTATTATATCCCTTCACTTTTCTATTGCTAATCTTAGGTTTGTTTCTAAGTCTTAACGACAATCATTACTGCTCCTTACTTAGTTATAATTTAGAATGTTTTCTAAAATGTCATAGACAAAGGGCTTGTATTTCAGGAGCGGTCCATAAGAATCATTGTGGATGTAACGTGGTACGTCTCCAACATAATATTGCACCGATACCTTGATATTCCTTGAATCAAGGCCTACTTCCGTAAGCTGGGGCAGTTCAATAACAAGCTTCCTGGTTCCAGCAACCCTCCTATCTAGGTTCCTGGACATCTTATAATAGACCCAGGAGACCTCTTCAGACTTCCCAATGCTCCGTTTGGATAAGAGAGATGCTTATCATCAGAAGTCTAAACGTGGCACTCGCCCAGTCTCCCGTAGATTAGTGTAATTGCTCATAGTTATATGAACACTTGTAGGTGTATATTGTTTTATTTATTTGTGTTTAACAACTTTTTTTTTAACTTTCTCATGATCCTTAGGAGAAAAAAAGTTTTTATCGTCCAAAAATTGTACTCGAGATTTTGATGGATATCAATGTTTCATGAATGAATTAAACTGAAAAAGTGTTTTTTAATGATGTCTTTCTCTCCATCTGTTACTGAGATGAGAACTGAAACTCTTTTACCGATAAGCTAAAAATTGTATAAGAGAGATTTTACAAGGTCCTATAAAGGTTATTGTGGAATTAACTCTCAAACGTTAACGCCGAGTGTAGTTTGCTTTATAGAAAAAAATATTGTTTTATCAAAATTAGCCTTCACGATTATAATTAAATATTGTTTTGTAGTTATGTTTGCAAATGATCCATCGCATTTTACCATTTATTATTCTAAGGGCACTTTGTAAGTTAAAATTTTCGATATATCTTTCCTCTTTTTCCACAACCCTTTAAAATACCAAATAGCTTACCATTGCATAGTTGTATAGCTTTTAAAAGAAATAACATATAATATATAAAATATTTTCTAAATTATTATTAAATATACATTTTTTACATAAAGCTTTGGGAGAAGTGAAGTTTTAAATGCCATGACAAATAATATATCTCTCTTACTGAGTAAACTATTCCAGCTCTTTGTTGTAGTGCGATGCTCCTTTTTCCACTTTGTTTCTATCACACTATATATTATTTCATTTCGAAAATCTTAGGAGATATAAATGTAAGTTAAATAAATTATCGATAAGTCCTTAGGGATGTATAAAAGCTTTCATTTTTATATTTTGTAAAATATGAGAACCTGTCACCGTCACCCAAATGGGGGTAATCTGTTATAAATCGTGGTAGGCTGGATATTAGTTACAAATCCGGAAGCGTAAGGAGGTGAAGTTAAACACTTAAATGGTGGTAATCTGTTATAAATCGTGATAGTGTAGCTTTTGGCAGTGGTCGAGAATTGGGGTGACGTTTGAAGATCAGAATAAATAAACGTGAGCGTGCTTGTGTATTTTGTAGAACGAGTCACCGGAACCCTTTTAATAATTTTTAATGTATTAATATATGAAAGAGAAATGTGTAATTATATTCATCCAAATAAAACTCTTAATAAAAAATTTAGGCTAAATTTAAAGTAATGGTGTGAACTATAGGGTAAGTATATGGTTTAGTTTGTTCTTGTCCTACCAAAATGAAAGCGAGAAAAAAATACTTTCAGTCATCAGAAGTCGATCCTTACCGTTGTGAGCTCTGCGTTGATTGAATGTGACAGAGCCTCCTCCTCCTCCCTCATCTTCTACGATACTTGTTCTCGTCACAGGCTGGGACTCCTTTTCCGAGTCCTCATTTCGAAATCTCTTCCTAGAAAAAAAACAGTTATGTCTCGATATGGTTTGTTTAAGTTATATAATTAGGAGACGTGAGAAAATATCACTGTTTTTTCAGTGTTTATTCCAACATTTTTTTTTTTTTTCTAAATGAATCAAACATTGTTTCAGTACAAATATAGAGTTTAATTTTCTTCACAAGGCTTCCTCAATATTAATTTTATATCTGTCAATGGTGTCCCAAAATTTAAGGACAAATTTTCTCTTGATTTAAAATGTTTCTCATCTATTGGCAGTATGCTCAAGACAGATTGTTAACAACTGTTAATATCACAAAGTGAATAAAATTATACTATGTTTTTACTGGAACAAAAATTGATTTATTTTTCCCAAAAACCATGTTTTGCTATAAAAACTTCAAAAACAGTGTCCTTCTATCGCGTTTCCTAAATCACAACCAAAATTATCTTAAACATAAATCTATAAATAGATCTACTTACCAAATCTATTTTACAAACATACTGTATTTGACAACTATTGTGATTACGCTTTATAAAGCATTAAATTATTATTTAAATTCTTTTTAACTCACATTTTAGTAGCAAAAATCTTAGATTAGTAAATGTTAATTCAATATTATCATTTTACTTATTGATATTTTTACTAACCATCTTTACCGTAGACTACACTAGAAATCCATATTTGATTTCATTCAAGCACTATATTTAAATAGAATATTATCGTATTTCAAAGTAGATTTGTAAGTTTAAATCTAAGTCTTAAATTAATGGCAGTTTAATAAATACTGGTTTTGAAAATATTAAAATTTTTGAAAAAATGACATAAAGATTAACATTAAAATGGATGTATAGGTATGATTTTACAATATAATTTGTCTTGAATACTGCAATTTCTAAAAAAACAAACAATTTATTTGTTGGTAGCTAACTGATAATCTAGTGTTGGAAGAAATGTTGTTCCAAAATAAATTAAACTTTTTGAGAAAGTATAATTTTGCCGTTTTATTAATCATTTCTATGTGTACCAGAGGCTACATATGTATTGCATAAGCGTTAATCTGTATTGACTGGACCCGTAATAATAAACTACTTCCTCTTCAGAACTATCATTTCAATAAACCACGATCACCGTTTATTTAATTTAGAGGGAAATGTCATCCACAAAATATAAAGATTACCAATTAAAACGTACACTCCCTGACTCACATTCGCAACTGACCACAATCAGCGAGCCAACACACACAGAGACTGCAGAATACCTGAGAATCACAACATCCGCTCTGGGAACTCTTGGCACGTGTACCATCACGTTCATAAGCTCGTCGTGGTACATCCCCCCACCGCACCCCGCCTCCAATGACGTCCTGGGAGGACTCTCACGAAGGAGCTCGTCCAGAGGGAACTGCTGTGGCCGAGAGCTGGGGGCCGCGGCACCCTGAGACGCCAAAGAGCGGCGCTTGCAGATGACGAGGCCCGCCGTCACGAAGATACCACCCAGGATGAGAAAAGCAGCAACAACTATCACTCCCAGGACAACCGCCATAGGTTGAGTGGATGCCCCACTTTCTGCTTCTTCGGATACTGAGAGACAAACACAAAGGATGTACGTGCTTTATATAGGACTGTGTATAAAATAACTTGTACACGTGTTACCAATGTGTAAGATAAGTGAGAAATGGCAACCTTGAAACGGGAATCTAGCCCAAAAATTTGGCTTCACGTTATGCTTCCTTAAGCCAACTGTTGCGTATATGTTCTTGCGTGTAAATAAATGCAAATGTGCTAATATATTTATATGACATTTATTTATATATATACGGATCCATCGATGAAGTGAATATACGTATAGAAATATTGACATATATGAACCAGTGAGCCAATTTTATTGGAAATGTATATAAATGATATCTGCAAACAAACTCGGTACACATGTGTTAAATATATGAAAATGATATTTATAAATATCGTTATACATATTTTAACATATATAAATTTATATATGGATGAAAATAGGACTAATAGAGTTTTGAAATTTTATAAAAGTTTATTCCTCAAGCAATTATACTAAAGTTTACCACCTACTATGAGAGAATCAATTTCTGAAAACAGGCTTACTTATTAAATACATTAGGTTAAAATTGATGTCTCAACCTAGAAGTAAAGTATTTGACTCTTTAATTGTGCATTAATTGTGGTTTCTTAGTGTCGAATGTTGTCTAACCTTCTCCGGTAAGTTTCTCCATGGCGGTTGTCACCCTGACCTTTGGGATGATGACAGGAGGGTCACTCTTGCCCCAGTCATTTCTGGCAAATACCGCCAGCTCGTAGTCTTTTCCTGCCTCCAAACTATGTAGCATGAACACTGGCTTGGCCCCCAGTTCTCTGAACATAGATCACACTAAATGTAATCAAAATTAATGTCAATTTAATGGGAGAAGCGCATTGGTTCTTTATTGGGTTTGTCCTTAGAAAATACCTATTAGTGTCTGATAAGTTATCAAAGTTTCTGGATTTTGAGATTTGGTCTAATATTTCTTAGGAAAAGAAATAAACTATTGTTTTAGATTAAAAGAAAGCTCGAGTTTAAATGGAATCAAAATTCATGTCAATTTAATGGGAAAAGCGCATTGGTCCTTTATTGAGTTTGTCCTTAGAAAATACCTATTAGTGTCTGATAAGTAATCAAAGTTTCTGGATTTTGAGATTTTGTCTAATATTTCTTAGGAAAAGAAATAAATTATTGTTTTAGATTAAAAGAAAGCTCGAGTTTAAATAGAATCAAAAAAGCAAATATTTTATAAATTTTATCAAATCATAAAATAAAGCTCGATTCATAATTTTGATAAAAAAAAACTGATATAATACTCTAATTGAGTGTACTCTGCAGTTCAAATGCTTTCGTAAATGTTTTTGATCAATAACGGTGTTAACCAAATGCTAAAAGCAGATTATTAAAAACACATTCTATTTTTTAGGGAATAAATAGTTTTTTAAGACTAATATCAAGATGGAGGTCTCAAACTAATGTGTTTAAGTCTTGAAATAAACCTAAACAAAACCAGTTTAAGCAAGCTCTTATTATTTAACGAATTATTTCACGTCAGTAGATGCAGCGGTCTCGTAGCATAGTATCATTCAGTAGGCATATGCACACTGAGTCTATTGGTTTAAGCACATGCGCACTGAGTTAGTCGTTTGATTTAAGCACATTTTCATATTGTGTACTTTTATATACCATTTGTATGTTTGGCAGCATATTAGCTCTCTGAAGTCACAGATGACTGTGGTATCTGATAGCCCAATATAATATTGTTTGCTTATATCTATGTAGCTGACGTTTCAAATGTATATCAAAGACTAGGCCCAAAATCTGCGTGCAATTTCTGTGTGCACGTATAACTTTTATGCTTAATTTATATTAATTAAACCTATGAATGTTACACATATCCATCATAGCTATGTTAACTAGGTACTTGAGTTTATATTGATTAGTCACAGTGTGATTAAGGTTATTGTCAAGTTTTTATCCCTTAAATCTGATTTAGTCATGAAATTTAATTTTTAAAGTCTTGCAAGTAAAATATATAAAGGCTAACCAGTCTCCAAAATAGCTCTTTTACATAATTTACCAAATTATTTTACGAAATATTCTCATAATTGTGTCAATGCATTTGAAAATTATATTTATAATGTTCCTGTTGATACATAAAATAAATAAAAAAGTCACAGGAAATAAATACAAACAGCTATATTAGTTCTGATAATAAGATAGAGATGTAGAATACCAATTTTGTAGGTATAAAAAAATTACTATCTCTTTAGCCAAGAATATGAAACTGAAACAGAATCAAAAGTTTATTCAAATTAATATTTTTTCTTTAACAACAACATTTCCAAAGCAGAAGAAAACCAATTTGAGACACCCTCATCTGAGGAATAAGCTCATCACAGATCTAAGCCATTAGAGAACAATAAATTATCAAGCGTGAGATTTCTTTAAGGTCTATTAACTTGTCAGAAGAGTTCACACTTCACGCGTACCAACAGAGAGAAAAATAAGAAATAGCATTCAAATCAAACTTTTGATTGATTATCCTACAACAACAAAATCATTAGCTTACTTGATTGTTTCCTTCCCTTTGTACTATAACTTTCCCTCTAATTCTTTAAAGGCCTAAACACCTATTCACAAAATTAGTTAGTGTGCTCTTTTTAAAATTTAAATATATTTTAAAAAAATACGAAAACAAAGAAATGTCTTGAGACTGCTTTCTCAAATAGGTCATCTCTCAAGATGGAACTTAAGTTCTTCTTTTAAAATCAAATTTTGGTGAAATACACACCAAGTTGTTAAGCCAGAATAAGACAAAAAATTCGAATATTAATTTTATTTTATTGGTGATATATACTATAGCGAATCTGTACCTATTTCATACTGTCCCAAAAATATGTAATTATTCTTAGAGATACTCCTATATAATTGTTAGTATTTTTAAAAATCTAAAACAATGCTAGAAATCAAAAAAATAATAAACCAAATTAATAAACATATACAAAATTTATCATTTGATTGTATAGCCAAGATAGCAAAGTATTATTGTTTGTTGAGGGTGACTAGATTTATATATATATATATATTTTTTTTCTTTGAACAGAAAAATCAATTTACCTCACATTTTAAGGTGACAAACATATTTTCAAAGGAGAATAGTATTGAACTAATTTATAATATTTTTACATAAGCCCCAAGAAGTAAACTCCATCCTAAGTGAAACATATCAAAATATTATGAAAACATAATAATAATAAATTTGTTAGTAATTGTTATTTCTTCATGAAAGGATCTCAATCAACCTAAATTCAAGTAAATAAATGCTATTCCTCTTATATTTAAATGGAAACTTTATCTTTGCAAAGTCTATATAACGTTCACTTAGTGTGAGGTAATCATTAACGTCATGTTTTTAACGTATTTCTAAATTTCAATCATGCTACGAGCAACGTCAAAACGACTATTTATTACTTCACTTGCTAGTTTATGTTGTACAGACGACTTCATCTGTATAGATGGTTCTTTTACAAAGAGAACGTCTTGGTTTGTTCTTACACTTTATATATTATATATATATCCCTTTATTTACTAAATGGAATTAGGAACTTGAAAGTTTTACCGCACTTACAAAAGTATGGCACCAGTCCCTACATTGAGATAGTACTACCCAGTCCAACTCCCTACATCCTATCTCTTTCGGGTACATTCTAATTTTATACTCCACTCCCTTCTGTGGTTATGTCTTGCCCATGGTCTATTACCATTGGGTGTGTTAGTCATTGCTCGGAACACGATTCTAGGTTATTCCAAACGCACTGCATGTCCTAGCCACCGTAGTCTACGAAACTTGATTATCCTAACAATATCTGGTGATGAGTACAGAATATGTTATTCACCATTATTTTACTTCCACTCCTCAGTATTTCTTAACCCATTTTGTATCAAATATCATTCTAAGCACCTTGTTTTTGAACACACTAAATTGGTTTTCGACATGGAAGGCGAGAGCCAATTTTTCATAACCATAGAGAAACCACCGGTAAAATTATAGTTTTGAATATTCTTGAGTTTAACATTCCTTGAAAGTAGACAAGATATTAACAATTTGATGAAAGAGTAATAGCATGCATTTCCCAATTTAATTTCAAGAAGTTGAAGGCCTATCATCCTTAAACACTAGAGCTACATTTCAGTTATTTATTATATTTTTCAAACGTTTCAATTACTTAAAGGTGTAATTCTCTAGTTTTTACTTTACGTTACGGGAATTCTGATCAAACACACTGACTGTTTCTTTACGTTACATGAACGCTTAGTCTAGGATCCCGCCATCAGTAAAACATAGACGGCCATCTAGAGTAGGAATCATCTCCTCACATGTAAATCGGAGGTCCAGTGATCCGAGGGCGAATTCCTTCATCGTTCATGGTGGATGTGACCCCGTGAGGGATTTGGGTTTGAAACCCTGTGACGCTGGGAGACTCGGACACCTCCAATAAGAAGTGTTGAGGTAGGTCACCATCGAACCCTGGTATGCATGCCACTTCCAGACCCTCAGATTCACTTCGGTTTCGAAGTATGCAGTCTTTTGGTGGCTCCGGTAATTCTGTAAGGGAAAAAGTAAAATTTTTCCTAAAGTCAGTGATCGTGCAGATTTTTGTTTTTTCCACAAGATTTTGGATTATCGCATATCTACACCTATAGCATGGTGGATACACGGAATACTAAGTTTATAGTATGTACACATGCGTTTGAACGTAGAGAAATCAGGGGAAAAACTAAGAAAAATAAAACCGTAAGTTTAGGACATATACTGAAGACTATAGTATATAACCATGCCATCACTAAACCAGTCTAAACCAGGCTCACGGATTTTTCAAATTGGTCACGTGTGAGTAAAAAGCATTTTTATACTTACTCTAAGGTGTTTTGAACTTGAAAGTTCATTGCTAAGCTTGCAAAAATACGCCACATATCTTTTAATCTAGTTATTTCCTGTCCACTTCATTCCAACATTATTAAACTTTGTTTGTAAAAAGAAAAATCCAAAACATGCTTTTTTTATTCACAAAATTAGATAGGTAATTTTGGCCTCAATTTAATGTCAGTGAGAATTTTTTACAAATTATTTCTTTTAATGCTTTTAAATTAGCCCAAGTAGGTTAAAAATCTTGGAATAAATAATGACAGGAGTGTGTATGGATAGAAAATATATAATAGTATATAATATAATGTTGAATATCAAAATGTAAAGAAGTTATACAATACAAATGTTGTTTTGGGTAAACCTACTCTAAATGTACAGTTCCATTCCTTCTATATATATTCACACTAGATTTTATATGCAAACATTAATCACGCTAATAATATAGGAATGAAAAAACTGGAATTTTCAAAGAAATGTATTCAAATCTCCGTTAAGGATTAGTGAAAAGTAATTTAGGAAAATACACCTTGAGTACATCGGACAAGAATTAGAAACCCAATTTCTTACTCAATTGCAGCCCAGTCTAAAATGAGATGGACTCTTTAGACCATCTAACCACCGATTAAAGTCCCACCTATATCCAATCATTAGTGTCTAAAATGTTTAACATGTCAATTAAAATAACCTTTCTATACGTGTAAAAACCGTCATAGAAATACTGTAACCTTAACCTAAGTACCACTGTAAACAAAAGGACGTGACCACCAAGAAAGCCACATTGACGTATCCCACGGTCCTTTAAACTTGGAGCACCCTGTACCGTGTCAGTATCTGTCCATATTTGGTACAATTATCCGCCTAGTACATGATTTAATCCTGGTGATTATGTTTGTATTGATCAGGTCATGACACGACTCATACGTGATGGGTAGTCCTGAGAGGGACAAAGTGTCTCCCTGGCCCCTCTTACGTCCTAATTGGAAGCCGGGGCCTACCTCGTCAAGGGGCATTAAATATTTACAACACAAACGAGCGCTTGGTACTTCCACTGTGATTCTGTAATTAGAGTTTGTATGGGCTTCCAACCTGCTGTCGTCGTTACTGGTGGCCAAGTTATTGATAAAAAAAATTACTGACAACTTAATTTCTTTGAATCAATAATTCCACAAACAAATTATATATTGTATATACCAAAATACCACCCATAATGGCATAAATGGGTTTCAAGCAGCAATGTTCGATTGTTCCCTGACGAATCTCTCCCTGTTGCACTGAGAGTGGATTTGTAAGTCTGGTGTTCTCTCTCTCTTTAATTTTATGAAAGTGAAATGAGTTTAATATACTTACCTCTTCCACACCTTATTTATTAATCCGTTTAATCATCGTTGATAAAGAAATAGCATATAAATATGAACAAAATGTTAAAAATGTGGCTTATAATAAAACATAGTTTTCTAAAGAAGCCGTTTAAATATGTATAGTAATTTTTAAAATATTCGATATATAATCTGCCACATTGTTACCAAGAGTTTATTCTGTGCTAGAGGTGATTTATCAGTCATCACCAACATTGTTTTTATCACAGAATTATAGTACCAGTTTTGTTTTAAACACTTATGTATTAATTATGCTAACGGGTTAAAAACGATGAATGTTGAATTTAGATAAAATAAACTCACATTTGTATGGGAAGAGAAAGTGAGAAACAATTAAGGAAAAACCACTTTCAGTAGACCCGACCAGAATTGAGCCATGATCTTCCTTTCATCGATTAGCTAGTCTATTTATATAATGACGTCTCAGATCATGAGACCACTGAAGCAGGTAACCTAATAATGTACACTAAGCCATGTTGGGCTGCAATTAGTTAAGTTATACAAGTTGCCCTTTTACAATCTAATCTTAAGTCAATTATTACTGTGTTTTTGATAGTTATTAAATATCCAAATGTCCAATCAAAGACTCCGCACCATAAACGATGAAAAAAGTTTAATATTTTTCAATCACCTCGTTTTACTACCTTAAAGAATAACTCCCAGCAGGTCAATGAGGGTTATTCTTTAAGGTAGTATTAGGATGTATTAGTGGTAGAACATTTACCCGCCTTGTTAAAGTTTCTTGTTTCAATTGCAGGGTTCAGAAATATATTTTCATGTACTGTTAAAATAAATGAAAACTAATATTGTTGACAAATATAATATTTATGAATAACTTAAAATTTTTGAATTCGTATGATTAAGAATTAATCAAAACTATTAGCTCAAAGGTAATCTTTAAGTTGCTATCGGAATAGAGAATTTCTTATGCGTAAAGGTAGACTTTCTGCTTATAATATATGTTTCTATGCTTGCAGTAGTGTATACAATTTCAATTTTATGTTAAGAAATTAGTAATGGTGTGTGAAGACCACTTTTTAAATTATAAGTGAATCTAAATGAATTATATGAAATAATTTCGAATCCAATTAGAGGTTAATATTATTATTTTTTTAGTCGTTCAATTTTTAGAAATGTATTATATTTTGCTTGTTTATTCTTATTTCATATTTACTCTAAAGTCATTTAGAACATATTTTACTAACAATTATTGGTAATATTTCATTCAAATATTATAGGTTAAGTTTCTATTATAGCATGCAATAAGATTCATATATTTTCATATGAATATTAATCAGAACACTCATACTGGAAATAATTGTACAATGTGCATAAATAGAGTATTCCAACCTTTTTAAAATAAATTCGAAGCTGATTATTTATTTTGGAGCCCTTTTGAAATTTCAAAAACTTTCGAACCCTTAGAAATACTAAGAAGACTATGTGTATGTATAACATTAATGGGTGTATCAATTTTTCACCAGTAATTAAAGTATATATGTTTTGTTGTAACATTTAGTAAGCATCCGAAGCACTAAGAAGATATTAAATATATTTTTAAAAAAAATCTATAAAACCGCTTGTTTGGCACGTTAACATAAAATAATTTTCAATCAATAAAATGGTCTAGGAGTTATTATAAGACTTCACAACCACCCATAAAATATTACAATAATAATAATAATACCGTCTAAAACTCTTCTAAAATCTTGTAAGCTGGTGAATACTCTGCACTTTTGAAAGAAGAATTGCACTCTCTTTCTTGAAAACATGCAATAAAAATAAATTTTATTCAAAGAAAAGTCGTGAAACATTGGAATGAGTGTGTGTATGTGAAAGTTGGTCTTTTTTTTCGTCTGGAGGATTGTAAGGTTTTGGGAAGAGGTTTGCCTGAATAGTAAAAAAAAGGTGCGTTGGCGGAGGGGGTAAAAAAAAGTCGTAGAAGGTCGGTACATGCAATAACTCGTCCGACTACAAAACAACCCTAAGATTTCTGCTTGCTTGTTATTCCGAATACGCTGGTTTATATGAACGTGCCACGAATCTGTAGGCTAGCGTCAGGAGGAGGAATAAGACTGGTCTTTTGAAGGTAGCAACCTTACACCCTCCCTCACCCTTTCATCCCAAGCAACCCCCAATCACCTCTGCAACCAATGAATGCATAAGTCTTAAACGCAAAGCCGATGTTCAATCAACCGAATCTAAGCACCCGCAGAATGTGTTTCGTTAATCAAGTCTTTAGTAAAATAATGTATACATTTTTGTTTAATATTCCTTATACCATAGGACTGTCTCCATAGTTTATAGGTCATAGTTTATGGCTAAAGATCTAGAGGTCCCAGCTTCAATACCAGCATCTTCCAGAATGTATAAGTCAAGCAGTGAGTTTGGAACGCAACCAAACTAAACACAATCAGAACAAATGAGGAGCAAGTTGAATAAATAGATAATCCTGTCTAGAAATAATACATTAATGGCTGGAGAGTTTGTTGTGCTATCACATGACACCCTCCATCTGAAAACTTTGTTACTATTTTCGCTAATATGTATAGCTCGATTGATAACTTAATCCATGAAGTTTTCTTTAAATGCGTATCGCATACTATCGGGGATATCTGCATTTAATTAAAATAGTCTGAACTGGTAGTAATAAGAAATTCTAAGAAAAAATACACTAGCGAAGTAAGCATGAGGAAGGTAGAATCTGAAAATAAATCTAACTTCACTTGCGCAGAGGAGGATTAAAACCACATTTGTAAGAAGAAGAAAAAACACTAAGATAGAATTCCAATCCTGACCTCATTTTCATTGGACATCATTAAAGCTGAACTTTATCTCATATGTTTACGATATTAGCTAAGCAATGATATTTGTTCTCGTGGTTTTTAGTTGTAATAAGGTTTCTTCCGATTATCACTAAATCAAATATAGTTTGTTTTTACAACTACTTTTCATCCTGGTATATAAGGTATTAGAGTAAAAATAAGTGGCTTTGTGCCAGATTGCTCCTTTGTGTTCATTTAATTTGAATATCAGAGTTAAGAAAAAATATTGCTTTTAATTTAGAATAATTAGCTTGTTAATATAATCTTGTATATAAAGAGAAAACACAAAAATATTTAAATAATATTTTTATACACCATATCTCAATATTATTCCCTGATATATAAATTAAATTACAATAATTACGCCTAAATAAGGCATAATACAATTAAATTATAGCCTAATTTGAATGCAGGGTGTGTTTTATACTATATATGTAAAATCATCCCCACTAAATCCAGCATAGATTCAAACCTCAGGCCTACCATCAAAGTCAAACAAGGTTATGTGAGCTTTACGTTTAGATAGCCTTTCCACTTAAACAGTTAATACCTTTAAATACTATTTAATATAATACATTATTATATGATAATTTATGGCAATGTGTTTTTATTAATTTTCTAATCTGTGTGCTTAGGTATAGTACTTTTAACAGTTTATAATGCCAGGCCTCCACCGTGGTTCGGATTCCACGTTAAACTGTAGGTCCTCCATTTAATCTCACAATCACCCTACCATTACACATTCATTAGCGTAAGTGCGTATAATCCGAACGGGTAGTAAGAAGTGGTGCTAATAATAATAATAATAATAATAATAATAATAATAATAACGGTTTATAATAGTTAAATATGTGAGGATAAAGAGGATAAAGAGGATAAAGTTCTGTGGTGAAATAACTGAAAAATAACTTTTTTAAAAACCCTCCACAAAACTGTACTTCATTGGAACATGAATCCCAATCTTTCCTTCAACAGTCACTGGACACCCTTCGGTTGCCTCATGGTCTAAGGCGTCACACTTACAATATACTAGACTATTAATGATGTGGAGATCAAGGTTCACATATTTGTTGGGTGTATTGAGGGTGGTTTTCTAAAATGTCGTTCGACTCTTCCTCCACGCAAAAGTGGTTACACTTTATTTATAATATATCCTTCTTTATTCCTAAAATCATTAGCATAGTTAGTGCATAAGCATATAACCTTAACGGGTAGTAAGAGGCGGTGATAAAAAAAAGGTCACATATAATCTCTTGCGATGTGAGTAAAAAACTTTAGAACGCGCGTCCTATAGAGGTTACGATCAGGTACTTTATGAGCACTTAAATCTGACTTGGTATAGGATTGATTTATAACGAGTGTGATTAGAACAAATGGTGAGACATAGTTAATGTTTCGTCTATCTATAGACAAATGTCGATATATTAAATATTTTACATTAAACTTGAGCGTTGGTTCCGATGTGTTTCTCATCCATCAGGAGATAGGCATTCACCCTTCATCCGGTTAGTGATGCCCGAATCATCTGGGATAGAGCACTTGTCTTATGGAAGTTGAGAAATTGTAATGACGACTCGTTGCTTTCCGCACTGTTTTTCTATGAGCGACTGAGAAAGAGCCTATAGACATTGCTGGAAATGTATTTTCACATATTTTCCTGGGATCCAGGACATGACACAATCAAAATTGATCCGTTAGTTTATCATTTAATCTAATTAGGAAGATGTTCTAAAAAGTTTCATCGCTCAATAAAAATACGTTGAGCTCGGTTGGGTTTTAAGCCATGAACAATGGATCCTGAGGACCAATTTTTGTAAATAAACTATAAATTCACCATACTCAAAGAATTTCTTTATTATATATATGGTTAAGTTAATACATTTTCATTAATTGAGATTTGGTTGATAAATAGATAAATATGTGATATATCATTCCGGTGATCTCCAAAAAAATGAGTCATTCTCATGTTTTTGTTTTAAAGTGTCAGTAAGTGGTCTTAAAACAAAAAAAAACAAAGTGTTTAAAATATTTATAAACCTATCAAGTGGATGTAACCAGCTACATATTTATTTTTCTTTAATTGTTTCCCTGATATTCTATTTTCATTTTCTTCTATTAAATTATATTACAATGGAGGAGAATTTGGTTCATAATCACTATTGATGCACGATAATCCATTGATATCATTACTTACAAGCTTGCAATTATTTAGGAGATCGTGAGGATTATCTAAAGAGTATTATACATCATTAGAGCAATTTAATAATGGGAAATGGTGTTCGAAAATGTGATCAATACCCTTGAGTAAAAATAGAATTAAGGTAACACTAATGGTTCATCAGGCCGCTAAAGCATCGGTGAATTGTATATATCAGTGTCTTTATTTAAAAATTGTTATGGGTAGTTAAATGTTGAAAGTATATTATTATACTTAATTGTCCCGGGGATAAGTCTGTGTATGGTGAGGTAGGGGAGGTGGGGCTATTCAAAGCACAAAGACCGAGGGTAACCCCCCCCCCCCGCCCGCCCCCACGAATGATTACTCTTCAGGATATACGTATCTTCGAGGAAGTGGCCACCGAGGAATGGGGGTGGTGTTTTAATTTAAGTGGTATAAGTGATTCTTAACCAGCCTACGTTTTAAACTAACATCTGAGTTATTACAATGCGAGGTTACATTTCAACTTTGTATTGGTTTTGATGTGAAAGAGTACAGTAGGCATGTAGCACATGAAAGAGTGATTTCTTCAAAGCATATTAGTAGATAAACCCGTCTTTCCATAAACAAAACCATATAAGGTTTATATAAAAGATTAAAACTAAACATTGTATAGTTATTTTAGGTGATTTAGTACATAAAATAGCTTCAAAACTTTAATATTCCGCTGAAGTATCAATGTTGGTTATATTAATTTTAACTAATTTTATATTATTTAAAAAATTCAACTTTTTTAACAGTTAATTAATAAACATAGTGATTTAATTCTAATACAACTTAAGCACATTATTTGCATGACAAAAGACACAACAATCAGTCAACCAGACATTAATTCCTTATTAAGATATGGAAAACCCTGAATTTCAAAAAATTATAATATTTTAGTCATCGAGAGAATCAAACACAGGAATAATAGCTAAGCTAGCAGACAAACTGAATACTTATTAAGAATAAAATAACCGAAGCTATTATGTATACATTTAGTGAGGGATCGCTCAACTCAGAAAACATATTCTGAAAATTGAAAAATAACACCTGCACACAAGAATCGAACCCGGGACCTTTGGCTTATTACACCACTACTTTAACCACTGAGATGTCCAGGATTCGTCTCGTGCTAAGAGTCATTCTTCACTCATATTTTAAGGCAGAGTGTCTATGATGGACTTAGAGAAATCGTCTTCTACAAATGGGTGATTTATAATATCATCTTAATAAGATGCATCCCAAACAATTATAATAATAATTGTACATGTGGCGCATAAGCCAACCACCAAGTCGCAGATGGCTGGGTTATCTGATAGCTCGTGATATTAGAAATCACACATTTGTAGCCGACGATTTCCCTAATAGACTTTGCCTTAAAATATTAGTGAAGAATGACCCTGGACACGGGACGAATCCTGGATATCTCAGTGGTTAGAACAGTGGCGTATCAAGCCAAAGGTCCCGGGTTCGATTCCCGTATCTTGGTGTCATTTTTCAATTTTCAGAATATGAAACTGAATACTGACAACTGGTGCTTTAACTTAGGTAAAAAAAAGGTAATGGACTTTTACATGCTGCATAATAATTTACAAGCCGTGGTTAAGTATATAAAACTGTCGTAAATCACGTAAGCAATATCTGGTTTAAGGAAAAGGTGATAAACTGCTAGCTATTGGACTAATAGGACTCAGCCCTTAATTTGACAGTCCCCGACAATTATAAAACACATGCTTTCAAGTAAAATTTGTGTTTCTCACACATGGCTTACACTAGGACACGGCCCGTAAGAATATCTTCCAGCTATTCGCGAGAGCAGTTAATTGGGCCATGTTTAAGGCATTATGACAAATGGGAATGTTTTCCCGTGAAGTTTACAAATTTCATATTAAATGGACGTGGGACGATTCGTAACTGTTGTTTTAACTCTATTAGGTCATGCACTCCTATTTGTGAGTCGGGTGTGGACAGTAATTGGTTTTTAAGAATATTGTCGGGACTCCAACATTTGTCGTTCATGTAATTATCGTGGTTATAATCATTTATGATAATAAAATACCGTATAGTATTTATTAATTTACAGATTTGTCTTCTATGATGGAAAATAAAATGTGGCCCTTTTAACTACAAAAATATTTATAACTTTGTTGACGGCAAATTTAATATTATCAATTACGCTAGCCGTATTGATATTTAAATAATATTTTTAATTTGGTTCAATAAATCAATATTTAATTATATGCATTATGTTTTATTGATTTTTACTACGTAAATCTAAACAAATCATCCACTATACAACTACGACTGGAAATATGATAAAATTAAAAAAATTATAACTTCGTTAAAAACCTCCCTTCTTTTGTTGTGTCCTTAAGATCAGATACAAGCTTACCACAAATATAAATGCTGTTGTTTAAGACCGGCCCTGTACTTAGCACTCTCTGTTAAGTAAAATATAGATAAATAATTGGTAAATACGATTAATAGTTTATCATATTTTCTAAATTAGTCTGAAACATTATTTTGAATATATGGTTATCAGAAAACTAAATTAAATTCACTTTTATTTAAATTACACAAGTATACACTAATATCTATCATTTATAGACTTACAGTTTTCTCAATATTCGGTGAGTTCAGATTTTCAAAAATTAATAACTAATAAACTAAACTTACATGAATTTGTTTTCAAAATGTAACTATACACGTACATTTATCGTTTAAATATCTGACTAATACAGATAAGAACAAAATTTGAAGCAGTTTCCGAGAAGTTTGAGATTTCAAATAGAATTCATAAGTTAGCCATCTCTATTACTATAACAGTGATTAAATTCACGACTCTCTCTTGAGGTATTCACATTAATATGGTTTATTGAACGAAATCTATAAAAACATTTTTACTGTAGCTCAAGATACAGTCAGATATGAAAACAATAGAAGGGGTAAAAACACACGTAAAGGAAGATTTGTAAAATCCGCTTGTTTGTGTTTTACAGTTTAAAAAACTTCAAGATCAATCATAATCTCGGGGGCCCAAATTTTCACGATTACATTACTTTATTTATATAAGAAGTTATAGAGTTTATTAAAGGGATAAAATTGAGTATTAATAACACTATTCAGAACTCTTGGTATAAATAGAATGCTTTAAGGTGTTAATCCTCAAGATCTTCTAGTTTGACTTATTGTTGGAACAATGTTTCGTATCTCGGCCGGGTGCATTAAAAGTGTCGTGATATAAGGATTTTTTCTCACTATTCGTTCAAGCTAGTTCTAATATATTGCTCTAACCACGTGACTCCTACCACTTTGAGTAAGTCATGTGTAGTATTCATACTTGTACTAAAGTTCACGTTATCTAAGTCGCCAAGTTCACTAAATACTTTATTTGTGTCTAATGGGAGGCAGAGGTATGAAACATGTCATGATGCACAATTGGGGTGGTTTCCCCATATTATTCCTATGCTTATTTGATTTCACTTTCTCTAAAATTATTATAATTTATAGATCATAGTTAAGCCCGTTAAGTAAACTGGATTAGAATATGTAATATAAAAATGTCTTCTAATATTAAAAATTCCAAGCTATAAAATGGTTCCAGGTCTGAGGAAATGCCTATTAACGTTATTAGTATTACATATCTAGCTACGATTTACATTTCTGTTATAGTAAATAAAATTTAAGATAATACTTTTCGAAAAGACTTAGATACAATTCACCATTTTACTATCCCATATAAAACAATATACATTTTATAGATTAAAGTGTGTGATTTAGTGTTATTTCTATATCTTAATTGTCTTATATATTGTAAATGAAATTACTTTACTGTAAACCTCACCGGTGGCTGCATGAACTATGGCACAACTCTCGAATTAGACTAGACTACAAATGACGGGGATATCGATGTTCAAACCTTGGTTGGGTTTACTAAGGGTGGTTTTTCATAAGTCTTCTTACTCTAAATCAACACAAATTCTTATGATTGTATTTCCTCTAAAATTAACATTCATAATCTATAAAAACCCGCATTCGGTGGCGTAGTTGGCTAACGCGCTTGTCGTGTTGAGCTCGACAGCTGAGGACGGGGAGATCGAGGTTCGATTTTCGGTCGGGTGAACTGGGGGTGGTTTTTCCTAAATAGTTTTCCACTCTCCCTCCACGCAAATGTGGGTTCACTTCCTCTAATTTAACCTTCTCAGTTCCTAATCCATTAGAGTAATTAGTACTTAAAGCGTATAACCTGAACGGGTAGTAAGACGTGGTGCTAAATATTATTATTATTATTATTATTATTATTGTTATTATTATTATTAATCTTTAAAACCATAGGTAAAATTAATAAGTTGCATAAACGTATAGCCCAAATAGGTAGTAAGATGCGGTAATAAAAGAAAACTATAGTGTAATCATAATCGGACAATAGTTTTAAAGCAATATGATAAAAAGTTATTTCCCATAGTGATAAAATGTAGTTAAATTATTTTTATTAGCTATTTGGTATTGATATTATTTGATCAAAGTAGTTGTGCAATAATATTATTCACGTATAATAGGTTAAGTCATTAATTTTTACATCTTTAGTTAAAATTTAAAGAAAAAACGCTTCATCGACCACATGGTCTAAGGCGCTACTTTCACAATAGACTAGACTTTTGAAGATGGGGATATTGGGGTTCAAACAACCTTGGAGGGAGAGAGGATGGTTTATATAAAATAGTCTTACACTCTTTCATCTAACAAATGTGAGTTTTATTACTATGAACTTAACCTTACTAAACCCTGTCACATAAGTATTATTAGTACATAGGCATGTAGCCCGAAATTATAGTAAGCTTGATAGAAATTTGAAAAATCTAAAATTACTCCAATATAAAATACCATTTTTTAATATGACGCATCTTACTATCTGTTTGATCTACCCACATTTGATTACACTTCTTAGTTAGAGATGAATAAATCAGAATGTATTTGAAATATACGCACATTTTGTGTAGAGGGAGATTGGGAAAATATTTAGAAAACATAACCCTCAGGCCTCAGTACATCCAGCAGGGATATTAAGCCCTCTATAATATGATTTTTACGAGTAAGAAGAGTAGAAGTTAGTTAATAATATTACTAAAACAATTTTAATATATTTATAAATCAAGTTATTTTAAATGCGGTTGTCCCTTTTAATAGATATTATCAATACCTATAGAATCACGCAAATAATATAGGAAAATGATATTAATGTTGAAAACAAAGAAACGTGTTAGAATGTTCTCAAATATTCTTCCAATCAAAATAAGGGTATACATCCCTTTCACCAGCAGACTATATCAAACGAGCTTTACCTATATACAGTGCGTTCACCAGTACCGGATCCATTTTGTGGATTCCTACTAAAACATATTAGGATAAAACTCTGAAATAAGTTATAGACCTTATATATGGTCTTTGGATTGTGGTAAGATTTATTAACAAAAAAAGTTTGTATAAGTTATGTATCTTCTTAAGGGCGTTCTTTATCCAAAAGATCTTGTTCTACATTCGCTTCTATTAAAAACTCATTTTAAACGTATTTTTAAACCCAAATCGCACATTACTAATTTTGATTAAATTTTTAACACTACTATGAAATATATCGTGTAATTCATTAAGTTAATAGACTATTGCCGACAGCAAAATAATTACTTTTAATAAACTCAACTTTCACTAACAATTTCCTTAATATGAAATAGTTATTTCTTGATTTGTTTAAACTAAATTGTGAATTTCTTATTAATCAGTCATTTACCCTACGTAGAGCTAACTATTATTTATTCTATGGTAATATGAAGTTGAAATCTCATTGCCTCACATCCAAAAGTACGTCACAGATTATTATATTGAGCTATTTCCATCCAATCCACCTAATTACACCCTATCCCTAGCTTGAGCTATTTCTATCAACTCCACCTCATTATATCCTATACCTATCTTGATCTATTACATCCAATCAAACATATTACACCCTATCTTTATATTGATCTAGCTCCCTCCATCCAATCCATATCATTACACCCTGTTCTTATATTGAGCTATTTCTATCCAATCCACCTCATTACACCGTATCCTTATCTTGAGATAGTTATATATGATCCGCTTCATTACACCACCCTCAACGATATTGAGATAGCTATATCCAGTACATCTATCTCTTTCAGGTCCATTCTAATGCTATCCTCCCATATGCGTCTAGGTTTTCTCAATGGTCTGTTCCGATTGGGTTAGCTAGTCAGTATTCTGAACACGTTTCTAGATTTTCCAATTTGTGCATCATGTCCTGCCCACTGTAATCTAAGAGACTTTATTATTCTTACAATGTCTTGTGATGTTTTTTAATGTATAATGTATGATTTTTTACGCAAGTTTAAATGTTTGCATTGCTTATTATTTAATGGTCGACATAAAAGATTATTTAATATCATTTTTTCGCCCCATGTCATTATATATCTTGACAAAATTTTATTTCCTGGTTTAGCATCATATAAACTAATTTGTTTTTGGTTTACTAAACATCTTTCTACTTTCTCATATTTTAATATAGATATAGAACCATTTATTATACCTATTACTTTTGTTCGCCGTTTGATTCTTAAATCCCCACCCCCCTATTCTTCCAAACTATAGTCATAGGCGTGAGATATACTGCCACACCAAAATCATAGATGGATGAAACAATTGAAATTCAGAACTGAACTCCTTATTTTCAAAAATATTTAAAAAAAAAACTATGCCAAAGAAATCTCCATTTTAACCAATTTTAACTAATTAGTTTAATACGCACTACAGACCTGGCAGGAATAAGTTAAGCCAAGGTATTTAAATATATACATTTTAAATTCAACAAGTACATAAATCAACCATTATCTCCCTGTCTTGTAAGTCTTGTTTTAAAGAAAATTATTCAAATTTGTTTACAAGGGGGATGCAAAAATGTGTATAGTTTAATATAAAATTTAAGCTATGTCTCAAGGTTCTGAGGATAGCCAAAGGGAAATATACCAGCAGTGGAGAGTGACAGAGAAACACACAATGATGACTCGTCTATGGTAATCCACTCTCTAGGGCACCTACTCAAGTTACGAACCTTGACCTCTTGTTCACCCGCAGCTCGGCCTATTAGGAGCCTGATGCTTTAGATCTTGTGACAAATCAATGTATGTTAATGGACTTAGAATAATAGGTTTTCCATGCAGGGTTGGGTTAGCTTAATGATGTGTGCTGATACAATCCATGGGATTAGCTTCAATATTTAGATTATACCTTATTGCAAGAAGTGTAATCAAGTGATCATTATTAATGATTTAATCATGAAATATGGAACACATTGATAATGTATATAGCTCTTATTTAAGAGGCTGTGTTAAACTCTCAAAGGTTTAAATACGCAAAAATATTGTATTCGATTGGTTTTACGGATATAGATTTCCATAAAACTTTACAATCAATGTTAGTTGATTATTACCTTTGAATAAACTTTTTTTTATTGTCATACATTACTGTTTCAAAGTCGAAACTAGCTAGTAGTAAAACAGACTGCTGTAATAAAACATAATAATTGTTTAGACAACTTGAATGTTGAAAAAAGAAATCACTAGGAAATATATACATATATGTAAATATGAAATATATATTCAGCGGAGAACGAGAAACGTTTATGACACACAGAGAAGAGAAAACCAAGTAAAATGTCACAGAAGTGTCACTCGTATTTGATGCATGTACTCTACACGAGGAAGTAGTTTACTTTATACAATCCTCCTTTTTTATTTATTTTTTTCATCAAAACACCCCCTTCTATATTGCTTCCTCATCCCTCGACACGTTCTACACATCCTTTCTACTTAGCATGTCACGATTGAGTTATAGCCAGGCACAGGATTCTCGCCGTCAAATATTCACATAGAAGTAGCAAGAGTCCTCTCGGATCTGCGGTCTGAATTCCAAATATGACTACTACTTTCTGTAGCATCACTCTCACTCGTCCTTTCTTATCTTCGTTTCTGGTAAACCTTTTAGTCTTGGATAGTCCTCTGTGTCTGTAGTAGAAAAAAAAAATGAACACGAACTTTCTCTTCCTTAGAAGCCTACGTCATGTTCTTCAGTGAAGACACTAATAAATTTTACTACGCATAACCTATGCATCTATACGAAAAAAAAGACCAATTTAAAACAAAATTGATTCAAAAAATCTATATACAAACGTACCCGGCCGAGTCAGAGTATAAAAATGATACAAACGAATCTAAAATATTTTGCCAGGTTTTCGCTTTCCGCATCTTACTCTCCGTTTGTACTCGTCATCAAATTCATACTTATGCGTTAGATACAATGAAAGTAGAATTTAGAAGATGTTTACATGCATTTACTTGTAAAACGATAATGCACAATTATTTAAATATAATTATCTTTGTGACTTAATAGCTATTAGATCCTACCCTCATCATTAAACAAAACTAGCTTAGATGGACGCCTTTTTACGTGAGTACAATTAAGTGACTACTTGAATCGTATTTCATAATTCATGATAATATAAATTATGCAGTCATATTCCACGTTGCGCCATTACTATAATATGTGTAGAAAGTCAAGGCATTTACATTAAATAAACAGTCTAATTGCTGAATATTGCAATTTATTCCAATGTATGTTTCTCATAATTTAAATTATATTAAGGTCCTCCTAGATCTAAAGATGTTTTGTAAAATTAACTATACTACTCTTGATCTTAGTAGGATCTGTAAATAAATACGATGTGTTTCATTTCAATCGCTCAAAATCCAAAAAGGCCTTATAAAATGAACACAAAAGAGTTTACTATATAGTTTAATGTATAATTATTTTTTTATATTCTTTATAGGCCTATTCACTTTTATTAAATGAGGCCTAATAAAAGAAAATTACTTGATTAAATTGATTTTAAGAAATGAGCTTAAAGCAAGACTGCCAAACATTGAAACGAAATATTGTAGCGTTTAAAACCAGTACCTTAAGACTATACTGGGTTTATGGAAGCTCCCTGGTATTTCCCCACTTTTCCTCAATTTCCCTGTTTATTTTCAGGCGCATAGCATCAATTTTCACAGATTTACGGTACGCAAATGACTACGTTGGGCTTATTACGTTGTTTATAAATAATATATTTAATCCATAGTGGGTGTTTTAACAGATATTTAGAATTTATTTAAATGGTTTCATTATATTTATTAAACGATGTGCAATTTGTTATTTTTATATAAACATATTTGTTTACTTATATGTATATTTAATAATATTTATTCAACCATAAACATTTGAACACATATATATATGTATATATATATTTCTTAAATATAAAACGAAGCGTTTGTTCTTGGAAAGTCCCTTAAAAGAATATATTGTAGCGTTCCGAGATGTAAGATAAAAAAAACACAACGTAGAGTTAAAGATCAATAAGATTTATTTTTCACTCAGCTCCTGTCCTATTACTGCTCTTTTCCTCTCTATCCAGTAGACTCTCTCTCTCCTTTTCTCGTTTGTATTCAAAGAGACTATCTGAAGTATTTGTAATATATTCAATATACTCTACTTCCAAATAGGAGTTTTGATAAATAATAAAATTGTGCTAATTATTTTTACTATTTTAACATTATGTATCCTTGAATTTTGTCCATGGACATATAATACATGATATTTTATTTTTAATAATATATAAAACCATTTGCACAGAATAGATTTTCTTCAATTTACTATTATATAGTATTTCAGGCAACAGTGTTTTTAAATTATTATTATTATTATTATTATTATTATTATTAGTAGTAGTAGTAGTAGTAGTAGTAGTAGTAGTAGTAGTAGTAGTAGTACCGCAACTTAATACCCATTCGGTTTATACGCAGTGTTTATAAAAACAATAGTGTTAACAGATATTTTTTTCCTACGCTCTAAAATAAAGTTAAAATGAAGCATTTATAAAAAATATTTTCCAAAATTTTAATTTATACAGTCACGATATATATTTGTATTTAAAATATTATTTTATTATTAATATGTTATAAACGAATTATAGTTAAATCTAATGGCTAGCTTTGAGATTTCTTAACTAACATTTGAAACGTATTTTAGATAATCATTATAATTATTTACTATCACATTAATTCTATTGAATCGAATTCCACCTTAAGATGTTTTTGGCACGTAAATATCTATTGATCAGTTTTAACAATGTCATCTCATAAAGTACATTTAACTATCTGCAAACTTATTATTTCATATTCTTTTATTTTCAAATAATAGATATTATTATAAAATTAAATACTAGAGCGTAGCTAACTAGGTATATAGACTCTATCTAAGCTACAGTTACCCCATTTGTACTAGAGATTATGTACATTTATTTAAGTATCCTGGGATCGATAATGGTATGTACAAAGAATCATCATTAGAGAATAATATATTTTTCATTACACAGTGTTGAATTGAGGGCCCGAGGAATTATTTCAAGTTTGTATTTTGTTCTGACACAAATTAAATGTTAAATATATTTTAAGGCTGAAATGTTAATGCTCTATTAAATTATAATAATATTAAATAATATATAAGAAAAAAGTCAAATTATATTAAATAAGTTAAAATAATTAAGTTATTGAGGTATTCTATAAAATCTAAAGTTTTAAACCAGATTTTTAAATTTTCTCGGTAAGATATTTTATAATCTGACCATAATAATTTTTCCACTTTCAATATATTATAATGGCAATACTTGAGTGAAAACTAATTTTATAAAAGACGGAATAATCATAATAAATTAAATACTTTTAAATTTTTCTTAAATTCCTTTGAATAATTTATCAAATCATTATAGCCATTCTATTATTTATTTAAATATGAGTTTTAATTTCCAATTACAATAGTGAAAGCTACCTTTAATTTCTCACCTCTCTCCCAAAACAAAATAAGAAATTTGTTTATAGCTTATCAGGTCTATGAGTGTAGTAATCTTTTTCTAGAGGAAGAAGTCAATATAATATTTAAGTTGAATTAATCCCAATAAATCACTATTATAAAATTAAAAATATTTTAATATTAGGGAAAAATAATTGTGTTATTGAGATATTTAAGGAAGAATCTATAATATAAGTAAAACATCATCAGTAACATAAAACAGTAACATAACAGTAAAATAATAGTAGCATATAATAATTATGTTATTCCACTCTTAAAGGAAGAATCTATAATAAAATTAAAATATCTTCACTAGCATAAACAGTAACATAAAATATCATCTGCGAACTTAAGTTATAATTTTAGCTCAATTAATATTAATGTATTTATTATTATTTTTAATATTTTTAAGTTTTCGATCAAATCTATAAAAATCTACATTTTCATATCACTTAAATTGATATTTAGCTATTTTAAAATGGTTTTAAAACATTTTGTAATGATTGTAAAGCTTTTTCTTCCTGAAAGAATGGAAATGAAACCTAAAAATATCTTAATGATACTAGAAGACGCTAATATTAATTTGGGCTTAATTAAATGTATGAGCATGAAGATTGTAAAACAAAGACTATTACTTTTTAAATAATATTTTTATTTCTTTATTAGATTTGAATAAAACTAATGTAGCGTTTATAGGCATAAAGCTACAAAAAAAGTGAAAATATACATGGCTGATCTCTAAGAAATATAATAATCACGAGTGAACTCACCATAGCCCCATTCAGCAGTAGCCCCTCCAAAGTGTACTTCACGCACAACACAACATGCCGCGAGAAAAAAACAACAACGGACTAAAAGAGCAAGCTGTGTGTAAGCTCAAGCTTTGAATTATCATAAGGCATGCTGGGAAAGTGTGACGTACATCCGTTAAATGGCGATGATGTGTCCATGAAACTATTGTACTGTCTCCATCCACAACATGCTCGAATAGTATACCTTCGTCTAGTTACCCCGCCCCCCTCTTCTTTGTTGTGTGTTCACCTCTGTTTTCACTACCCCTCTTCCCCCTTTTCGAGACTGAATATAGAACGTATATAATGATGTAACTCGTATTGGTATGGCACTCTTATCAGGATACCGTCCTTGGACACGACTTGGTGTCAACGATGTTCATAAGGTATAAATTACGTTTCGGCTTTTATACTCTAAAAATTCCTACATTCTAAAATTGGCCATAATTATTGTTAATTTAGCAATAAATTTGATTAATTATGGTAAATTATACTAGCAAGTTTGTTACGTTAGCAAAATAAAAGTGAAGTCCACTTTTTTGAACTAAGGGGTTAGCTGTTTTTCTCGGTCTAATATCAGGGATAGGGTAGTGATGATTCCTTTTGGAGTTTTGAGTCTTGAGTGGACTATTATTTCACGTAATATATACTTTCTATGGCGTAAGATGTCAAGGTTTTTTAAATGTTAGATTTAGGCAAAATATAAATCTTAGAGACCATCTGGTTGTAAAATTAGATTATTACACTTTAATTTTTAGGGGCTTTTCCCTTTTTGTAATATGTTGTATTGCGCTAACGTATATTTATGTTGACAAGAAAGACTATTACTGTATTTATAATAAACAAGCTTTAATACTATTGAGGATGGTCGCTGAGGCCTGTTGTGATTAGTTTTCTACTGCTATACATATGTATTGATATTAGTATTCAAATCTGGTTGATGGTGCAGACCAATCGTTATTACTTTTCTAATAATGACTATATATTTATAGTTAGTTTTGGATGTTTATTGAGACCCATTGTTGTCATATTTACAATACACTTTATAATATATATATCTATTTATATTTTTCCTTTAAATTATGAGGGATTGTTAAAAGTACACAATTGGTAATATCCTTCTAATATACACGTATGTTAATAAATTTATCTAACTATTTAACATTAACCTTTTTTTGATTATAATATCATTTATCTACTATTTATAAAAATAAACTATTTAAAATCTTATGTCGATGTCTAGTTTCTCTTATAGTATTCCAATATAGGAGCTAATTGAATGAAATATGTCCCGTCCTCTACCACAGATTTGGGCTAGATATTGAGTCCTCTAAATAATATTTGCAAAGTGGGTTCATGGAAGCAGAATGAGCTATATGCCGGAGAACGGCCTATTTGTCATATGACTATCCTATTGGCTCCTCTGCAATTATTAATTGTTTTTGGTATTTTATACTTACATTAAAATCTTGTGTACCCACCTTTATTCTAAGGAGAATAAGGGTGGTGTTACACTAATTTCAGTAGAAAAAAGAGACTTGTTTTACGTATCCTCATAGCATATTTTAAAAAGTATTTGCTTACGCTAATGTTTAAAAGGGCAAGATAAACTACCCTTTTTTTATAATTTAACATTAGAACGTTACAGCTCTGTCCCTTAGAGATCAGTATCTGATGAGAATGATTCCCTAAGCCATGGGGAATCTAGTGCCGTAAGGAAGTGCGTTTGATGCGTCTTTCCGCTCTGGATGGATTCGATTTTTGTAATTCATACTTACATTTATTGTCCTATATTTTAGTTTACTACTACCCGCCTCTTTGGCGTAGTTGGCTAACGCGATTGTCGTGTTGAAACTCTACTGCGGAGGACGGGGATATCGAGGTTCGAATCTCGGTCGGGTGAACTGGGGATGGTTTTTCCTAAATGGTGCTCCACTCTCCCTTCACGCAAATGCGGATCCATTTCCTCTAATCCAACAATCCCAAGTTCTAACCCATTAGAGTAATTAGTACTTAAAGCATATAACCCAAACGGTTAGTAAGACGCGGTGCTAAATATTATATTTAAAGTCATCATTTTCTTTTATAGTATTCTGACATTTAATGACACAAATCTGGCTACTCTACTAAAAGGGGCTAGATCTAAGTTTATTTAATACTAAGAAAAAATCTTGTATTCCAAAAATGAAACTTTTAACATCTGGTGTTAACTTTTGTCAACTTTAAGATCAACAGGAATAATATTTCTTTGTTGACGTTGTTTATTATAAAATTTTATATATTCTAAATTTTCAATAAAATATATCGGCACTAAAGCGTTTCTATAGATAGTATGTATAGTTTATAATCACTATTATACTTTATCATATCTGGAGAAAGTATTATAATCGTGAAAAAAAAAAGATTTTGTGTTTGGACGAATCTTTACGTTTATTATGTGATCATGAACACAAATACAAGCTGTTTAGAATTATGTATCACCCCTCTTTTTTCTGTATGTTTGTTTGTCATAAGAAACATATCTAAAACGTTTGACTGGATTTTGTTCAAACCTGATATTAAAATTTTATACCTAGAGATGTTAAATTTGAATTTATTTAAAAATAAATCTAACGGTTTTGTTCAAAATTACTATCGGATGGTTTTTTTCTTAATCAATAAGTAAATATCGTTATTTTTTAAAACGTTTAATATCCAATTACCACAAATTATAACAAAATAAGTATATATTTTTAAAATTAACACTGAACATTGAGTTTAAATTGGGTGTTTGTGAATAGTTTTTCGTGATAAAGAAGTTTACGTTATTACTATTTCAAATTACAACAAACTGTATTATTATTTACAGGTAAATAATTTTTAAAATTATAACCTTTCTAAAAAGTTTGAATAATTTGGTTAAAATTTATATATAGAAAGTTTATTGTGATTAGCTATGTGGTATGATTGTTTTACCAGAAAAACTTAGCTAAGATAAGTTAACTAAATAATCATTTCGATAATTTTCTTAGAAGTTTTATTACGCAATATGATAATTTTGCATGATTGTGTCGTATCATATATTTAACTGGTAATTTAATTGTTATATGGTCATATAAATACTCTTATTAATAATTATACTATTTTATCTAACCCCTAATCGTAATAAAAGAACATAACGTTTCACATACATTATTGTTCAAATTAAAGAATAACTATTACCTGTCAAATGGGTAACGTGGTTTCAACCAGAAACGCCTCGTAGAAGCACATTTCCTACCCAGGTGCGCTTAACGTCCTAAAAGATTTAATATGCGTTATGCGTGCTTAGCTATTTCATGCACTCACTACTTCAACTTACATTTCAAATTCGCTATATGAGGCATGGTTACCACCTCCATTATACTATTTAAAATCTCATTATGAAATAAGAATTTAAATAAAAAGATAAAGTTAACTTATGTTTTTTCATCTAATTGAAAATATAGTTTCTCATTGATATTAAAACTAAACTAAATGTTTATTTCAAGTTTGTCGAGAACAAATAGCTTTAATTAGTATCATTAACTGCCTAGAAAAATCCAAACTATCACCAATTATTAAAGTAGTATACAGAGGGAACTTATAACAAGTTACCAAAGATAATTATTCAGTATGGAGTTTTGGAAAAAATAAATATTTCATTACATATTTCTTAAATACTTAATTCAATTAAATAATTTCGTTTTACATAGTCAATATTTAATAATTACAATCCTTTAAATAAATTTTAAAATTGTCATATCATAACAATATTTAGTTAAAATTGGTATTATTTATTTTTTCATAAATTATCTTCTTACCTTTTATTATTGTGTTGATAATTTAATACTAAAGGGTGGAAATGAGTAGCGTATTTTAGAGAACGTGTATCCACACTAGCCTGGAAGATGACTGAGAAGTCTACAGTGATATAAACATATTTAAAATCACCCCCCAAAAACACAACCAATAATTTAATCTTGAATAGTCTTCACCAACAATTAAGTATATTGCAAGCCTTGAGCCTTAAGCCAAGTAATCACCGATGTGAATGATGATTAAGTGGTAAGATAAACATAAACGAAAGATTTGTGTCAGTAAATGTCACTATTAAGGCTAGAATTACTAAAAAAATATTACATTCCTTATTCTTTCCATCTTGTGGCCTGGATCAGTATTTTTATTCAAGCCTTATATTATTTGCCACTTTAAACATGCTAGACCTGTCATAGATTGATATGTCTTATAATATAATTATTTAATACTATGAAAGATGTTATATCCAGTCCCTGACTGTTAATTCATCACTGTGAAAGAGTGGATTCAAATTTCACCAATGCTAACTAACTTATTCGGCTATGCCAGAAATCAATCCCTGGACCCTTAGCTCAGTAGACAAAAATATAGGTAAAAATTATTTAAAAACTTGTCATAATAAGTAGGTGTAGTTAAATATCTAAACGGATACACTAAAATTGAGTGTCTTGTATAATTAATTTTATAATATCTCTAAAAGAGACAAAATTGTACATAGTATTTGTTCAGTCTAAATTATTGAGTAAAATTAAAATACTTATTTTGTTACAGTAGATAATGTAGTATTATTTCCTTAAATAAATGTAATTACTTAATTTATTAAACGGTCATTAAGGTTATGAATTAAGTATGATGTAGATTTGTGTGTATGCATGCTCAGTACAAGCTAGATCTCCATAATCAAGAAACTTTGATGGAAGAATTTTGGCACACTTATTTTAGGGTACCCAAAGATATGCATCTTATGCGTTTTCTTTTTTTCAGCAATACATATTACTAACAATTCGGGCTATACGCTTATGTACTTACTATACTAATGTATATAGAATTAGGATGATTTGATCTAGATGAAGTATACCTGCATTTGGGTTGATAGACAGTTGTAAAACCATTTAGAAAAACCACCTTCAGTGCAACCAACCAGGATCAATCCTCGACAACCTTGTCTTCGGGAGTCTTTTATATTACTATGGTAGTGTCTTAGACCATACGGCCACTGGAGAGGTTTTTTTTTCATTCAATAGTAGACAAATTTCTCGATTCGGGTGAAGCATTTATATATAATAGTATGATGTACTTTTAATACCCGCTTCGGTGGCGTAGTTGGCTAACACGCTAGTCGTGTTATTTTCTACTGCCGAGGACGGGGAGATCGAGGTTCAAATCTCGGTCGGGTGAACTGAGGGTGTTCTTTCCTAAATGGTTTTACACTCTCCCTCCACAAAAATGCGGGTTCACTTACTCTAATTCAACCTTCTCATGACTTAACCAATTAGAGTGATTAGTACTTAAAGCGTATAACGTGAACGGGTAGTAAGACGCGGTGCTATTATTATTATTATTACATTTAAATGAAATTTTCTTTTTATTTTCCCCTGTCCATCTTGATCACCAAGGAAAATTATCAACATCAGATTTAAGGAGAAATTATAGAAAAAAATATCAATCGTAAATCCATATAGAAACTTGAGTTCAAAATGACTAATAATTTTGCATAGGCTACCTATTAATTCGTATGTAAAATATTTGTTTGATTTACCTTAACATTTATAACTATGTACTGGAACAATTTTATTACTTCTAATAGTTAAATGCAGCTGATTAAATACTTAGCAATTTAGACCACATGAATACCATTACCATCCAAACCTCAGGAATATTTTTTTAAATCCAAATCCCAACAATAGTTTTGCTAAAAAATTTTTATCATTTTTGAGCATGACGCTTTATATCAAGTGACCGTATATCAGAGAGACTCCCAAACAAAAAAACATAGAAGGATGAAGCTTAGCCAAAGACTATATAGGCCTATTATAAATTGTCTCAGGCTATACTTCTTGTCTGTATTTTATGAAATTTTAAATTCTTTCCAAGCTTAAGGCCTAAGCGCTAAGGTCCATCAGTTTGTATGGATTATAAAAAACTTGATAGATGGAAATTTGCATCCCTTATCATATAGATAAATCATTTTATTCATGATAAACTTCAGCCTCAAATTTATTTTGAATTATCTTCCCTCTTTTCCCCTCCCCCTTCCCAACTTACTCAAAAAAGGGGGCTTAGCCTTCTGACTAAATATAAAATGCTTTAATAAAATAGTATCAAGCATGATATCTATATGTTAAATAATAATTATCTTGGTTCTATATCCAAAATTAGGGTAGCGTACTTAGGATGATTTATTATTTTTGCATTGTTTTAGTAGCACGATAGGGCTTAGTTATTGATTAGGGTATTGTAAAAGAATAAATTAAAATAGATGTAAGTTAAATTGAAAAAGGAAAAAAGGTCTTGGAAAATAGTTTACTGATAAGTGAATCTTGAGAGGATTTAAAAATACTAATTACATTTGTTTGAAAATATATATCATCTAGGGGGTTATTAAATTTTAAAAATTCTTTATATTTAATTTTAAAGAGAAATTAATTTGAGGATCATTTACTTATGAGTGATATTCGGAAAATTTGAAATATGTGTGTGAGAAATTATGGACAGTTTTGAACAAAAATGTACTATAATAATTGACTCCTATACTTACTTGCGTGGACCACATGGAAGAGACAAGGCACCCGCTGCCTTCCCACGCTGTTGCTGGCCCAACAAGCCAGGGTCCCGAAGTCCTGTTCTGAGTCAGGGGTGTACACAAGGCGGCTTGACGTCCCAGAACTGTTGACACGGTCACCAGGTACCGGCAACACGTCCCTGGACCGATTATACGTCCAGCTGAATCGGACGTCTGAGCCTCCGGGGTCAGCGTCGACCTCGCACTCGACGCTTAGTGAACGTTGCCTCCAGGCACCCAGGCGGTGCGACTCGAAGCCCGGCCAACAACGGGGGGAATCTGCCCCCAAAAATAAAATTATCCTTTTCATAAAGCCTTTAACTTTATAATATACAAATTGTATTTCAATCATGAACATTTTTTATATTTTTATAATAGGCTTTGATGTTTTATTTAGATACAAAATCAAATAAGTTAGGGTTAAAATACTATTTTGTATGTCTCTCCCTCTGTACCTTGAGCCATAGGGCCTACATACAAGGTTTTTTTTAGATTTAGTTCAAATTTGATATTTATATATCACGTTTTCAAAGATTTTTACTATAAAATTAAGAGTGATTTGTAAATGATAAATGTTTTATAACATTATTATTATTATTATTATTATTATTATTATTATTATTAGCACCGCGTCTTACTACCCGGTTTTATAATACATTTCTCAAATATAACTTTGGTTTGAAATGGCTATTGGGGGATGACTTTCCATAGTTTGTAACATTGTGTACGTGTTTTAAAGAAAATTTTATTCAAGGATAGTTAATTTAATAAACTTTAAAGTTTGAAAGGTTTTCTAAAATAGCTACGCATTTTATTTTGAAATTTATATGTGGGGAGTTAATGTATTATGATTTAAAATTGAGAATATTTTACATATTATTTAGCTATGATTTTTCTTAAAGGTCTTAAGATTATCGTTCAAAAGTTATTATTTAAGAATTTTCCATATGAATATAAAAATGTATAGTTTTATAAATGAATAAATAAAAGTAGTTAAATGATCACCAATTTTCTTAAATTTTAAGTGTGGTTACAATAAACTAGGATAACTTATGTATGAGTCTGTTGCACCATTTTATCTTGTTAGTTTATTGTTTCTATATTATCACTACTTATAATATAGTATTAGGAGTAAGTATTAAGAAGTTATTTCAGATCGGATGGATAGATTACAGTGTGAATTCATATAGATGTACTTAACAGAAAATAACTGTACTTTTCAAATAAAAATTAGAAAAATGAGAAAAATATTAAATAATCATGCTACCATAAAAACAAATTGTATGTGGATGAAGACGTCTGTATCAATATATAAATATATACCTAAGATTCATACATCATTGTAATTATATGCCTTTACAGGATGTATCATCATTTATGGTAAATGTGGTGAGACAGAAAACACAAAAGAAAAAGAATATGATCATATAAATATGTCCAATTTGACCTTATTTCTGAGCTACAGCCACGTGATCTAACGAAATCATGTTTACTGGATAGCTTTCTAAATTACGATTGGATATCTTCAATGGGTTGTTCCAATTAATTAATAGTCTTGATAGCTTGTGGCAGTATAAAACGTGATGAAAAGTTTGCATTAAGCCCAAAGGTTGCAAATTTGAATACTTACATCACATACTTTGCCTTAAAATTAGAGTTAAGAATGACCCTGGGCACTGGATAAATCCTATATAGATCCGTGGTTAGAGCTTTGGCGTACTAGGCTAAGAATTCCTTGTTTGATTCCCGTGTTTAGGTGTCACTTTTCAAATTAAAGAATATATTCCTATAAAGTTAAACAGTTTCACATTACCAGAGTACAGACATCACTGTAAATAAGAGCTATGATAAAATGGGACACAAGCTTAGTATTAGTTTTTTTCAACTATTTTTTGTCTCCTGTTTACCACCAAAGTAGGTATCATATGTAATGGCACACCCTGTTTATTTAACATATTAAACAATTATTTCGGTGATGAATTCTGAATCTCAACACATCCAATGCTATACAATTTATTTTAATGAAACTTCTTACAATAAATATGTGCCCAAATGTTAAAAAAAATATTCAAAGGAGAAACTTAAATATTTAAAATGTAAAAAAAAATTCTATTAAATTTTAAAATTTATCAAACATTTTTAAAACTAAAATCACTAAGTATATTTTTAGCACACCATCCTACTAAATGTTCAGATTATAAACATATCTGTAAATTAGGGTACATGCTAACAAGTAATGGATGAGTACGATTGAATTTAGAGGAAGTGTTACCAAATTCCTATGAAGGAAGAGGGAAAAATTATTTTGTAAAATCCATCCTCATTACAACCAACCAGAGGAGTCTAACCTATATTTCCTTCATTGGTAGTCTAGTCTAACATTAGAGCGACAGCCTATACCATGCGTTCATCAATGAAGGTAAGAAAAACATTTTATTCAATTACTATAATAATATCAAAAGTTTAATATTTTCAATACAAATGCCACAGTGTATTTAATTATAACTTACATTATTCGATTAATATATGGAGACAGTGTTCTCGGAGGCCTTAAAAAGGTCTTGAACTTTAAATCTCCCTAAAATCACAAATATTTTGAGTCACTATAAACCCTGTGACTTGGTAATCAAGAAAGTTGACTTAAACAATTTTTCGCTTGGTTGCTACTTTTTATGCCAAAGCTTGTAAAATCCACATGGCTGAACTGTGTGGATATAAGCATACATATATATTTACCATATTTCAAGATACTTGATATTTGTCCAGAAATTCCCAAACTCCAGGTTTACTCTAGCCTCTATACTATATCCACTTGCACATGAAAACACTGTATTTACTTTACTCAGTGGTTTGTAAAAAAAAACCTGCTTTACGTTCCTGGAAATAGCCAGAAAGTGAATTTAAATACAAAGCTTTTTTTTTCTTTTACATTTAAAATACTCCTATTTTGTTTAATTTATTACCAACTTACGTCCTAGATATTTATTAATTTTGTTATGTTCCATAAAATCAATATGTCTCCAAATTTTTAAAAGTCAATGTAAGCCTATATTTATTTAACCATATTTTCACTAAAAATATTGTTTATCCAGTTGTAACCTGATAAATTTATCACTATCAACAATGATCGATACAACCCATTATTTATCAATTTACCTAAAATAAATATTGACATGATAACTAAAATTACTTGTTTATTAATACTTAATTTAAATCCCTCCCTGAAAATTAGTTTACTATTTCATAAGGATAAAAAATAGTATATCACACAGCGCCAACTTTCTCAATGTTTTATCCATCAATGGAGTCATTCACTTCATAAATGATTGGAATTTTAGCTTACTCAAAGACTTAAATGGGCTTTATAATATATATGGTATAATATCCCAGTTACTCGTGGATTTACAGTCGTTTTGATAGCAATCTAAAAATTAATTAATTATATCACACATTTTTACTATTTTTAACTGCAAAAAAAATCTATAAAGTTAGGACATTATATATCAAGAAGACATCCTTAGTATAATGGCTCTTTAAAGAATAAAAAATTATGTCAATCCTAAAACAATTAAACAAAATAATACCTAACCACTGATTATAGTAACCAACTAAAAGCAAAAATAAGTGTATTTAGGTAATATAAACCTCAATATATTCTTGAAATAAATTATAAATTAAGTGGAACGAATTAAGTATACACTATAACATACACATAATGGAAATAAAAGGTATAATTTAAATAATATACATTTTTTCTGAAAAATATTGAAATTAAAAAGTAAAAAAAATAATTATATAATGGTTCATCGTGATAAGTAGGTATATTAGCTTAGATTTAATTATTCTGTCACCACAGTAAATAGATAGTTTTAATCTCTGCAAAAAATCAATCATCTCTCGATTTATTTTGTTTTGGAGCGCATTCATTTTTAGGGCATATTTGTATCCTATACAAAATTATAATTGCATGTGTTTAAAAACGTACATAAGATATTTTTATCACCATTCTTTCAATTATAATTGTAAATCTTAAGAGAATGCTCCCATTTGTTGCCACCCAATTTTGGAGGTAATAATTTATAGACTTTTATGATTATCTAAAGTTTATTATATTCATAATATTTCAGATCTTCATTTATATACCTTTTAAAAAAATACATTTTATTATAGCTCAGAAATGGTTGGTTTCATAAAAAATATTTTAAATACATGTTATTAAAATGTGTTTAGATACAAATTTTAATCTAATAGTAAGAGATAGTTTGAAAAAAGGGGGTGTTTTATCTCTTTATATTCAATCAAGCTAATCTTGCATTAAGGTAAGCATCAATAATAATTACAAACAAAATAAGTTTTGGGGAAACTTATTAAGAGCTTAGATGACAAATTTCTACCTTATAACTAAAACGGTATCTGCTTTATAATGAATAACAATAAGATAATATTCTAAAAATCACTTTTTTCTATCTCGCTATCTTAGAGATAAAGTATTATGATCGTCAACAAAATTTAACTCAAGATTTTTTTTAAATATTGACGTTTCATGACCCCCCGAATCCAAAAAAGTTGTTTTTGACTTTCCGTCTGTCTGTCTGTCTTCCTGTCTGTCTGTTTTTCTGGAACTCCAGCTAGAGCCTAAACTATTTTACCGATCGGGATAAAACTTGTTATCTAGGGTTGTCATAGGGTTGCCCCGAGGAGTTTTAGAGTTGGATATCTAACCCTAAAGTTAAGGGTAGTTTACTGAAGGTCAAAAATTAAAAAAGTCAATTTTCTCAAAATCTCCTTTAACGATTTTGATTAAATTTAATTTCTATACATTTGTAAATATATTACAAAAAAATGGCTTCTCTCAATATTTCAGAAACATGACTTTAAGGGCTCCAGTCTTATACGTAAATTATGTTTTTAAATATCTCCTAGAATATTTGAGATATTAGATTACTTATCGTTACAAATATGTAGTTATATTTATAATACAATTTTTTTTATTAAAATAATACTTTTATAAAACCAATAACTTCCGAGCTATACGTACATATATATATATATATTTTAACTTTTCGAACACAAAAGGTAAAAGTATTGCGATCGCAAAAGAAAATCTAACCTGAAATGTTGATGGATATCGACGTCTCAAGCTCCCCCAAACCCTAAAAATTGGTATTTTCAATAATGTTTGTCTGTGTGTCTGTTTAAACTTAAAATTAAGAGTAGTTTAAGAAAGAAAGAAAAGAGAAAAAACCAATTTTCTCAAATTCGATTATCACGATTTTGATTATATTTCGTATCTAGGTGTTGATTAAGATTATAAATAAACTGGATATTTTCATTTTCCCATGAAGACGAATCTTAGGGTACTTTACAAAAGCATAAATTTCCGTATCTCTGCAACTATTTGAGATAATAAATAATTTATCATTGAAAATTTGTAGAACTATTAAAAATAAAAACTTGTATATTAAATATATTTTTATAAATCCAAAAATTCTGAGATATTGCTAAATATATAAATACAATTTCGTGAACTTTAATTTTAAAGTCATACTACTTAAGTTTTAACGCAATAATTCTCCAATTCCATAGAGTAATTAAATATATAAGTCATTCACGAGCTAAGTTTAACTGGATGACAGATCTAAATGTTACTAGAAGTCATCCCTAATATATCACTATGCCAACAGCTGACATCGATCTCTTTAGATGACTGTAATGAAAACAGATGGTAATATAATTATTAATGTGATAGTTAACCACAATCATTTAGGCCTATATTATTTTTATATTTATTTGAGGTCGGACAAATGTTTATTTATAATTTTATTCCACTTAAAAAAATATTCACACTCCTTTCCAAAAATCTTCTAACGAACATAACTTCAAAATGGCGACTGATGAATTTAAAACCATATGATTGAACATAAGAGTAAACAAGTTTTTTACAATAATGCAGACACGCAGTTGATAAAAATATTTTATTCAGTTAAATATTTCAAAATACGATAAAATAATCATAAAATCATTTATTGTATGTAAAATGAATGACAAGAATTTTTTCTTTTCCAAGCAAATACGATGCCTGTATTAAAAGGTATTGATGTGTCCACTATATTAAAAATAATCAATAACGTTCAAAAACGAAAAATAAGTACTTTTAATTATGTTTTATATATTGTTTTGAGTTGGATAAAAAGAAATGATTTTTAAAAAATGAAATAGTATGAGAACACTTAAGTTTACTTTATTTTAAATGTAGTATATAACAGGTAATTAAAGATCTTTACATTTATAGTAAAACTGTTATCTTTTACAAGTGTTGGCAACCCAAAATTAAACATGATTTTCGAACTGTCATCAAGGTAAAAACATATCGTGAACGGAATATAAGTAAGTCCCTAAAAGTTTGTTAATTTTCTTTAAACCTCCTAGGAGAAATGTTTGTGCAACAGTGATATATATTTATTTTAAACTCAATTGTCAAGACTTACATTTTTTATTGGTCAAAATGTATAAATGAGGAATTTAATAGCAATAAGATGGCATGAAGATTTGCAACACCTAATAAAATATCGAAAACTTTATCCGGAAGTTGACATTTTAATACGAAATGTTGACCCTTGTGGACCCAATATTAATATTTTTTATCGGTCCAAACATACAAATGAGGATATTAATGCTTTAAAATCTAAATTATAAAATTTAAACGTGGGACTCAAAAAAAGTTTTAAATAAGTATAGTGCAATTTATGCTTGGATCTGCTAGTGTATATTATTTCATTTCACATATATTATGAGCTTTTAGTAAGTATCTCCATTTTCAAACAATAGAGTGATAAAGTCCGTGCGGAGTTCCAGACCATTTACTTGTTTATCAGGTCAGTCGTCAACATTCATCATAATCACAATTTCAATTATGTTTAGTTTTTTATAGACTACTTTTCTCTTAAGTTTCTCTATATTAATTAAATATATTGGAAAATTTGTAGACCATTATAAAATATTTTTTTAATATACTTTATTATAATTTAAAGCAATTTAAATATATTATAACCTAAAACTAGAGTTAGGGTGAACCAAATATTCCTTGATCATGAGTATTAATATTTCTTTCAAATATCTTATTCAAATCGAGTCCTTTAATCTATACAAATGTACATCTCAAGTTAAATTGAATTTAACATAATAAACATAAAAAAAGGTTTAAGGCTTGATGCTACTAACCGATATTATACATTTTATTATCATATCTATTGCGTCATAAACAACAAAACCAAGGTAATATTTTTTTCTTAATAAATTAAGTATATTATTATAAGTCTGTGTTTGTTGTGATTTTGTTACTTCCCCAACTCCTAAATTCTATATATAGCTCCAATTTACAAATTTCCTAAAATAGTTTCTTCAAATTAAGCTTTTTATAATAATTATTCAGAGATGTTCTTGAGATTCGTATGAATCTCAAATGTCTCGAATACAGTGGGATTTGATTTATTCGATAAATTGAGGATTGGATTGTCCTGCCTCTACAATTTAAATTAAACCACTTTTATAGTATTTTCAATAGGCCAATTAATAAAGTCAAGGCCTATCTTCAATTTATATTAAATTTACTCATATTTAATCATTTATCCAAATAATGTTTGCTTTTACAATGATTTTAAGTAACACATGAAAATAATGAGATGCATCTATTAAAAAAAAAGGACGAGGATAATAAAGATAGAAGGATAATGGAAGCAAGAGTGAGAGGTTCGAAGAGAAAGTAGAAACACTGAGATTTACCTCATACTTTCATCATTCTTTGGGTCCACGGAAGTTCTAGGGAGATAAAAAAAATAAAAGCACCTCACGACCAAGAAAAATGTCCCAATAAATCCTACTTACTGAACTAAGGGAAAGATTATAACATGTTCTTTGAAGAATAATTTTCAAGAAGAGGTAATATGGTGCTTCTTACATTTCTTATGGTTGAACGTGGTATATTCTTGATTAGCTTTCTCTTCTCGTGATATTATGTGTTTGCGCACATGATCCTTACTAACCTACTCTATTTTGAAAAATAAATATTTACATATAAATACTGCCAAGACACTAAGAAATGTTCAAACAAATTTAAGTCACATTTTGAAACGACTTTATTAAATGGTTTGTCCAAATAAATTAAATTTCTCAAAACTTCACAATATTTTAAAGTACAGACTTAATCATATTACACAATAATGCCTTGGTACAGAATGAAATAGCAACATTGGCTCTTTAGTCATATGAAAATATAAGTTGTCCCATTTTCACTAGAAGACTATTACAATTGGAAAAAGTTGCTAGATCTACTTTCACGTATTCATTCGCGAATTCATTAGATACGCAGATGGCACTTTATATAGATATATTTCATACATTTAAAATTAAATAAAATAATATTTTTATTGTTGATCACTGAAGAATATCACTCTAGTATATCTTGTAGCGTAATTTTAACTAGAAGACAGGATCATGCTACGTGAGTTTTATTTTTTGTGTGAGGAGAGAATATTGTGACTTGGAAATGATAAGGGCAATGAGACTGATCATGTTAATGGTGAAAATTGCGAGTATCTTACAATGTTGACGAGGATGGTCAAATAAATATGTGTTGAATAAAACTAGGATTACAAATACTTGAGTTTACAAACTTAATAATTGGATCTAGAAGATGAGAACCTTAGTCATCGTTCATAAGGAATTAATCCACATTGGCATTCAAATTATCTGACGATGGAAAAAACAGTGCCATTAAAGTCTTGACTACCAAAATGTATGGGTCTCCATACAGACCAGGGGTAGGTAGTTTATTTTTTATTTCTCATCCATCTATATTTTGTTTTAATAATTAAATTAGTTATAAGGATGAGTAAATATTCCACTATCGATATATTTTTTGACGAAAATTCAATTAAATAGACGAATTGCTAAGGCAGTTAAGTTAGTGGTTTGTAAGCACCATTTTTTAATATAGGTTTTCAGATATTAGGATAAAAAATAATCCATTTTGGCATTTGTCTACGAAGTGTAACCAATGAAGGCAATTCAGTCATTTACATTTCTAGAATGGTTCATCTAAAGGGTTTTGCTGTGATGTTTGCGGAGGCTATAGCAATGCCTGAGAAAACTTCTAAATATTTGTCCCATGTGCCGTATTACCTCACATATCTGATATTTATCAAGGGCATGCAAAAATAAGCATAAATTTAATGTCACTAATAAGAAGCAAAATTATTTTAAAGGAAAAGGTCAAAAAGAGACAAACTTTATATCTTAAGATGAAGAAGATTTTAGTGAAATCTTGTACTATATTAATGAGGGTAGAGAGTGACCCTGAACAAAATGTTGTTATAAATAATAACCATTACCGTGCTAGATTTGTATTCTATATCGTGTGATTTAAACCATAATAATAACGTTGAAGTTATTTTTAAAAAAGTACCAACATTTAGTGCTAGCATCAACTTAAAAGGCTTTCATGTATCGTAGTTAGATCACCTCTCATTCATAACTTTCTCACGCCTCTTTTACTAAAGTAATTAATACATACATATAACCAAAAATATATAATACGATCAAATTGACAAGGAAATTTTTTTATAGCATCCAAAAATACTTTTAAAAAATCCTTATAAATATATTGTATCTCATATAATCTTCAGGAATTATTTTTATAAAATACTATTAATGTATATTAATGGTATATATAATATAATAACTGGCCAAAAAAAGTTTAAATTTTCTAAACGTTTATTTTTACCAGAATAATAATCAAGTAAAACTCAGATAGAGTAAAGTTAACTCAAGTTAATTAGCTTAATTTATGAAAGTCAAATTCCTGTACAAGAGAAATTAAACGAATTGTTTTTGAATCATTTATTTGTAGCTGGTATTGGAAGAAGAAGTAAGCTCCTCTCTAAAGTTCAAATTAATACTACCATGAGATACAATATACAATATAAGAGGAAAAGAACTAGCTTAGAACGTTGGAAGAGGGGGAGAAAAGGGAGGGATGAGGAGGGGCGGGGGAGCAACAACTATGTAAGAAATGAATGAGATTTCTAATCCTCTATTTTTCACATCTTAACAATGTTCTCGTAGAATAGAGTAGATAAAATTAGGAGCGGCTAATCCTTGGGAACAACGCGCGCCTGGTATGAATATGAGGTAATGCCACCCGGATTTGGGTAATTATTTTCTACTTAGGCACCCGAAACCCGTAGAGGAAATTATTACTTATATCTTCCTATCTCACTGCTCTATCCCTAGGACCATCACCAACCCTCCCTCAACGTCCCCTTGTACCCAACCCCTTCAATCCCCTTTCCTAGAAACGTTCATCCGTTCTGAATGTCAACCCTCATTACTCAAAACACAAAGAACCAAAAGGCCAGGAGAATCGCGTGGACTTCATTTCTCAGCTTTAGTTATGACGTGCAACATTGTATATGTGCTTTTTATTTGTGACAACAAATAACTTTTTTTACTTTTACTTATGACATGTCGGGTTCAGGCCTCTGTTGAATGTTGATTGTTAAATGGGAGTAACATTCCGGAGATATAAGGAATGAACTACCATCAGTGAAAGGTTAATAAATCTACTAAATATCTTCTGATTTCAAATGTTGTTTCTTTTGTATTGATAAGAGGGGCTGTTTTGTTACTAACAGAACTTGTTCAACTATTAGTCATAAACCATTAAATAAAATAAACATTCAGATTAAGTTATTACTTAGTTGGTTGACTTGATATACAATATCCTCACCCTTTAAATGTCCAAGTATAAGTGTCGTAATAATACATATATGTAGTTTTTAAGAGTCTGACCAAGATCTCCGTGTGCAAATGCTATTTTGAGTCAGTCCACTGTTTAGTTGCATCATAGAGATCCATATGTGATCACGAACACATGCAACTATCCAGTCGGACAATTAAATAGTTTGTGTTTTGCTACAAGCTCGGTGCAACTTTAAATTTGGTTAACTTGATGGTAACCTACAGATTCTAACGCGTCTGCGCGGACTTGTAACTGAGAGTTGGCCGACTTCACGGTTCTCTCTCTTTCGAATCTACATTGAAGATAAATATTATTTCAATGAATAATTTGATTTAATTTGAATCAAGAATGCCGAATGCTCCCAGTCATTAAGAATTAGAAAAAATAAGAACTATTCAATTTGTAATAGAAGCTAAGAATGTCTACTTTGTGTCTCTTAAATAAATTACATTATCTCAAAGTAACTGATAGACTCTCTTCCATGGAGAGCCAATCTCTCCATTTGGTATTCTAATTTATTGAATGTCCTAAGAGGAAAGAATTTTATCCAAACTGCTTATATTCATCATATAGTAGTTGAACAATATATTTGGATAATACCGCACATAATTATACAACTTGTAGAATTAACCATTATGTAATTAATTTTATAATGGACATAGGCCTATCCAATAATTTCTCTTCTATTTAAATTTTTTTTTACGGATTAACAGAGCAGATCCATGTCAGGACTGGTGGAAAAATGTTAGTTGGACAAATTTCGTGTTGCATGTGCGTGGACATGACAATCGAGAAACTATTCATCCGGTTGATCTGCGTGAGGCTAATCAGTTGGCCGATTAATTAGTTGGCCGACTCAAAATTGCATGTGCATGTGGGGCCTAAAGCAGATTTCTCATTTTCCTCTTACCAGAAGGAATAAGAACTAACATATAAGGGTGAACTAATTTTAGTGTATTTGTAAAATGGGCTTATATCTAATAGGTAAGGCCCTAGACCTGCCCACAATCCGTGAATGTTTCGTCAGCTGAGCCAGTTGAGCACATATGAATTTCTTAGCCTATATTAATTAACAAACATCAGTAGACATGACAAGGCGAGATGAGGTGTTAATTGTTAATTTCCTCGTTTCAAAAATGACATCAATCTATCGTCTATTATTTTTTCAGCACCGCGTCTCACTAACTGTCTATGATACACTCATATTACCTAATAATCCTAATTAGTTAGGGGTAAGCAACGTTGAATTTAGATGAAGTGTAACAAGAGTTGCGTGAAGGGAATGTGTAAAACCATTTTAGAATAAAACTACCAAGGTATATTCAACTAGGATTCAAACCCCAATCTCCCTGTCATCGGCAGTCTAATCCAACTCTAGAATAACGTATAAAACTTTGTGGTCACCGAAGCAGGTATAGTCTAGTTATTCAATAAAACTCATAAATCTGAATAAACTACACCTAGATAAAGGAATATAGATGAGGACTTTGGCTTAACGGGGCAATTAGCACTGAGATAACCAGTTTTCGTCCAGTGCACAGGATAACTCTTCAAATATACTTTATGAAAAATTATGTGATGAATGTTTGGGATTCCTTGGATATAATGAGCTAATATATAAACCACAGTCACCAGCAGTTCGGTAGAGGTTTTATGATTACACTACTACAATCACTAATGAGACACGTGAAAGAGAATAACATTAAGAAAGCAAATACACAATGATTGTACTGTGCAAGACTAGCGAAGCTTGTGAGATAAAAATGATATTACTAGTACCATACACATGTGATATTTAAAATATTAATAGTAATACTTAGTACCACGACCTACTTCCCGTTTTGGTTATACTCTCAAGTACTATTTACGCTAATGGATTAGGACTTGGGAAAATTGAATATAGAGGACGTGAACCCAAATTTTCGTGGAGGGATAGTAACAAATCATTTGCGAAAAATCACCCCCAGCTCGCCCAATTGAGATTTGAACCTCGATTTCCCCGTAATCAGCAGTTTTTCTATTAATATAAGAAATTTTGACAGAATTCCAGGACGCCCTTGACAGATATTCAAGATTTATAGATATTATCATGTGCATAAAACTAAACTCTATTTTTCTACATGAGAAATATTTGATTTATTTTGGCCAAAAAATGTGATGTTTTAAAAACTCTACAACTGTTTGCGCACCCTTCTGCCACACCATAATACTTGTCTTAACGAGTGCATGAGGAAGAGTTAGTAAACATTACCGGAGTCATCCATCCCCCAACAGTAGGATATTTTTCATAAACTTGAAAAACTAATATGTAATCATATTTATATTCCACCGAATCACTCTTCTATCAATAGATAGTATTGAGATAAATACATAGAATACATGAATAAACATATAGTTACATAAATAGGAACAAATTATATATTAATGTAATACAATTAAAATGAAGAAAATCCTCCTATATGAAGACCAAATTTTGCAAAAAAAACATACTTATTTGCAATTTTTTTCACTAGGTAGTAAATTAATTTTTGTTATGGCCTATTCTAAAACAAATGACTGACTACATTTCATATTACATGGTTAGGGATATTATTGACTTATCCCATATTTTCAGTTTGTCCTCTAATGAGTAATGAATTATTATATGTTATCTTGGATGGAGGATTTAATCTACGTTCAACGTCAATTAGTACATTATGCCGAACATTTTTTGTTTCCTTGTTCATGTTTGACATATCTTGTACAATTTCCGTGGTGTTTTCATCTAGCTGAAGTCTTTCCCCTTTTTATGCCTTGTAGAATCATTATTTACGTTTTATACTTCACGAAGAGACAAATTTTCACAATAAAAATATCAGAGATTATTATTACAAAGTATTCAAGCCAAGTCCTCTGTCAAGATATAAAATAATGTTTCTCGCAGCATCTAAGGTTTTGCCAATAAACCAAACCCACAAATGAAAGCAAAGAACTTCCTGAGAGAATATGGAATCGTCACTAAAACAGCCTGTTTCTCTCAATGTGTTCTTCCACACTCATTCATTTACAAGATACCCTCTAACAATTATTAGAGTGATAATTGATTTATATGAAAACATATGTATGTTAATGTAAAATAAAATGTAATGTTAATATTTCAGTTTAGCTCTATAATTTTTTTGATGAAAGAACAATAAGTTAATTTATTAATATGAATACTAAACAAGAAACTAAACTCTAAGAACAACACCTTATTATAAATTGCGAATTAATTTTTGACTTAGATTTTAAATTTTATTCTAGATTCTCAAATTAAAATGATTGACTAAGACGCATTTAATGTTTTAAGGTTTTATAATTTTTCAAGATTGAAATTTTTCTCAAATTTTTATTGGATTTTCTACAATATAAACAAATTTAAGCTTTTTAGCTCATTGGTTAGTACGAGAGGTCCTATGGACATACATACATACATACATAAATACATACATACATCATTATTATTTTATTAATATTCTATGCCTACTTAATTAATGTTTGATACTTACTTCAAAACTTAAAAATTAAAAATATATTAGAGCCTATTAATTGTACCTCTACGCAGCTTAGCTCATTTTATGCATACGTGTACACAACGCACATACACGTAGCCTACACGAACAAACATATACACAAACAAAATACACGTATAGGCACACTTATAAACTCATACACAAACACATTTATTCTCACATAATCCCATGATAACACGTATACACATAAACAAACATATGAATAATGTAGAATTCGTATGTTATCTACAAAAACAATATACCAAAAATCTATTATTCTGGGTCTAGTTTGTCGTTCAATCAAGATCAGCGCCTCCCTCCTCAAACCCTTCCCCCCCCCTTTCTCCTTCCTGATTATTGTCTACAATTCACTTCCGAGCCCCAGCTCTTCAAACAAAGTCCCTTCATCCTCTCCTTCGTGATCGAAGGAAATGTTGAACGTACCGCAAAATTAGAGATCGGGACCATTTTCCGGAGTTCTTTGTCTGAGGTAATGAGTGATGATGGTTTGGAAAGGGTATAGTAGGAAAAAGGAGTAAGTGTGGTCTTTCTGCCCCTCCTTTAAAAATTCTCGAAAGCTGTAGGTAGAGGAGAAACCCAACTTCGATTGTCTATGTCCTATTAAGACAGTTGCCGAAGTACGGTAATGTTTTATACGCGTCATTTATCAGACTTAAGTACCAACATCGCTCAAGGCTTATATAAGTCTATACTCATTCACTGTTCCATCGTGCGAGGAGCTTCTAGATTTTTATCGATAACTTCACATTTCACTTCTTTCTTCTTTTTTTTTCAAAATAATTTAAAGACTTACGAACATTTTTTTTATAGTGAAGCTCAAACCAATGATATAAGGTAAAGTGAGACACACTATATACTTAAGATTAATATTTTGATTAATTTTAAATCAAATACTATCACGATTGGTTTATTATTATTATTATTATTAATGCTTAAAACTCGTTTTGGTAGTCGTATGTTATCAGGTGCTGATCTCAATATATATTTGATTGTCTTTCAGATACACTTTTAGTAGTGTCTCTAGAATGGCTTTACACTTTCTCTTCTCTCGCAGACACAGGTACATTTCTTATAGTTGATACCTTTTTAATCTCTAACACGATACCACAGATCCCAAGCAAGTAAAAATATATGGTTGCACATTCTATGTCAAAAGGAACTCGAAAGTCCATTGACACACTCACAAAAGAATGACACCTATCCCTATTTTGAGCTAATTATATCCAGTCTATCACATTACACCCTATACCTCCCAAGTCTATTCAAATGTTATCCTCAAATATATAGTAGTAGCCAAAAACTAGTATTACGTTCATAATTTGTTTGCTTATTAAGAAAAGACAAACTGAACAAATTTTGAGTGTGGGATCACTGAATATTTAAAAAGATGTTTAAAAAAACAGCAACGCTAAAAAGTGGTTCATTAAAGTTTTTGTTAAGCACACAATAACATAAAGTATTCTTATTCCTGTGGTATTACCATAGGGGGCTAATGGTTCGTTGCCAAGGCAGGCAAGAGTTGTTAGTTATGTTCTAGAAACCTGTTTCCTCACAATAAGTGGTGGATAAGCCCTCTCGAGACGGCTAATATATATCTCTGTGTGTTTATTATTACATTATTTTGTGATATGGGGGAGCATGTCTAATCAAGACCAGTCCTGTACAGTATTACTGGTGTATCTTCAATGTACATTGTATAATACTTAGCCATTAAACCTCCAATGTCAGGATAAAATATTTAACTAAAATAAAGTAATATAATATTAGTTTCACTCTATGCAAGTTAGTCACTAGTTTAAAGGGTTTTTCATTGGTTAATGTAAGATATATTCTGGTCGGAAGACACTATACTCTACTTATCTATTTACCAACTACACCCACAATAAAGTAGTGGTATAATATCGTTACGTGGAATTTATAGAGCACAAAATTGATCATGAGTAAACGTCAAACACGTATTATCGTGTTTGTAAGTGACGTGGTGGTCAGAGTTTGAATCATAAAAATATGTATGAAGATGGTTTCTTTCCTAAAAGGTTTTCCCCTCTCACACCCTATGAATGCGGTTACAATGATCCTAATTATACTTTCTAAATCCCTAACCAAGTAGATTTCGAAGGTAGAAATAAAAGAGGGAAACCAAGACTGAAGTACATGAATCAGAGAGCTGATGATGTTGGCAGAAGAAGGTACAAAGAGGTAAAAAGTTTGACCCCAAGGTAGGCTTAAGTGGAGGGCTGCAGCAAACCAATCGCAAGATTGATGACCTAACGATGGACCCAATTAGTGGAGTTGAATGTGGATAGCTCAGACTTGTATTAAGACGTTAACCAACTGAAAAAAAACAAACATGGAAGACGCTAATTAATTCACAATTCTCATGAGGCAAGAAGTTTTTTTTTAATGCAACGAGTTTCAATCATTTTCCATATTGTATATTATTATTAATTTTTTTACCTTCCTCTTTTTGATTCTTGTTTAATAAGAACCCTATGTTATACTAAGCTATTAGGATAAAATATATCAATCAATGTCAAATGGCATTACCTTTTAAACAACCATAATCTAAAGCAGCATTTTTTAATCAGCGTGCCGTGGCACATTGGTGTGTCACGGCAGTTTGAGGGAGGGTAAAACAGAAAAAATATCAATTGTTGAACAAGAAGATAATATATTTATTTAAATCTTTAGCTGGCATTTTTTTTTAAATTAGCACAATTAATATTAGAAATTTAGCTATTGAACTGCTAATTATAATTTGAATTCTTTAAATCATAAAATTTATCTTTAAAAATAAAAGATGGTGTGGTGTGCCTTGATAGATTAAGTGCTTTGCTCAGTGTACCATGAGTTAAAAAAAATGTTGAAAATCCCTGCTTTTAAATGCTAGGAAATAAAACTAGATCTTAAAAATAATACATAACTTTTATCAATATTTATATATAATTAATTAAAAATCTATTAATTACTAAACAACTTTTCTCTCTGTACATAAATGACCTTAAAGTATATCTTTGCAGAAAACGCAAAGCATTATGTTCATCGTGACTTAATAACAATTACTTTAGTCAGATAATAAGGATATTATGTTCCATCTTCCTTGAGCTCTCATAAATGAACAAAAAAAAACAATGTAGCTGGAGTAGCTGGAGCATTGGGGTGAGAAGAAGGATTTTGAGTAGAGAGTTTGGTAAGTGGAACGCACCGCTGGAAGCTCTTGACAAATGGCTTCCTTACTAAGCCAAAATCCTAGATCCCCTATATTCACCCCTCCAACCCCTCCAAGGCCCTCCTTCCCTTTCCCACTTCCTCAACTCTATAAAGTCGTGTTGTGCAGCCACAAGTCACGGAGGAAATGTAAATATAGCCAGGTGCAAAATGGGTAATCTAGCTAGTACAAGTGGTTGAGAAAGAAAGAAGGCGGTATCATACTTATAATTACTGTTCACTAAATTATCAAAGAGGCGTATGCTAGGAACTTTAATTTATTTCTTAGATAAGTGAATTCGGAGGCTTCTTTTATGGGAGTATATCTAGGAAAGAAAATAATCTAATGGTTTTTAATTGTCTTTTGATTTATTTTGTGCTTAGTTTTGTATTACTACAGTGCTTGTTTATTATTATGTTTTCATGTACCATAAGCTAGTTATATTGAAAGGATTTTTTTTATATCCGGTTATATCCAAATGTTTAGTTGCTCATACAAATAAGGTGTTGTAATCTTTTTTTTACATCTATATTATAATTTATCAAAATGTTTTATGTCCTTACAAACCAAAAATAGTGGGTTTTTTACAATCTGTCTATATGTTCATTCTTACTTGGGGCTGTAGCTGGAATTTTTTTTATATCTAACTAAACTGATATATATATATATATGCTAACTTTAAAATCAAGAGTAGTTTAATAATTACAGTTTTATTTAATTGTAAGTTTTTATATAATAGAGTATTAATGCTTTAGAAAGTGTATGTATATCACGTATTTAACATAATAAATAAGGTTAATTTGTAGATAATAATTCCTTCATGCGTAGGTAGTTTACTGAATGCAAATTATTATCAAATTTTATTTCAAACTATATTAAGCCATTTGAGAAAATATATCTAGCATTTTTTTTAAATTTATTAACTAACTCCTTTTATACACAGCGCTATACAAGCTCTTATCCTATCCTTAAACTGTAATTCCTCTAGTAGAACTTAAAATTTAAATAAATCAGATTTTGTAAACACTTTTATAGCACCATGTCTTACTAACAGTTCGGGTCACTTATGAAATAATTATGCTAATTGATTTTAAGAATTACCAAGGTTATATTTAGATAGAGTGTAACAAAATTCGCTTGGATAGCAAGTGGAAAAATGTATTGAAAATAACACCCTCAATACAACCAACTGACATTCGAACCTCGAGCTTCCCGTCATCGGCAGTCAAACTTACTTCAAGAGTGGCGTGTTAATCCACGCAGCCATAAGAGCGTGTTGAACACCGATGGATTGCACTTACACTGTACGAAGATTACAGCTGGTCCACTTCTGATCTTTCCTTCACTGTTGGATGCTGCACAAGAATATTCTCCAGCAGATTCTTTGATAAGCTTCCTCAATTGTAGTGATCTTCCTGTGGGATAGATTCCTTCCGACTCATCATAGTCCAGGATGTGATCCTAGAATTATAATTAATTTTAAAAATAAAATTTAAAATAAATAACGTATACATTTAAATTATTACTACAGTAGCCCCATGGCTTCTTTAGTGCTGACTGACAACTAACAGCTGACTTCTGACAGTCAACATTTAGGTAAATACCTAAATTTTGACCTCCAGAAGTGATAGTTGCTAAACACATGTTGTTTGCAGATCATATGGTTTCGGCGTAGAGATACATAACTTGGTCTGGAAACTTTTCAAAGGTGTCAGCTGTCAGTCAGCACCAAATAAATTATTGGGGCTACTATAAATATTTATTTTAACTTTATGGTGTGTAAACTGAAAACTGGTTTATTACAAAACAAAACTTTTTTATACGGAAAACCCGTCTTTAATTTGGGTACAAACCGGTTTTTAGTAACTGTATTTGTAATTGTGTTGATAGTTCTTTTTTCACAAAATGGTGTTGTTTATTTAATACCAATATGTATAAAATAGTATATAAAGAAGAAATAATAGGCACCTAGGTAATATTTTTATTCAAGCTACGGTATTAAATAAACCAACCTAACTAATTAAATACTATCGAATAGTTTTGGTTGAAACCAATTGTATTTAAATTGGAGAATTATTAATTATACATTGCTATTGAGTTATTATTTATTCTCAACAGAGTATATATACTCAAATTTAAGATAAAATTTAAGATTTTATTTAATTCTTATGTTTATATAAAATATAAATCCCTCCTCCAAAACAAATAGTGATTCAAAAACTAATAATAAAATATTGTTTTATATATATTGAATGTATTATTAGTATATTATTTGAGAATGCAATTATATATGAGCTACATTTTCTTTGGATTAAATACATTTCTAAACACATTTTATCACAAAGTCAGATATTATTAAAGAAGATAAAAATTATAACATTTACGAGCCCCCAATTATAGAGTTGCATATAAAATAAATATACAATATCTTAAATAAATTAATGTTTTGTAATTCTTTCAATTGGCAAGTCTTAGATAGCAACAACTTCTTAGATTTTCACGTGAATAAATTTTTAAAGTTTTAACTGACTCCCTCAAATTATTTTGGAAGAAACACAATCCCTTTTTAAGTACTAGACCTAAGAGTAAGACTGAGGTAAACGTGTATTCAATTTAAACCTTAGTTTGTTTCAATACAAGTGAGGATGCTTTCACCCTGAGGGTACCCCACACTCCAAGCACGCCTTAAAACTTTAATCAATTCCAACCCCCAGCTGTTAGGGCGGATGCGACACGCATAAGCGATTTTTCAATTTTCAGCCCAGGAAACTAAAATCAGCTTAAAAGTAATTCCCTACAGAGAAGACGGGTAAAGGAAGTCTACAGTCACTTCAAGTACCCTATAGATTGCTAGAAACAAAGAATCCTTCAACATGTGCATCATATTATGGATGTATTTCATTGAAATATATGATTGAATTTTTATTATTTCTGTGTATTTTTCAAACACAAGAGTTTAAAAAAATTATATATATTTTTATTTCATTTTAAATAGTATAATAGATTTAACAAAAAAAATCATTTAACAGTTTTATCAAGCAAATTATTAACATTAATACTTGATTAATGAATAATTATCCCTCATAATACGTCCCAAAATTATACCTACTTGGTACGATATATTTCCGGGAATTATTGTCAAAAGGAACTGCTTTATGATTTTTATATAAATTTTGTATGAATAATCAATATATTCTATAATTTTATATGGCTATTGAAATGCGCATTATTATTTATGTATGCATATATTATTAAAATGAATATTATTATGTCTGTATATATTATCAAAAACTAAATCATATGTTTTCCTTCATTTTAATTTAACTTAGCATGGTGTCTTACTGCATGTTCATGTTATACACATATCTACTAATTATGCTAATGAGTTAGGAATGAGGAGGGTTGAATTTAAAGTAAGTGTAACTACATTTGTGAGTAGGGAGAGTCAAAAAAATATGTAATGGAAACTACCCAATATATACCCAATTGGGATTCAAACCCTTATCTCCCTTCCATCAGCAGTCTTGTCGATTGAGATAGTAATGCCTTAGACCACACGGCCACCGAATCAGGCCAATTAAATCTTTTATATAATTTTGAATGGTTTTTTATCAATATATTTGCATATATATTTTAGATGTAGTTATATAATAGGTTATTGTGATCTCCAGGTGAAAATCTATACAGTATTTTGGGGTTGAAAATACAAGTCCTTCCACTTGATATACTTGGGGTTGGTGCAGCCAAATGGCATCGCAATTAGTCTTCAAGGTGTTCGCCATATGCACCTCGAGGTAGGCAACTCTTCAATCTCTTGTACGTGACAAGTGGAATAGGGTGTATATAATTATTAGTAACAGGTGAGGATGTAACCTATTTGAATATATCTCTTCATGCATACGTTATTCTGCCAGTGTGTTGCCCCCAGTAGTACTGTACACACAATTCATGTCTTCCTGTTGATAAAAAGTGCGATGTTCCCCTATTTAGACAAACAATAGTGAAATGACTCTCTGCTACGTTGGCACCATCGATTGGGTCAGATGAGGGAGTGGTAGGGATTCTTGTTTTAGTTTGCGTATGGTGCTGAATGTGTTGCCTACCTTACTGGTGCACACATACCAATATCTATCTTTTCGTATCACCACAATTTGGTGTTAAGCTCATTACCTGGACATACTTTTTTTGTAACTACTATTGATTGTATAGTTATACCAAAACACTTTTTAACAGTTCTTTTTTCCTTTAAAAAAATGAAATCTTATTACCTATACATGTTGTAATTATTTGTAGTTTTAAAAAAATATTTAGGGGACAAGCCAGCTTTTATTAATGACAGTTTGGTTTGACAATAATCTCTTATATTCATTTAAACATTTTTTGAAACATTTAAAAATTAAATCTATTTATTATTTTATCAAAGTCTAAAAAAACACTCAATGATAAAGCCACAAACTAGATAAATCTTAGGTTAGAGTTTGAATGTATTTATTCAGTTGATACGGGGTTCTAGATATAGCCTGATTAAAAAATAGTTGTAATAATAATAATAATAATAATAAACACATAAATCACAAAGTGTCCGGACTTGCTCTAAATCTCACTATAAACAAGAACATTGTTACGTGGCCAGCTGAGAATGTTTAAACAGTGGATTTCTCATTTTAATACAACACGCTAACGTTAATATCTATTTTATTTTCCAGCCTTTTCCTAACTGAGTAAAAATAAATTATGAGTTAAATAACTGTGTATGTCCCTCTTGATTGTAATTCACCGAAACTTTTGCATAAATATTCAAAACACTCTAACATTTCTGCTTTATTATTTTATCCTTTTCCACGCTAATAATACGAGGTTGATGCCAGCAATAATTTAAAACCTATACAGTATCGTGCCGTTTTGATAATCTTCAAATAGTTTGTTATAATATATATTTTTATCGAAGTTTGTTGTTTATTTTGCCATGCATTTATATGAAGTTCTAAGGCTGAAATACTATTCGCTAAAATCTTAACAAGCTATTTTTAATTTTATTAAAACGTTGCATTTAAATTTTCGAGTTATTAAAATAAAATTAATATCAACTTAATATCATAATATATTAAAGACAATTGTTATTTAAAAAGTAAATAATATAATGAGTTCAAGTGTGTATTCATGCAACACGTATTAAAAATAGTATACATAGCATTTAATGTATATATATTTAAAACCATTCTCTTATCATATATATTTAATAATACATCAACTACTTTGCTGGTTGCGTAATCTAAGGTGCTACTCTTGCTCTATACTTGATTATCGATGACCAGGAAATGGAGATTTTAATCTTGTCCAGCTGTACAGTGGGTAGTTTTTACAAAATTGTTTCCCAGTCTCTCTTCATGCCAACGTGGGTACACTTTCGTTAAATATAACCCTCCTCATACCCTAAAACTATAAGCGTAATAAGTACATAAGCATATATTCTTAAAGAGTAGTATGATGCGATGTTCTACAAAAAAAAATTATATAGTTTATTTATTCATTCAGCACATATTACACCTGTCCGATAACTTAGATAAGTCAGTAGCATGTTTTTCTACTGAGATAGGAGTTCCGGGTTTGATTCCCGGGATGGTTGAAAAATTTAACATTGGTGATATGTAGGTCTACTCTTTCACACTGATGGATAAACGTCCAGGGACTTTCTGCTGTTATTGTCCTAGTCTTAATATAGATTAAATGGTATGTGAAGCTACAACAAGCCTATCATGCTGGTAGTGTAAAAATATATTACTTGAATAAAAAACTGAGCCAGGCCACAGACTGGAAACAAAAATGGATGTAAAACACATATCACACCTGGTGTTGGATTTGTACTTCAATTACGTCACTTAGCAAAAATGTTGGATAAATTAAAACGTATTTATTCATGCAGGATATGTTAGATAGAAGTAAGTATGTAAATCTCAATAGAAATTATTTTGGGTACTTCTAAGAAATTATATACTATAAAAGATTTAATTATTCATATCTAAATAAATAATAGATTTTAATTAAAATCAGCAGATTGTATAGTGTTGTATAGTTTGTAATATCAATTGAGTATATTAAACATGTGCATGGAATATAATACAAATCATGGATAAATATGTAATATCTCAACGAAGCTTGGTAATAAAAACTTAGTAAGTGATTGTGTTTTAATTCCCGAGCTATGCATAAATTTTACAATAAATGCTGATTTAAAACATGATTTAGCAAGTATTTTACCAGTAAATATAGTAAAAGTGGATATTGTAGATGTAACAGTAATTATATATATATATATTTAAATGGCGTAAGAAAACAAAATAATTCAAATAAGTATATTAATTTTAATAAAATAAGTATCAACGTGTTCCTATTAATGATAATGGATATAGTATAACAAATATATTAATAATAAATATAATAAATATTATAACAAAGATATCATTGAATAGTAATTATTTAATTTATTTTCTTTCATTTGATTAATTTAAATTTTCCAAACATTAGAAAAATTAAACCATAAATTTAACATGGCTCAGTATAACCAAAATTTGATCTATTACAATATTTTATTCTAAATACATAGAAAATATACTATTTTAATTTAATTGATTTTAATAATAAATTTTATTTAGATGATATTTACAAATATACCTATATTAAACATAATGAAAACAAATGTATAAAAATGGAGCCTATTTGCATTTTAAGTAGCTTTACCCATTGTTAACCGATCTTTAACCATAAAACACCAAGAGTTATTGAAATTACCTTAACCTTATATTATTACTGACACACTCAATAATATTTAAACTGAATATAAGATAAAGCTTCCTTATTCTCCCAATATTATTTATGTTTGTTAAAATCAATTATATATATATATATAAATGGCTTAAAAAATCTATAAAAGTTCAAATATTGATATTAATACAAGGTAAAGTCTCATTGATCTTTTATGTAGTTATAAGCTACTTTATATAAGCAAACAATACATAATTAAAATAACATAAGCTAAGACAAAATTGTTTATAATTATATTACTCTTTGTAGTAACATTTTTCTGACTATGACTCTTAATAAACATCTGAGATGTATTAACTTAGATACGTGTGGATGGTAAAAGTTTAATTTAAGGAAATACACTAATATTTACGTGTGAGAAGAAACACAATCAATTTATGAAAGTAATCATCTTCATTACACCAGGATATAAGTTGAACCACTGACGTCCACATCAACGCAAAAAAACTGGATTAATAAGATATTAAGTACTTTTGCTCAAAAGAAAATAGTATTAACATATTATTAGATTATATAATATTGATTGTATTATGTTTTATTACATATTTAAATTACTACTATTATTAAGTAAAACATGTGTATCTCTTCTAATAAATGTTTTATTATAAACAAAATACAAATGCGGCCATTTTCCCAAGAAAGTGTGTATACCATCTAATCCGTAAGCTTATAAACCGTTGTTTGGGAGTTTCGTTAATTTTTGAGTGGTTGTCTGATGAGAAGAAAACAGATGTTGTTGGAAAAGAAAGTAAACTTTTCCTTGAACAAACTTGAGGAGAGTGGTGTAAGATGGAGGGCCTCCTCTTCCCTTTCACACTTTTACTTTTACTATGTATTTTTACACCCCGTGTTGTGGAAACCGATGATTACATTCTGAACAAGTAGTTAGTTAACTTAAAAACACACGTACACATACAAGTTTACTTGTTAATCTAACCTAATCATATGTACTGTACGACTAAACAACCATGTCCTCTTTTTCAATTACCTTATTAATCATTGTTATAGATAATATTTTCAAATAGATTTATTTTTTACTTTAAATCATTCATAGCTTGAAACAGATTTTAAATCAAATTCATGTTTTAATAACCTTGTAAAATGCATATATATATAAAATTTGTTTATACAAACAATATATATATATATTAATTTAAAATATATTTATTCTAGCAATAGATATTATCGTATGTTTATTATTCTTGTTAGATTTATTAAAGTTATTAGTTTAATGAATAAATTCCTTTGAATGTATATAATATGCATTCGTATTTAACTATTGCACTTTACTCCAATATAATTCAATGCTAAGGGTATAGTTACAGAATGAAGGTTTATAATATTAGAGCATAGTAGAGAGAGATGGCAGCATTAAAGCAACAATAATCTAGTTTACATTTATATTTATCTTCTTCCTGTCACAAATTGGACGTAATTAATATACTGTATACTAGCGCAAATACTATAAATAATTTAGAGAGAATTAATTTCTTAGTCATGGGCTTCCCGATATAAATTAATGAAAAGAAACTTCACATTTTCAGGTAGTTATGTGTACGTATTAATAATGTACACTTGTCCAGGTCCATTTCTGGGATTTTGAATCCCAACTTCTTGAGAAAGGAGACGTGATTCAAACAACTTCCCAGATTTAGCCACCTTTGATAGTTTTATAGTGTAATTGATCGTGTTAATTTATATGATTTAATAGTTGCTAAATTATTTATAAAAAGTAAAAGCTCAGATAGTATAGTTTTGTATATAGATACTATAATATTATATTAATACATTTTTCATTGTCAAAAAATATCTTTTTTTCCTGAATAAATATTTTCTTTTTTATTGGGTTCTTAGATCTTATGGCGAATTGAAATTTAATCACTTTTAGGTCCACAAAAATGTCAGGTAGGCTATAGCCTTAGATTACTATTTTAAGGCTCTCAGCCACTTGTGGGCCTGATTTTCATTACTAATCTCTGCGTTTAAAGTTAATTACCAAGATACTATATTTAATTCAAATTAAATATCATCAACTATGGTGATCCAAATTTGCATTTTTGTATAAGTTAAAATATATATTTAAAAATGTAAATCATAGAAAAATTGAGTAACCAACAATTATATATAAAGTTCAAATAAATTAAAATTAGACACATATATACTCATACATTTTGAACATATCTTAAAAATGTATGGGTGACCTGGCGGTCTAGGGGTTAAGGTGTCAGACTTCTATGCTGGCGGCCGGGGTTCAATCCTCGGTCCCGGCAAAGATTTATCTGATTACCAAACCCTTCCTTCACCTCTGACAAGACATCTTGTGAATGTGAGGAATGCCAGGCCTCCACCGTGGTTCGGATTCCACGTTAAACTGTAGGTCCTTCATTTCATCTCACAAT